>OY992886.1:38293855-38783432 GCA_963921405.1 Cepaea hortensis
CAGATGTTGACTATGAAATATCGATAAACGGACACTTAAAGATATTCCATGTCAACATGTTGAAACCTTACTTTTCACGACAAGAGACAGAAGTAGAGACAGACGAACATAGTGCACCCACACCTAGTGATCAGACGACAGACGTACACAACGCAACTACACTAGTTAGCGAGACTGGCAAATCCGACGATATCCATACATCTAGTGAGAATACAGAATACGCACTTAGCACCACCACTGTACTGAATCAGGTAGACGACGACGGAATGGAACTAACTGTTCCTATTGTAGACAAGACTGCGACATTGGATAGCATACGGATAGAACAGGAACTAACAGACGGTCAACGACGACAATTAATAGAATTAGTGACAGAGTATAAAGACATATTTTCTGACATTCCAGGTAGGACGGACAGAATCGAGCACTCCATTCTTCTTTCGGACTCTAAGCCTATTAAATGCAGGCCGTACTCAATCCCACTCAGCTATAGAGAAAATCTAAATAAGGAAATTCTTAATTTAGAAGCTAGTGGGATCATCCAGAAATCCACATCTGAGTACTCCTTTCCAATCGTCCTTGTTAAGAAAAAAGACTCCACCATTCGTCTTTGTGTGGACTATCGAAAGCTAAATAATGTCACTAAGATCGACGCAGAACCAATTCCTTCCTGCGAAGATCTTATTCTGGACATGTCCACTTCCAAAATCTTCTCTCAATTAGACCTTACTAAGGGATATTGGCAGGTCCCTATGCAGACTGAATCTATCCATCTTACTGCTTTCTCAACACCTTTAGGTCTTTACGAGTGGCGTTCTCTTCCTTTCGGACTCCGAAACGCTCCTGCCACTTTCGTACGCTTAACTAGAGATCTACTGCATAGAGTGACGAATACAGTGACGTATATAGATGATATATGTGTCCATACTGATGACTGGACAACTCACCTACTGAAACTAAGACATGTCTTTGATAGGTTGCGACTCTTCGGTCTCATTGTCAAACCGAGCAAAGTCGAATTGGGCCTAAAAGAAATTGATTTTTTGGGTCATGTCATTTCACAAGGTCAACTAAAGACTGACAATAGAATCATTACCAAAATTATGAACCTGACCATGCCTACCACAAAGAAGCAGGTCAGAAGCCTTTTGGGGTTAGTAAATTACTATAGCAAATTCATACCAAACTTAGCTGAAATTACAAGTGTATTTTCAAATATTTTAAAAGCATCTGTAAAACTAGATGTCAAAGATGCATTATTAATTTCTGCATTGTCAAAATTGAAAATCCTGTTTAGTAATGTACCAATCCTCCGCTTGCCTAATCCTAGGCTCGTTTATTATCTTAGGACAGATGCCAGCAGAATCTCCATCGCTGCAGTGCTATGCCAATTTTATGAGGGCATCTTCCATCCGATTTGCTACGTGAGCCGTAAGATCACACCTGCTGAGTCCAGATATTCCATATCAGAGTTGGAAGCCCTAAGCGTCATCTATGCGGTGAGGAAGCTTCATCGATTTCTAGCGAGTGTTCACTTCGTTGTCCAGACTGACAACTCCCCAATCACGGTCATACAAAGTGGTGTGCATCGGAATGACCGTATATACAGGTGGTCGCTAATACTACAAAACTATACGTTTAGTATAGAGCATATTAAGGGTAAGGACAACATTCTGGCTGATTCCCATTAGTCGACCATCTGAGGTAGAAATACCGCAGATTCCGCATAAGAGTGTAGAGTAATAGATTATTAGTACATTAGAATATTCTATGAAAAATATTTTACAAATACATAGACATTATGTGCTGAACTATGTACTAAGAACAGCGAACTACCATGTGTCCGTAGACATCAAAAGAAGAACTGTGCTCCGAGAACAAATATATCACCGTGTGAACTGGGACAGCTCGTTACTAACTAAGCTCAATATGTGTTCCGGTGAATCATTTGTGTTAAGCAGAGAAAACCAGTGTCAGAACATCCAATAAATACAGACACGAAAATACTGGTCTACGACACAATCGAACTCTACAGGTGCAATACCCATAGGACACAAGTATGACTGTGTAATGTGTTTAATATACCCAGGACAAGTGTGAATATATAGTATGCCAATGAAAGCAATTTCTGAACATTAGGGCAACGACTAACCTGAGGTATTTAAATACTATGTATATATAAACTTAATGTGATATGTATTATAACATTTTAATATAGTGATAAATTATAGGTAGAATAGGTCACTTTAATTTACATTTAGAGTTAGACAATATAATAGTTTTCATTTTTTTAAATTAGTTTAGATAGGATTAATTAGATAGATCAGTAATTTACCAACTTACCTTAAAAGTAGAATAGGATAGTAATTGAAACGTAATAACAGCTAATTATAAACTAGAATAAAAAGTTTAGATATTATTAGTACCATTTAGGTTTATTACATTTCACTTTGTTTCATTTCATTTGAGTTCATCCCATCTTAATGAACCAGTCCATTTAACAAACGTGATCATGTAGTATTAGGATTAATGTATATCATTATCATAGGATAAAATGATTATACAATTAAACATACATCATTTACACCATATAGAGTAAAAATATCAATCATATATTTTTCCATTTAAAAACATTAGTTATAATTTTGGTATATTTCACATTACCCATGTTAGAAAGGTACATAATTGATTACATTTCACATTACCCATTTCATAAACGTACATAACTCATCTCACATCAATTTCATTTTAAATAGTTAGATTACGTCCCTTAAATTAGATAAACATTAGGATTAATGTGGCAAATTAAATTAAAATAGGTAACACATTAGATACATATTTATAGAACTAGTATGTCAGTATTTAGAGTATTATTTCAGTAGAATATAGTAGTTAGTAATACCAGGGTACAAACCATCAACCCTTTTTCTTACATGTAAATATGTGTAAATACATGACTCGTGCAGCAATTTACGCACAGTCATTTAGCTCAACTTGGTCAAACTGAGCCAAACTTGTACAGTGTCACTCCAAGGTTTTTAAATAATTGTGGGGGTAAAAGATGTGTGACAAAGGTGAGGGTAGGAGATGTGTGATGGAAGTGTGAAAGTGAGAGCCAATGTAGATGATACAGGAGAGGGTGAGATCGGCGGAGTTTTTTCTGCCGATCAACGCGACTTTTTGTTTTTTGTCTGCGTCAAGTGTTTGCTTTCGATGTTGAAAATGTGCTGTCTTGAATGTGTTGTGTGTAGTTTAGTGTAGATCTTAGAGAAAGTATTTTAAGTCTCATAAGACGGAAACGTAGTCACGAATTAGTGTTATACACTTGTTTGTAGTGTCAAGGTCTCACATCCGAGGTTGCGACGCGTTGTCTGTACCAACGCCAGACAACATAACAACACGCAACCCTGAGTAATGTGAAACACGGCAGAGAGAACGCGGCGTCGTTACCGACGCCCGGATAGGTAACCACGCACAGCAATTGAGTTCACCCCGTGAACCGTGCAGGGGACACGAGCTGACATGTGCGTGTAAGCGTGGCGTGTAGGAACTGGCAGACGGGCGGAGATCGTTGAAAGGACAGGTCGCAAGGGAATGCGAGTCGAGTTTGAATCTGCCTTGAGAGCTAGCCTGTACGACAGTGGGAGACTGAGTCGAATGCTTGTATAAGTTTAACTGTAAGTGAGATGTTTATTGCTTGCATGTATTATTATGTATTGTAGTGATCTTGTTCATGTTGAAATGATTGCTATAGATTGTCAGTGCGCGATGTTTGTGCGATAATTAATGCAACGCGTCAATAAAGCGTGTGAATAATACTTTCGGATATTCACTTCGTGTGATTTGATAGTTTGATATTACTTCACACTTGCCAGAAAACGAGCTACTTGTCTTGTGTTATGCAAGACTCTGACAAGTGCGAATGTGGTGGCTTTCGTCCGGGTTTTGAATCAAATGCGAACGTATAAATTTTTTTGTCCGAGTTTGAAGCGAATGTGAACATGCCGATAGAAGTGCGCAAGTCATAGATTAAGGTAAAGTAACGAATTAATAGAGTTGATTTAATTAAATTATAAGTGTGAAGATATTATTTGAAGCCAACCGAGGCGTCTTCAGACTTAGCACTAAATTCAACAAATTGTGTACCTAAAATCCAAAATGGCGGCCGTGCCCTTGAATGTCATTGAGTAGAGGTAGTGTGAGCGTGAAAGTTGTTGAAAGTGGTAACGACTAACAATAATACTTGACAGCATACAAACCTTTACAGACTTTAGTGACATTACACACACCATACATTTACAAACGTTCTAAATTTCGTTTAGTTTAAAAAGTACAGGGTTTTTGTGACAACTTTACCTGAGTCTGGTGAACTTCAAAAAAATTTGTGTGCGTCAACCCGAAAGACGTTCCAGTGTGATTTCGAGCACCACTGAACAGCACAGTACCCAAGGATTACTTGAGTATAAGATTTTTTTCCAGCTTTCTTTATACTTTCGTTAGTCTGGCTTTAGACATTAACTGTGCTATAAATATTTGTAACTTACTAACATCATAAGTAATTTTGTTTATATTTATTCCATCATATCTATTGTTCATCATGTCTTCTTTAAACGAGTTCATTGAAATGGGTTTAAAATTTAATATGTCCGGTGAGGAATTGAGAGCCTGGAGTGAAAATAAATATGCAGAATATCTGTTGAAACAAGAGCAAATTAGTGAGAGGGATGAGAGAGCGGCCGAAAGGGCATTAAAGCAATCAGAAGTTGCTCTGAAAAGTAAAGAGGCAGACTCAGAAGCTGCTTTAAAGCTTCAACGGGCACAATCAGAAGCTGCTCTAAAGGAAGCAGAAGCTGCTTTAAAGCTTCAACAGGCACAAGCAGAAGCTGCTCTAAAGCAATCAGAAGCTGCTCTGAAAAATAAAGAGGCAGACTCAGAAGCTGCTTTAAAGCTTCAACGGGCACAATCAGAAGCTGCTCTAAAGCTTCAACAAGCACAATCAGAAGCTGCAGTGAGGCAAGCTGAGATCTTAGCACAAAGTAAGAAAGAAGAGCAAGAAACACAAATGAAAATTGAACAACTTAAAGCTGAATGTTCTAAAGAGAAAGTGAATAGAGAAACAGACAAAGATCAACCTCATAAGAAGTACCAAGGTCTGATCAAAAGTTACAACACAGGTGATTGCATAGCAGCATTGACCCAAAATTTTGAATTTGTTATGGATCATTACAAAATCCCAAAACCTGAATGGGGGATAGTATATGTAAGAAGTCTTTCTGGGGAACCTCTTAAAGTCATAGAGTATATCCCAAATGACCTGAAAGAAGATTATCTTTACATTAAAGCAAAAATTATGTCACATTTTTTGCTAGATGAATCAGGTTATAGAGAACAGTTTAGGAAGTTGTCTCCTAAGCCAACACACACGTTCTCTGATTACATCTCAGAAATTCAAAATATTTTTTCTAAATGGCTGTCAGCAGCTAAAGTAAATGGAAGTTATGATAAATTGGTTGACCTTATGTTGAGAGATAAGATTATTGCATCTCTCCCAGCTCCCTTTTCTAAATTTTTGTTGGAATGTCAGTGTGAAAGTGTTCAACAGATTGAAAGTCGTGGCTCTGGTTATTTTGCAGCCAATAAGCATTGTTTCTCTAGTGGTCTGACCAGCACAGACTTTGTAGCAGCAGCTACATATGGCAAATATCAGGCAGGGTCAAATAGCAAACAAAGACCTTATAAGCAAACTGCAGAGAAATTATATAAGTGTAAATATTGCAATTATGCACAAAATGAGCATGATATGTGCGACCAACATCCTGGGTACACTGCTTACTTGCATAATTACATTTCTAAGCAAGAGAAAGAGAGGAAGAACTACAAAAAACTTACAAAATGTTACCTTTGTAAGGCTTTTGGTCACTGGCGTAAGGATTGTAAAGCCAAGTCAATGACCAAAAAGGCTAATGCAGCCATGTTTGACATTTTTTCGTCAGAAGATGAAAGTGTACAAGATCACCCAGTAAACTCAGCACATTCCATTGAGGTATTCCATCAGGAAAAATGTACCATTTGTGATCAATTTCATGAGGATGGCGTGTTAACATGCGGCCATTCTATACCTATTACCAGTGAGGAGGCCAATTCTGTAGTAAACTCCAAACGTAGACTGAACATCCACCAGGGGTATGTTAATGGTAAACCTGCCACAGTTTTACGTGATAGCGGAAGTACTCTCATTGGTGTAAAGAGAGATTATATTTTACCAACACAATATAGTGGTAAATATGTAACATGCAGGACATTCTCAGGGAACATAGAGAAATATCCACTTGCATGGGCATATATAACGACACCATTCCTTACAGGAAAGGTTAAATGCGCAGCATTAACCAATCCTTGCTGTGATATTATCATTGGAAACCTTCCTGAAGTGAATGACATACCACATGACATCAATACATCATCTGTCAGTTGTAATATCGATACTACCACTTCACCTTCATCACCAATCACCATTCATGATGTATTACCACCTGTAAATGAATGTACAAATACCAACCTGGCTATGCCAGAATATACATGTAATTGTGTGAATGTAACATCAATGTGTGATGAGAATGATCGTTGTAATGTAGTAAACGCAGTAACTCGATCTACTGCACAGATGCAAGATCGAATCGATCAAACAGAGGCTTTACAACGAGTAAGTCCTGTTGTAACATCTCCTGAGACAACAAGGGAGACGTTTATAACATCTCAGAAAGCCGATCGATCTCTGCAAAAGTATTTTAAACTTATAGGCCAAAAGCCAAGAGTAGCAAAGAATGCTCAATGGTACTTTGCTCTCAAGAACGGAATTCTAACACGGTACTACACCAAAGGTTCCAGCACTATAGAACAAATAGTGCTACCGTTAGAAAACCGCAAGCAAGCATTGAACATAGCTCATGACATACCCTTTGCAGGACACATGGCTTATGCTAAAACTAGAGCAAGGTTACTTACTCAATTTTATTGGCCAAAGTTTTGCAACGATACCAAACAGTATTGCAGATCGTGTGACATCTGTCAAAAGCTTGTCAAAAAGGGTAAACACCCACAAGCTGAATTGCAAGATACTGATTTGGCTAGTAGACCGTTTGAAAAGATCTCGGTCGATATAGTTGGTCCTCTGAACCATATAACATCTAAAGGTAATAGATACATTGTAACACTCATTGATCTAGGTACTCGTTGGCCAGAAGCGAATCCAATGAAGAACATAACTTCCAACGACATCATGGAAGTGTTCTTTCATATTTTTGCGAGGGTAGGATTCCCTGATACCATCCTTTCAGATCGGGGTAGCCAATTTATTTCCTCGGCTACACAAGCCTTTACCAAAATGTTGGGTGTTAAACAATGCTTCAACAGCCCATATCACCCACATTCGACCGGTATAGTAGAAAAGATTAATGGCGATATGAAACATATGCTCTCGAAGGTAACCCAAGAACATCCTGAAGATTGGGATACTTATCTGCCTGCCATTTTGTTTGCATATAGGGAAGTGCCCCATTCCAGCACTGGGTTCTCACCATTCGAAATGTTATATGGTGCACAACCACGCGGCCCATTATCTCTGTATGAATCTGTGTTGACTGGAAGTACAACTGTGTCTATACCCATTTCACCATATGAACATGTAACATCATTGCGTGATAGAATTATGAAATCATGTATATTAGCCAAAGAAGCTCTCCAAAAATCAGGAGCTATTTACCGACAATATGCCAACAGAGGAAATAGAACTATTACACTGACGCCAGGACAGGACGTGCTTCTTCTTTTGCCAAGTGATAGACATCTCCTAACTGACTCATGGCAAGGACCGTTCAAAGTGCTACGACAAATTTCGACGGTAGATTACGAGATTGCAGTTAGGGACAAACATAAGATTTTTCATATTAACATGCTCAAACTATATCACCACAGGCAAGACGAACAAGTAGAGACTGCAGCAAGCACCTCCATAGTGGACCAGACGGACGACAACGACACTGACGAGATACCAACACCAGGTCTTGACACAACGACCAACTTACAAGACATTAAGGTAAATCCTAACCTGACACAGACACAGACTAACAGTTGCCGACAATTGATACAAGACTACAGGACTATCTTTTCTGACAGCCCAGGACAGACAGATTTAGTGCAACACCAAATCATCTTAACATCTGACGTTCCTATTAAGTGTAGACCATATTCCATCCCTATACACTATAAAGAAAAACTTCATCAAGAAATCATTGATTTAGAAACAAATCATATTATTCGACGTTCACAATCTCATTTCTGTTCACCAATAGTGTTGGTACGCAAAAAGGACAACACTATTAGACTCGGTGTGGACTATCGTAAACTCAACAGCATTACACAGTTGGATTTAGAACCAATGAGCAACTGTGAAGACATCTTGACTGAACTATCTGACTCACGTTATTTTACTAAACTTGACATGACAAAAGGCTACTGGCAGATAGCTGTACATCCTGATAGTATACATCTGACTGCATTTGCCACACCTTGGGGTTTATACGAATGGTGTAAACTACCTTTCGGATTAGTCAATGCACCAGCTACCTTCGTCAGAATGACAAGAATTCTTTTGACAGACATTGCTAACATCATTTGGTACATGGACGACATTTGCATACACACAAAGGACATGACAGAGCACATAACAGCACTACAGCAGACATTTGACAGAATTAGACATCATGGACTGACTGTAAAACCTTCCAAAGTGGATATAGCCTTTCAGGAAATTTCATTTTTGGGCTATAAGATCTCAAATGGCTTTATATCAACTGACGATAACATCATGTCCAGAATTTTGAAATTGTCGCTTCCGACAACTAAGAAACAGTTGCGAAGTGTGTTAGGTCTGTTAAACTATTATAGACAGTTTATTCCTCATTTTGCTGAATTGACCAAAGGTTTCACTGATCTACTAACAAATAAACACCCCAATGTGATTGTAAACAGTGAATGTTTAAGGCCAGCATTTACGAAAATTCTTTCTTATTTTTCTAAATCACCTATTTTGAAATTGCCAAATTTGAATATTACTTTTAGATTAAGATGTGATGCGAGCTCCGTAGCCATTGGAGGTGTGCTTCTCCAAGAACACGACCAAATCTTGTACCCAGTATACTACGTCTCTCGAAAACTGAACACCAGCGAACGAAATTACAGTACACCGGAACTCGAGGCTCTTGCCATGGTATTTTCGGTACGTAAACTTTCTAGATTTCTGTTAGGCAAACATTTCATTATTGAAACAGATAATACTCCGCTGACAATTGTTACCAGAGGAACGCCTAGTAACAGCAGGGTGGCAAGATGGTCCCTTCTTCTGCAGGACTATAGCTATGAGGTTAACCACATAAAAGGTTCACAAAACTGTCTTGCAGACCTTTTGTCGAGATGTCCATACAACGAACCTAATACCCAGTCGACACCAGAGCACAGTGCAGAGGGTGTAGAAAACTGCAACGTAGATAGTGCTCAGTACCACAGCCAATTGTGACAATTTGTCAGTAACGCTGTGTACACCATTGTGATGGGGAAGATTGTATCTCCCAATGTATATAACTTATGTACATATTGTAATTCTTATTATTATCATGCGAATGAATGCGTATATAATTGTGAGATATGTGAAAGAATGAAATCAGTATTATGTAAACTAATGTGTTGTATAACTGTGAGATATGAGAAAGAATGTAATTATTATTGTAAATACATAAATATTTTAACAACCAGACACTATGGAGAAGTGTCACGGGACAACATTAGAGGATCCAAGAAGTTACCAAGCCACTAAAACGTGAGGTAATCCTAAAGTATCCAGACCGAGGTGCCCAAGACGTTTTAACAAGGTACGAAAGATGACTGCAACAGTACAATCCGAGCAGAAGACGGAAGAGATGATCCAACAGCTGATAGTAACAACTACTACTCCGTTTATAGAAGATCCATCCAGAACGGACCAGCTTTGTTTGAATGACAGCACAACACATGTAATAGTACAGCTGTATACTTCCGAGTTTTTGCATATTATTAAAAGTATATAAATGTATGACGTTGTATTAAAATGTGATTTAAAATATTCCCATAT
Organism: Cepaea hortensis; assembly: GCA_963921405.1. Lineage (NCBI taxonomy): Eukaryota > Metazoa > Mollusca > Gastropoda > Stylommatophora > Helicidae > Cepaea > Cepaea hortensis. Next base: position 38,304,021 of record OY992886.1, read on the forward strand.
ACGGAATTGTATATGTTGATTTGTATAGGATGTAATCTCAGCATCATAACTTGATTGCTTCTTTACAAACGTGACTTTTTGTGCACATTTGTCAATAAGGATCAAATTATGACACTAATAAATGAGTTTGCAATTGTAATTTATGTCTTGTAAACGACGATAAATTATTGTTCCCAAAATTTTCTGTATAATAACCATGGGACATTATTCTAAATTGTTGGTGATATGTAAATATGTATTGTAACCATTAACATGTGTGCTTGATAAATAACATGTCAATGTAACATCGTTTAGATATGGACAGTATATTGCCAAAACTGTTGACCTTCATTAGAAACTCTAAATAGAGGTCTGATGGAGGAGTCATCTCAGAGGGAGATGCTCACGGCTTGACCTGATTATTTTAGTATTTTTGTTCTTGGTTGTGAGGTAGGGGCCAGTTTAGCCGATACCTACCGGACTAGCTGGGTCACAGCGAGGTAATGCCCATTAAATAGATTGTACTTGACTGTTGTACTTCATAGTGCAACATAAGTGGTGTATACATATTGTTGACTATTCACCTGTATATATTTATTATAATTGTTAATGTATAATGTTCGACTTTGACATGTTTAATAACACCTAGATATATATTGTACATGAAAGGAAATCCTTTCATGAAAAAGGGGTGTGGAGAGTGTCAAGGTCTCACATCCGAGGTTGCGACGCGTTGTCTGTACCAACGCCAGACAACATAACAACACGCAACCCTGAGTAATGTGAAACACGGCAGAGAGAACGCGGCGTCGTTACCGACGCCCGGATAGGTAGCCACGCACAGCAATTGAGTTCACCCCGTGAACCGTGCAGGGGACACGAGCTGACATGTGCGTGTAAGCGTGGCGTGTAGGAACTGGCAGACGGGCGGAGATCGTTGAAAGGACAGGTCGCAAGGGAATGCGAGTCGAGTTTGAATCTGCCTTGAGAGCTAGCCTGTACGACAGTGGGAGACTGAGTCGAATGCTTGTATAAGTTTAACTGTAAGTGAGATGTTTATTGCTTGCATGTATTATTATGTATTGTAGTGATCTTGTTCATGTTGAAATGATTGCTATAGATTGTCAGTGCGCGATGTTTGTGCGATAATTAATGCAACGCGTCAATAAAGCGTGTGAATAATACTTTCGGATATTCACTTCGTGTGATTTGATAGTTTGATATTACTTCACACTTGCCAGAAAACGAGCTACTTGTCTTGTGTTATGCAAGACTCTGACATGTGGCCACGTTTAACCGAATCATGGCACTTGAAAACTAACTTACATACACATGATAGTTAGATACACATGTTAGAATTTAGATTATGCTATTAGGTAGATGCAAACACGCAGACAACCAGAAAAACAAACATATAAATTGCATACAATTTATTAGATCAAAGGGAGATAACTCCGGGTCAGGGGACACAATAGACAACGAAACACTAACTTAACAGTGAAAGATAACTTTACACGCGGAAGCGAAATAGGTAAAGCCTGTCGCACACAGCTTGTGTAATGGTTGTTTAATATTATATGGGGGACATGAAGCAATTCATGTGTTGACCCTAAAAAAGTCGACTTTGTATGGGTAGTGAGTTAATTTACTATTTGAGGGCAGGTCTTATAAGACAACGGTCCGGTTCAGACATACCTCTAAATAATATAATATTGCGATTGAGAAGAGGGCTTACGCCAACCAGACAAGTTTGTGGCGATTGCCAGTAGCCAAGTAAAGTGATACTACATTGTGACAATAGTCAGTAGAAGTCTATTGAGTTACCCAAAGCCAGGTTATCAGCAGTCTTTGACAAAAATTAGATACACTAATTTTTTTACAAACCTCTTGCGTCACAACCAATGAGTCAAAGTTGATGACGCAACACAGGAGGGGAGGGTGTGTGTCAAAGACTGAAACATATAGGAAAGAGGTCGGCCGCAAGATAGAAGACCACCGGGAAGAGTGGTCAACCTCAAGTAGATTAGAGGTAACATAGTGCCCCGATATAAGGGCAGGGTAGGTGATAGAAAGGGGGACTATTAACTAGTTCTCTCATGAGACACGGAGGCATCGACCAGATAGTTAGTACTCTGGTCACGACAGAATCACGCCTACGTGATAGCCACGGAGAAGAGTGCCACTCAATAGGAGAACGGCTGCTACAAGCGTGCTGAGTGTAACCGCACGCAAAAAGCCGAAGGACGCAACAAGGTCCTTCCGCGTGCTGTGTAGCGACGCGTGTAGGAAAAGGGAGACTGGGGACTGACTTCGTAGAGAGCAGATCGTTTAGTGTCGATAGGAGTTTTTTGTAGCCAATTAGATAGAGATTTGCAATAGGGTTAGGAAACTAGAGATAGGCAATTCTGTGGCTTTGTGTGTGATTTGATTGCGACTGTTTTTGTAAATGTAAAGAGCCAACGGCAATAAAATGTACCATTCATTTCCTCTCACACGACTTGCAAGTTTCTTGTGTGGTGTGGGAGAAGTAATCCTATGATGCCTGACACATTGGTTGTTGACAAATGTGGTTCACAAATGATACATTCACATATGTTTAACAATAATGACATCACACATGAATCACCACAGGCATGCTCTCATCAATTACACAGAATTTTCATTCATCAGAAATCATAATCATATTGGCATCTATGATACTTAGTCATCTTGATGAGATTTACACATGATAAATTCATATACGCAACACCAATGAATTCATAATGGGACCTCACTCAGTCCACAGTCATTCATCAGACATTATAATCATATTTGCATGTATGATAAGTTGGCATATTTGTGTGATTTACAAATGATAAACTCATATATTCACCTCCACTGAATTCATAATGGAACTTCACTCATTCAACCATCATTCATCAGACATCATAATTATGTTTGCATGAGTGATGACTAGGCATTATTATGTGCCTCACAAATGATAAATCCATATGATAATAACAATGAAAATAGAATTGATTCACTGTAACGAGCGTGGTTTGCATCTAACTGGGGTGAATGATCTGGCTAGGAATCTGATTAGACTAAAAAGATTAATTGGGTCAGAAAAGCCATTTGCAGATGTGAGGTCAGGAGGGTAGATCACAACCGGCGACAAACTAGGGTAACCTGAGACTAAGTGTTGGGTAAAGGCACGTACGTATCACATATATTGTCCATAAATGGGAAAAGCCCCTAAACAGGTGGTTAAGATATATCACAGTAGATGTCATTCTAAGTCACGTATGCATAGAAAGCAACGGAATAGATCACTAATGTGAGATGGTTAGAACACGTTCGGGGTTAAGACGGAATCACTAATGAGATGCGTATACGTGACAGGAAAACCTAGAAACAAGGAAGATTCTAAATGTAATTTTCATGGGAACTGATAAGTGTGACCATGGAGTTAAAGGGCACTCCCTGGAAGGGCTGGCAAGAATGAATAAATACGCATGTCTGGAAAATGAGAGAGAGTTGAGTTTTTAGCCAGACAGTGGAGGTCTGAGCTCGGAGTATTGAGTCTTGGGCTGAGGTGTGTGAGACACCAGACAAGCTAGTGAGGATATAGTGGAGTTGTGAGCCAGAGAGTGAGGTGTGGCTTAGAAGGGTTGAGTTTCAGTTACGTCAGGGGACTTAACAGACATTCGATTAGAGTGCGCCTTAGAATGAGTAGATAACTGCTGCCAAAAACTATCAGCAATTGCGTGTGTTCATGTATCTATACTGAGACTGTGACTGGAAATTTTATTATGTGTGTTTCATCATATACCTGTGTCATTAATAAAGAGTGTGCGCGACACATTGTGTTTTCCAGTTACTATAGCTGTGCAGAAAGTCATCTGCAGAGTATTCATACAGATATACCACTAGATAACCACGGCCACTTCTATCTGTCACTGTATCATAATCAACCTTGTGACAGAGAATTATCTGGGAGCACGTCCGGTCACAGAACCCGGTGCAGTAGATTAACTGGAGGCTCATCGCTGGAAATCCGAGACGACAGAACAATCAAACAGAAGCACGACCACCAGAGTGATAATTGAACGTAGAAGATTATCTGGTGGCCTCGTCCAATTTACAGAACCTGGGACATTCAGAGAAGATTAACTGGAAGTCGTCACCTATGAACTGGATGTGCCAGTACAGTGAAACAACGGCAGTACAGTGAAACTGAGAGGCCAGAGCAGGTTGAAAAACGCAACTGAACAGTTTGTTTTCCAAGTTCAGCCGCGGATTAGCCAGCAGACGACTCGTTTCAAGCGTATAAGATTCGTATGCAAATTCGCCAGGGGAGGGTAGATCTATGGTAGAGTGGCACGCAAGAGAGTAACAAGAGTTAGGTCGCTGGAGAATACAGCGTCAACTTACAGACTGTCGCACGAAAAGGTATTGAACCAGTGAGTACGTTTTTATGTAGAATCGTCCATCAGAGGTGAACAGGAGAACTAGTGTATCACAAGCCAATTGTGCTTATGCAGAGACTGGCTGATTTGGGGTCGGCCGGTGTGTGTCAAAATACAGACATGAGTGAACTATCTAGGACACTGGAGCTGGGTGCCTTCGTGGATACGGTACACAGTACAGGTGTGACACAGCGAATTTAGTGACTGAGGAAGTTTACAGTTTGACCTCAAATGACTGAGAAAGTAGGTCGCAAATGATAACAAACTATCAGCTGTTTTGCAGTGAAATCAGAAGTTTATGTTCTTCGTTGTTACCATCGTTCTGTTCTCGTCATCATCACGTCACCGGGCAAACAGTCCACAGCAGACAATCAGGTGACGTCGCCTTAAGAGTGGTAAATTTCTCTGCCAAAAGTTACTTGCTAAACGCATTCAAAGCGCTGGACATTCGTCATCATCTTCAACGTTGTCGGCAAGCGTGAATCCGTACCATCACTTCAAGGCGACAACAACCAAGCAGATAGACATTCATTGACCTTAAAGTTATCATTGTCTCCCCAAAACGCAAAGAAAAACCTGTAGTTCAAGCAGAACAGGAGCCATAAATATATCATACAATAAGTGCCAGCTCCGCAGGGAGGGTTACAAAAAGTTACGTACTGTGCTAAGACAAGGCGGTCGGACAATTAACATCATCTTCAACTTTTCCGACAGTCGGGAATTTTTATCACCACGTCAAGGAAAAAGTAATAACGCATCAAAACAATACTTAGTCTTTGGGATCGAGCGTCGTGGTCACTTTAAAAACATCAACCAGGACGGACGAGGATGTTTGTTTTTACAACAGAAGTTCGTACCATAATCTGAGGCAGCCATATCCGATCAGTCCAGGGTTTTGGCACGAATTCTACTAACAAACAGCTAAGTACCTTGAGTTGTGGCCATTACACTGTTGCATGTGACTACGTTGTCCGTACTGCCCTCCATGATCCTAAGTATTGTTTTTGTGCGGTACTCGTTTATTCGTATGTGGTCCAGTATTCGTGATAATTAGGATATTTTTGTGATGTTTCGCGGTATTCGTGAGGCAAAGCAACAGTGATTATCTGGTGCACAGTATATTTTCTAGGAAGTAACCGACGGGTCGGTCTGTGCCACATACCGTTTAGACAGAATGACGTCATCGGAAAAGGCGGTAGAAAATCATATAGGGAAAACCCCACAATAAACTAAGAGACTGTCGGTAAACAACACAAACGTCACAGTGACGTCATAGAACAACAATAGAGGACCGATGAAGGTTGAAATGACAAAGACGTGAATCAGTAAACGTTCGAGAAAGTGGTATGGTTCACAGTTTTTTGGCTTGTTATCAGAAGATGGATGATACGGACAGATAAAGTAATGAAGCATTGATGATGTCGCAGAATATCGCCGCCGACTGAAAACCCTGAGGGCAGAGACAACCTAGACAGACTGATCGAACAGCGTCACAAACGATGTGCAGATGGACAGAACAATGTTGAAGGATGAGCAAACAACGATCGTCAGCCATTTGCCATTATAGTTAACTTATACGGCCAAGACATCGTCACAACCTCCAGTCCAAAAAATATATGTATACAATATCTACGTCTTATTCGGTAAGGGACGTCGTTATTACAACTCAGTGCTCATTCGTCAACTACAGACAGGACGACCATTGACTGTCACGTTAGGACATTATTAGAGTATCTTTGAATATTGATATAGCCTGCACACCATGGACTTCCTCGCGTACGTTTTCTCCAGATGACTCCCTACGGACATTTACACGCTGCATCCCTCATCGACTGTTCCCGACATATCAGCTACACGGGACAAATGGACATTTCGGCACACCCCATAGTCACACTCGTAAGGACGGATCTTCACCATGGGCAATTTTACACTTGCATCAGCCACATTTGCAACTTCACCTACTAGACTACGGACATCAGAACTTGTACACACGTCATTACGGACATAGCACAGGTCTATCACTCCGAGTATCTTGAGGATTCGATTCTCTATTCACACCGCAAACTGGGATATATACCAATAAGGCCTGTATAATTACTGTTTGTTGCTGTAGAACTGTGATCTGTTCTGGGTGTATATGTCATATTTTTGTTTCCGATGACCGACTTCGTTTTAATATAACAACGTGGGTGGCTGGTGGGCTATTCTCGTGCCATACTTGTCTCATTCTGTATGACATTAGAGTACGATATACTGACGATTGTCAGGTTGTTACAAATTTCGCTTTTGTAACGATCTCGCATTCGTCGGTACAGTGTTGTAGCGAACGGTTCGTTATCTGTCGTTATAAGTTCGTTATTTACCGTATTAGGGATGCATTAGTTATCTGTCGCTACGTCGTACGCTTTTGTTAGGTATCACTAAGTCGTATACGTGCATTAGTTCTATATCACTATTCAGTATTCTTATGTGATTAGATATGTATGTCTGTGTGACACTTCGTGGTTTGTTACGTAACAACGTCATTGTTGTTATGTCAGTATATTATTTATATTGAATATATTTTTCGTACTATTTTCTAGTATTTACAAGTCGTAACGGTTAGGATGTTATTTATTTCACGCAGAGTCTACTATTATTCTCGCGATTTTTTCTACTCTTCTATATTATTAATTTGGAGTTGACTTCTCATTCAACTTGCTTATATATTTTGATACGATTATTATTATCTTCTGCCTACGCGTTCTATAGATTTTGCGTCGCATATCTTCTATTTTAGCGGCATAATTTACAGATCATTGACACATCATGTCGACACTACAAGAATTTATGAACATGGGTGAGAAGTCTGCTTTAACTGGCCCCGAGCTTAGACCGTGGGCGAAACAGGAGTTGAAGGACTTTCGGGCCCAGCAACGCGAGGAAAGTGCAGAGAAGTTAGCAGCAGAGAAAGAAGCGAAAGAACTTCAAGCCGCTCGTAAAAGAGAAGAGAGACAAGAAAGATTGACACTTGAGAAAGAATTTAAAGGAAAGGAATTAGCTTTGGAACGAGAGAAAATGGCGGCAAAAGATAAAGAATTGGCATTGGAAAGAAAGAGAACAGCGGTAGAAAGAGAAATGAAGGAAAGGAAACTAGCATTTGAGAAAGAGAAACTTGCAGCCGAATCACTTTTGAAAGACAAGGAACTTGAAGGTAATTTGAAGGTCAAGACATTGGAGATGGATCGTGAAGCTGAAAAAGAACGAGAAAGAATACAAGCAAAATATAATGATCCAGTTAAGAAGTACCAAGGACTGATTCGTAACTTCCAACAAGGTGATTTAGTTAGTTCATGGATTACCAACTTCTAAATGTTAGCCAAATTCTATAAAGTTCCTGAACAGGAAATACCGATTCTATTCCATCGACATCTCGTGTTAGAACCTTTAAAGGTGATTGAGTTGATCCCTGAGAATTGGCGAACCAACTACAAATACATGCGAGATAGAGTTCTTGCACATTTTAGTCTTAACGAAGCTGGTTTACGTACACAATTTAAGACTCTTACTCCTAAGTCTAACCAAACATTCCTCGACTTTGTGTCAGAGACTTCTTCTTGCTTTGACAAGTGGTTACGAGCAGCAGACGTCGGTTCTGATTTTGACAAGATACGTGATCTGATACTGAGAGACAAACTTCTTTCAGCTGTACCTGAAGCTATGTCTGTATTCCTCGTAGAGAATAAATGTAAGTCACTTTGTGAGATGGAGTCACGGGGTGAATCGTTCTATAATGCCCACCGTTATATATTTGCTGACTGTGCACAACCAGAACGTGTGATAGGGGCTAGCGCCAGAATCCAGAATCACAAAGGTAATGGTAAGTTTAAGAAATTTGCCAACAGAAACATTGAACCTTATCAGAACACATACAGAGATTCTGACAGAACTAGAAAGGGTCACTTCACACGATGTCAATATTGTAAAATCTCACACGTTGCTTTAGAAATGTGTGACCAACATCCTGGGTATCATGCGTACCCAAGAGACATCACATCTAAGAAAAAGAGTAAGTATGACTCCTACAAGAAGAGTGTTAAATGCTAGTCTTATACGCACATACAAGCCGGTCGTGCGCGATGAGAAACACTTGGAAGGAGGCGAATACTGCACACGTGTTTTCCATCAGCGATTCTGACGACTTAGAGGACACACATGCGGCTATTATTCAGACTTACAACGACAAATTGGATAAGGCTGAGAAAGACATTCCTGATGACGAATGCCTAGCGACCATTCAAGAAGCCAATACGACTGACATACAGAATGACACACTTAAAGTTCACCAAGCTTGGGTGAACGGTGAACCTACTACATGCGTTCGAAATACAGGCGTATTGGGGTAGACCAAAAGCAATACTACACAGGCAAACCTGTAGGCTGCAGAACTTTCGGCGGCACAATTGAAAGGAATAAAATCGCCAAAATCACGATAAAATCTATATTTTGAAGGCACAGTAAATGAAGCAGTACTTCCAAATCCTTGAGCCGGATTACTCATTGGGAACGTACCCAGTGCAAATGATCGCACTCATGAAGAGGCAATTGAATGGGAGATTTAAAGCATTCCAACAAATGCTGTCACAAGATCACAAATGCGTCGTCAAGAAGAAGAAGACAAGGACAATTCTTCATCTTCTCAGACTGATAGTGACAATGTTCAGAATACTATAAAACTGACTGCGGACTTAGCTACGGAACAACAACAAGATTCTTCTCTTAAAATCTGTTTTAATAACATAAACAATCCTTCGAAACAAGCTAAAAATGGCGATTGGAAATTTGTATTAGACAATAATATTTTGTATAGACAATACAACAAAGGTTCAACATTGTGTTTACAAACAGTGCTACCAATCAAATATCGTAGTGAAGCACTGAAGTTGGCACATGATTCGCCATTTGCGGGGCATATGGACATTGCTAAGACTACTCATAGATTGTTAGCACAATTTTATTGGCCTGGTTACGCCAAAGATATCACAAATCATGTTCGTTCGTGTTCATTGTGCCAAAGAACCACACAAAGAGGCAAACACTCTAAAGCTCATGTTCAGAAAACTGATTTGGCATCACGCCCATTTCAAAAGATTGTTGTGGATATTGTGGGTCCACTTAACACTACTACTGATCGTGGTAATCGGTTATCTTAACCATGATTGATTTATGTACTCGTTGGCCAGAGTCTTTTCCTTTCAAACACATCACGAGTAGATCCATCCTAGATTCATTTTTATTAATTTTCAGTAGGATAGGATTTCCATTATAAATTTTATCAGACAGAGTTAGTCAGTTTATATCTGCGGCTACCCAAGCAGCGATGATAGTGTTGGGTATTCCACATGTGTTTAGTTCACCTTGGCATCCTATGACAAATGGGGTAAATGAAAATTACAACGGGGTCCTGAAAGGAACCCTAGCAAAAGTTGCGGCTGGATGTCCGAAAGACTGGGAAATTCTATTGCCTGCAGTACTAATCTCGTACCGTGAGGTACCACAAGCTAGTACTGGTTTCTCTCCATTTGAGCTCGTGTACGGAGCCATACCTCGTGGTCCATTGATGCTGTACAACGACATACTGACTAACATAACATATGACCACCCTAAAAGAGAGGCATATGAAATGGTTACGCAGTTGCGACATAAATCATGACAGCTTGTCAAATTGCTAAATCAGCACTGGAGAAGGCAGGTGAGAAATATAGGCAATACGACAATAGAAAGGCCAAGATAATAGTCTTTAAAGAATAAGACAAAGTGTTACTGTTAATTCCCGACCCTCGAGATTGTCTTGTTACTTCATGGCAGGGTCCATTTAGAGTCATCAGAAAGGTTAGTGACGTTGATTATGTCATTGAGGTAAAAGAAAATGAAAAAAGAAAAATTTTCCAAATTAATATGCTAAAACCTTACGTTGCACGTGTCACTCACACTCCATACGATAACCGGTAAATACCACATAGAGTTGCAGCAGCTTGCTGGATTATTAACGAACAACAAGAAGACGCTATTACACAACAAATACCAACACCGACAGTTAACAGTGATAAGGGTTGGCAAGCAATACAAATTAAAAACAAATTGTCACCACAAGATAAAGATAAGCTTATTTCAGCTATACAAGAGTTTAGCACAATCTTTTCTGATAAACCGGGGCACACATCACTTATTAAACACAAAATTACTTTACTATCTGATATTCCCGTAAAGGTGAAACCATATCCTATCCCTCTACATTATCTGGATAAGGTTACAGCAGAAATATCTGAACTTGATCAAAGTGGTATCATTAGGAAGTCCATTTCAAACTATTGTTCTCCGGTAGTCATTGTGAAAGAAAAAAGATGATTCACAACGTTTGTGCTCGATTACAGAAAAGTGAACGCGTTAACACTTCTCGATGCTGAACCAATGCCAAATATCGATGAATTAATCGAAGGCATGGCAAACTCTAAGCTATTTTCCAAGATTGATCTTACTAAATGGTATTTGCAAATTCCCATGGATGAAGATTTCATGCATATTACAACCTTTAGTACTCCGTTAGGTTTGTACGAATGAGCATATCTTCCATTTGGGTTACAAAATGCACCAAGCACATTCATGCGCATGATGAGGAAATTTCTACACGGCATTTCTAATGTTGCTACATATATGGATGATATCTGCATCTATACTTCTGACACTGACACACATGTTAAGATATTAAAACAAGTATTTCAGAGAATACAACAACATGGTCTGAAAGCAAAACCTAGCAAAATAGAAATTGGTTTCACTGAAATACAATTCCTTGGTCATAGAAATTCTGATGGTTTCTGTAAAACTGATCCACAGGTAGTTACCAAGATCTTAAATATTAAACCGCCTACCACTAAGAAGGAACTTAGAAGTATGCTAGGTCTCATTTATTACTATCAGAAATGTATTACTAACTTTGCTGATATGACGGCAACATTTTCTGAACTTCTCAAAAAGGTCAACCTACGAAAATTATCTGGACAGAGGATCATGATAAACTATTACAACAGATCAAAACTCTGTTCAGCACATATCCTATTCTTAAATTGCCTGATATCTCTAAAGATTTCGTCTTACAGACAGACGCTATTTTTCTTGCAATTGCAGCTGTTTTACTTCAAATGCATGATGGTAAATTGCATCCTATTCTGTACTTCAGTAAGACACTATCAGATACTCCGAGACATTATGCAATTACCGAACTGGAAGCTTTAGCGTTAATTGAGTGCATTGATAAATTCTCTAGGTATCTTCTTAGGAGAAAATTCCTAGTTCTTTCTGACAATAAACCATTGCAGATCTTTAAATCTGGTCATCCGAAGAACACCAGAATTCATAGATGGTCACTTCTGTTACAGGACTATGAATTTGTTATCTGTCACATTCCAGGCAAAGACAACAATTTGGAAGATCTTCTTAGTCGTCTCTAGAAATTATGTAAATTATATGTTCTTATTTAGTGTCCACGTTTATATATATATATATATATATATATATATATATATATATATATATATATATATATATATATATATATATATATATATATCGTTGTATGTATGTATGTATGTATTCCGTCCTTTATGCGTTCGCGAACGGTCCAACCGGTTGAGATGAAATTTTCTACACGTTTTCCTTTCATTCCTGTGCAACCAACTGTGATAATTTTATCTATCAGCTATCAGCTATTACCTTCCTAACATTTAATTTTGTAATTACATGACTGAACATAAGAAAATATAAAAATATATGACAAAAAGGGATATAACTTTTAGTACCATTGTTATATTTTAAGTTACATCCCCTGGCTATAGATTAATGAGTTGATTGACGATAAATTAAATGAGATGCTCCACATAGATAGATAGATAGATAGATAGATACATAGATACATAGATACATAAATAGATCCCCGCCAGAGCCTGGGCGAAGCCGGGCCGGGCAGCTAATATTTATCATTTCTATCAAGGGGACTTAACTTAAGAAAAGTTATTTCAAGGGTCATAACTTTTAATAACATCACTATTATTTGTGTATAGATTGTTGCATTGTTTTCACAGATTTATAAACTCTTTTCTATAGTTATTTACAGGTATGTGAGTTATAATATATAGTGATATAATCTTTAAGGCATTTTCATAATAATTTTCATAAAAGTAATGCATCTATTTAAATAGTGACAATTTTCTAACACATCTTTTTATGTTTTTAAAACCAGTGTTCATTAAAAATAATGGATTTATTTTAGATACGTTAGAATTTTATTTCTGTACTTTTTTCGGAGTGGAACTTTTGAAGTTATCGAAGCATTTGTTTTTTCCGTTCGCTTGGCAGAGAGAAGGTCAGTACACAATTAAATGGGTATATTCTCGATTTTGTTTTTGTTTAAAAAAAAAAGTTGGCAGCGTGTGTGTCAACATCACATTTTTCATTCAATGTTGTGGGTGTGCATACCTTATGCATACCTTACACGCAGCACGCCTGTTAAAATGCAGATTGTTTTCGTTTTTTTTTTTTTTTTTTTTTTTTGGTCTAAAAAAAGAAGAAGCCTATCCTTTGAAGTACCCAGCATTTACGTTTAGTAGTTTCAGGTTGCCCTTTTTCTTTTGGCCATGTACCATATTTCAATATCCTCTACTATATATGTAGACAATATTTGTTTGTGTGTGTGTGCCCTTTATCAGATTCAGATGAAATGCAATAGTTAGTTAAAAAATCTAATTTTCTATTTTAGTGAAAGAGAGCATATGGTGTCTGGAAGGACATTCTTAAGTTAATTTTGTGTGTGTTGTTCATACTTTAAGCATACCTTACACGCAGCACGCCTGTTAAAATACTGTTAAAATGCGGATCCCCCCCCCCCCCCAAGATTTATAAACTCTTTGTCTATAGTTATTTACAGGCATAAGAGTTATAATAAATAATGATACAATCTTTAAGGCATTTTCATAATTATCATAAAAGTAATGCATCTATTTAAATAGTGTAAATTTTCTAACACATCTTTTTATGTTTTTAAAACCAGTGTTCATTACAAATAATGGATTTATTTTAGATACGTTAGAATTTTATTTCTGTACTTTTTTCGGAGTGGAACTTTTGAAGTAATCGAAGCATTTGTTTTTTCCGTTCGCTTTACGATGAATTAAATGATATGCTCCACATAGATAGATAGATAGATAGATAGATAGATAGATAGATAGATACATAGATAGATAGATACATAGATACATAGAAACATAGATAGATAGATAGATAGATCCCCGCCAGAGCCTGGGCGAAGCCGGGCAGGGCAGCTAATAATAATATTTATCATTTATATCAAGGGGACTTCACATAAGAAAAGTTATTTCAAGGGTCATAACTTTTAATAACATCACTATTATTTTATGTATAGATTGTTGCATTGTTTCCACAGATTTATAAACTCTTTTCTATAGTTATTTACAGTCATATGAGTTATAATATATAGTGATATAATCTTTAAGGCAATTTCATAATAATTATCATAAAAGTAATGCATCTATTTAAATAGTGAAAATTTTCTAACACATCTTTTTATATTTTAAAAACCAGTCATCATTTAAAATAATGGATTTATTTTAGATACGTTAGAATTTTATTTCTGTATTTTTTTTCGGAGTTGAACTTTTGAAGTAATCGAAGCATTTGTTTTTCTGTTCGCTTGGCAGAGAGAAGGTCAGTACACAATTGAATGGGTATATTCTCGATTTTGTTTTTGTTAAAAAAAAAAGAAGTTGGCCGCGTGTGTGTCAACACATGCCATCACATGTCATAACATGCGGATAGATAGATAGATACATTAGTTAGTTAGTTAGTTAGTCGCAGTTCCAACTTCACAGCAACATACATACATAGATACATACATACATACATAGATACATAGATGGATACATAGATAGATTGATCTTTGCCAGAGCCTGGGCGAAGCCGGGCCGGGCAGCTAGTATATATATATATATATATATATATATATATATATATATATATATATATATATATATATATATATATATATATATATATATTTCGTTAGGCCGATTAATTCAATTTACATGCGCACCCAGTCAATCACAGTTCTCACAACAAACTGGAATTATATTGCAATTTCACATGCATATTTGAGTAGTTACATATTGTATTAATTGAATTATTGGCAAAGACGTATCCAGCATATCGAAGTTATCGTCAGGCTCATACTATTTGTTATGGTGATGGAGCTATTTCTCAATATCCGCTGTGACTTTTAAATGCTAAGCGATGACATTTCGGTTTGATTACACGTATTTGTTTCGTAATTCATAGTGCTAATTAATATTTGAAACATTAACATTCGTGAATAAGCTATCGTATAATACAAGGATACAGCGATGATTATGGTTTATAGGACTTCGAACTGATCACTTGTTATGGTGTTAATCAGGATTCGATTAATAATTGACAATGATATTTACGGACACTGTCTATATGTGATAGTACATTCAGTGACGGTAATATTAAGATTGTTATTAACATTGCGTTTCATAGGATTAAGTTAATAATTCTATTAGCATAGTGTAATGTGTGTATTTATTAATTACACAAAGGTAATTAAGTCTAATTATTAGTTGGTTACAATTATTATTATTATAGTTCGTATTTGGTACTTAATTATCCATATGATGGGTCGTAGATGTTCAGTTCTCATTGTGATCGCCATTGCCAAGAATAGCCACCACTACATGTATCATTATGGATTACGCCGTTAAATGATGTTGTCACTCGATCATTATTGCCACACCTACACAAAGAGTTTATGATGACGTCTTCAAGGAGCATTTACCTCGATTAAGCCTAAGATTATGACGTCATAATACTAGTACCTCACCTACACATTTGATGAGATTAAGATTCACGTCATAGCAGTCGGAATAATTGCACAGTTGGTTACAAGACATTAGTAAATGCAACTGGTACCTGTTATTTACTCACGTCCCCTTAATCCAGGTTTTTGCCTAGAGAAGGACGATTGTCCTTAGGGACAAATGAGGAACTGATCTTTAAGGTTAGTTAGTACATCCTCCCAATAGGCTGTCTACACGACGTCTACCGTAGGTGTGTAGCTTGGAGGGCGTGTCCTTTATATATTATTTTTTTTTATTTTGTGGGTAATCGATAGGTGTCCATAGCATCTTGCCAGTCCCATGAAAGTCATTGTGTCTGCACTGCTATGTGTCAGGTTAATTCTCTTGATGGAGAACATGATTGTATCATTTTAAAAGGGAGGAGGGCATACTGCCACGTAGCGTTTAGACAGAATGACGTCATCGGAAAAGGCGGTAGAAAATCATATAGGGAAAACCCCACAAGAAACTAAGAGACTCTCGGTAAACAACACAAACGTCACAGTGACGTCAGAGAACAACAACAGAGGACTGATGGAGGCTGAAATGGCAAAGACGTGAAACAGTAAACGTTCGAGGAAGTGGCATGGTTCACAGTTGTTTCGCTTGATATCAGAAGATGGATGATACGGACAAATAAAGTAATGAAGCATTGATGATGTCGCAGAATATCGCCGCCGACTGAAAACCCTGAGAGCAGAGACAACCTAGACAGTCTGATCGATCAGCGTCACAAACGATGGGCAGATGGACAGAACAATGTTGAAGGATGAGTGAACCCAATGACTAAGATTGAAATACGGTTGGTACAATATGTTACTTAGATATTCAGTATAAAACTTTATCGCCGGCTTGGCAGCACAAGCTCCTTAAGGTTGGATGTCAATATTGCTACCATAACCCTTGTCAGCTTTGAAAATAAAAGCAGTGACGATTTCGAATTCTCGGTCAAGAGTTGGCTTTATCATTAGTTGACAGTTCCTGCACCAATTTGTTTGTAATTTGCTGTTGGATCGTTTTGAGCCGAAGGATTGAAGAATTGACTTACCTTTGATTCTTGTATGTTAACCTTGAGTGGTCTGAATCACGGTCATGGCAGTCTGGTTGTGCTTTGGGGCACTTTCTGTCTTGGAATAATATCCCTTGCCCTGTTGTCTTGCGTCAGATCTGTGTATATTATTGATTTTAGATTGCTTCTTTTCTTCTCATTATATTTTTGTATGATATTTTGTTTCTTGGTTTATATGTGTGTTATTATTGTAACTCTTGCGATTAAATCTACTATAGAATGTTTTCGGTGTCTTACGCGCACTGTTTTTGTCTCACACAAGCATGTGGATGTTACTGTGATTAATTTCTCTGTGATCACCAGTCTGCGTTTCTCCAGCTTGTGCATCCAACGTTTGATAGGCGTCATTAATTGTTTATCATTCATTTATACGTATATATGTATTTCCAACACTATTTCCAGGAACTCTCTACAACTATTTGTTACATATTCAACGGAGTATAGGGAATAATACCCCCCCCCCACTACGTGGTGCTTACAGAGGGACTATGTGAGTACAGAGTTATATTATCAGTACTACGAACTTACTTATAGAGTGAGTGGTGGTGCACTTAGGGAAGGTACACAAAGACGAGCAGCAGTGTATTTATATTTACAGTTGACTGACGGACAGCTACGTGTCCACAATTACAATAATGCCCAATTTAATGGACTATATTGAGGCGGGTGAACGACTAGGCCTAAGTGGGAGAGAATTACAAGAGTTTGCAGAAACAAAACTCAGAGAAGAGCAGCAATTTGAAAGATAACGGAGACAGAGTGAACGTGAGGGAAAACGGTTACAGGAACAGAAGATAGCAGAAGCCAAATGTTTACAGGAAGAGAGAGAGAGAGAGAGAGAGAGAGAGAGAGAGAGAGAGAGAGAGAGAGAGAGAGAGAGAGAGAGATCAATATTATGAAACTAGAAATAGAAAAGGAAAAACAAAAGTATAAGCTCGAGATGGAAAAGGAGATTGCACTCAAGAAATTAGAACTAGAGTTAATGGGTCAGAGCGATGAAGGCAGAAGACATTCACACTCTCCACAGCGACTAAAATTGCCATACTTTACAGATAAAGATAATATTCAAACATATCTGTACAGATACGAGGCTGCGGCTGAGGCTTTAGGCATTCCAGATTGAGAATATGCTATGAGGCTGGGTAAATATATTAAGGGCAAGGAATTAGATACGATGTTCAATCTACCAGTGTCAGAAATGAATAACTATGCTATTCTACGCCAACGCCTGCTTACGAAGTTCAATCTAACCGAATATGGATATAGGACTATATTCAGACAATTTGTGCCAGAGAAAGATCAGGACATTACAGACTTTATTAATACAGTGAAGAATCTTTTTAATAAATGACTGGAGCTTGCAGAAGTAGGAGGAGATTTTAATCGTTTAGTGGACTTGATGCTACGAGACAAAGTACTAACGACATGTAGTACAGACTTTGTGGCATTCTTTCAAGAACGAAAACCGAAGAACATTTAAACAATGTCCCAGTTAGGGAAAATTTACATGATTGCACATCCAAACTGTTCAATTTTCAAACAAGTTGATGAGGAAATAGTCTGTGCAGCCTATACCAAACAGGATCAGAATCCAGTTAGTAGACCAATGTCGAAAAGTGTTGGCTCAACACATAAGTATGAGCAACAAGGACCTCAAGACAATGGTTTCCGTGGCAACCATTTTTGCAGATCAGACGTTACCCAGACCACATGGGGAATTTTAAGATACGTCAGAATAGTTATTCTGGATGTTTCAATTGTGGCAGCTGGAGGCACATAATAGCTGATTGTGATGTACAACCATCCAGCAGGCCAACGAAGGACAGAAGGGGGGACATTATCTGTTTCAAATGTGGCAGAAAAGGCCATTTCAGCTATCATTGTACGATGGGGGAAACTGAGCACTCAAATGCAGCGCAAGTGATTGAGACAATAAATAATGAGAGGTGTAGTGGATGCAAACCTCTGTTTGATAAAGACAGTGACCCTGTCATAATGGGCGGTCACCCATTTCAAGCAGGATCAACAGTGCATGCATGAGGAATTTTAAAATGCATCATGGGTTTGTTAATGACACTCTAGTGGTAACACTTGGGGATTCCGGGTGTACGACGATCGGAATCCGAAAAAGTTTGGTACATCCCTCAGTTAACACAGGGAAAAAGGTTAGATGTATTACTTTTAATGGGACAGTAGACGTTAACCCATTAGCTGTGATCACAGTGACAACACCATATATTACAGGTAGAGTGACAACGTGCGTTCTGGACTCCCCAGTCGCAGTCTTGATCATTGTAAATATACCAACAGTCAAAGCATGTGCAGATCAGGAAATAGATAACTGGTACCTTAAATATGGTGTGAGAAGTAATGCGGTAGTTACCAGAAGACAACCTAAATTAGATACTATAGCTAAAGAAGAAGAGATACTTGAAACAAACAACAAGAAAGAGACTAACAATAGCACCACTGAGCAGGTGAAGACTGAACTTAAACAGAGCGTTAGTGACTGTCAAAGAAAAGACATCACTATGGACAAATGTTATCAGGGGTATAGTAATCCAGAACATACGCCATTAACGAACCAGAGGTGGGTCTTCGAAGGGAAGAATAATAGTCTCACTAACGACGTGTCAGATGACAAGATGATAAGCAGGCAAGGTGGGGTACTTTGGCGCATATACAACTGAATATGGGAACAGCTTATGAGACGTCATTCGCAGGACACATGGGAATAATGCATACACAGCAGAGAGACGTGTCACAGTTTTATTGGCCAGGATTTAGTAAAGAGGGCAAGCTAAACAGAGAATCATGTGCAACAGTGCAAGATACAGACACGAAAGTTAAGGCATTTAAAAAGGGTGTTAGTGACATCACTGACCCAGGGTTAGTGATATCCAATAGGTATTTTAGATATATAGTGACCATTTGTGAGGGTTACACGAGATAGACAGAACCAGTACCTATCAGACATAGTACAATAGAAGCGGCAACTGAAGCACTATTAGCAGCACTTTCTTGTTTGGGTTTGCTTAATGAGATTCTTCCTGACAAGGGGCGACAATTTACGCTCCAGATTATTAGAGATATGAACAAGATGTTACACATCACGCAAGGCTATAATACAGTCAGAAAGAAATTTGTGTCAGCTATCACACAGTGTTGTCTGTGTGGACTCAGAAGGGCAGACCTAACAAAGTGGTCTACACACCACGGTGTGTAGTAGACCTCAAAAGTACGACGCTAATTTTGAATCATCCCATTGTAATTCTCCCTCCTCTTGATTTGCTGTGTACACGAGGGGGAGACACATCATCGGCAGAAACTGGGGGATGTGAGCGACACAAGTATAATCCAGCCGTTTAATAAGGGCTGCAGGTCAACAATAAACTCTCACCACCAGAAACTAATGTTTCAAGTGTTCAACGTGGGGCCTTAGTGATTAAGGGGTCTAGGCAGGCAACGGTCGAGATACCCAACGGACAGACAAGTTATCGCGCAAACCGACCAGGGGGGGGGGTCAACGAGCGACACAGATAAGCATATGAACAATTACCAAGTGTTATATGAACAATTTTCTTACTTATTGGAGGAGACAATGCTAGGGACGTTTATTGGATAGTGCGTCACTTATCACAAGGTGTAAGGGTGAATATTTTGTGTGTTCTTGATGATATTAAGTTACTTGCAGGTACACGTATGGGATTTTTTTCTGTGATGTCTTGCTTATTGTGCGAGGTATTAGCGTAAGCATGAGTACACACTGTGGAAATGTGTTTGTGTTGATGTATGGGGTGTGCGTTGGGTCACGTATGATTATCTGCTATATAAGGTAATGTGAAAGTCGTATATAATGTTTTTCCATGATGTGATGAGTAGGAACATGGTGAATTTTTGGTTCCACATGCAGGTGAATGTGTTAGGTTACTGGTGATTACCTGCTGTAGTATTCAATGGTAGTCGAGATGAACAAGAGGGGTAAGAGATGGATTATGAGGGTGAAAGACTTACTACTATCCACGCATCGTTACGTTGTCAAGAATGTAGAGAATCATTACTCTCCCATCATTTAATTGGAGGAGGTACACACACACACACACACACACACACACACACGCACACACACACACACACACACACACACACATATATATATATATATATATATATATATATATATATATATATATATATATGGGGGAGGTGGAGGAGGGGAAATGGAGATATTATACTTATGACTTTATTGGCCCTCGATGGAAAAGTATCACACCATCCTTCTCGGACACGAGAATTCTCTAACTGAAAAAAAAAAAAGAACCGATAGTATAAAACAGTACCTTGAGGTTTCAGTACTATTGTGAAAAGAGGAAATATTGATGTTGGTGAAAAAGTCTGAATTGCTGGCAACCATCAGTAACATGAAATCATCAAGTGCCCTGCCACATTGCCCTAGGAGATCAAGTCCTTGATTTTAATTATAGTAATGTTTACTGAGAGCCGGTGCTGTGGCGATGGGGTTACGAAAGCAAATCGTAATCTCTCATACAAGGTTCGAAACATAGCTGCGGGATATTTGAAAGCAGGCTGTCACACGCTAATTTTCATATAATGGTATTAGTGCTGTTATAGTCTGTTTACTTTTGTCTGCCCCAATGTAAAATTCCATATCTCAGTAACCAACTGAGGGAAAATGATGAGATTTAGCATATAACCTTATCATCATGTCCACCCAACAAGATAATTTTTGTTCTGGAGATTGTACAGCAAAGATTTTTTTTATATGCGGAATATAATTTACGGGTCAGTGGTGAAGTGCACATTATTAGATGTATTACGTCTTCACACGGAAACATAAGCCTTGAATAGTTAATTTTCTCGTGGGACATGGGATTGGCCTTATCACAAGATCCTCGCATAGTGGAAAGAGGCATTACTGTAAAACAAGTTTGTTAACGAGAAATCACTAGCTTTTCACAAAAACATCAAAGAAATGTCGCCGCTTTCCATGATTTAAGTTGCTTTTGGATCTATCAAAGACATATTCCTTGGGTAGGGGCAGGAAAAATTTCATAACGATGCAACAGACAGTTTTCAAAATATGTGATCGTGAATGAAGGCATTCATTTCTGGACAGACTATAGTTCAGAAAGCAATGGCAAACTCATAATCATCATGTGCCATGGCTTGGGCGGTCATGTTTCGCCATCTCAGAGGATCACCAGTCATGCCATGTGATCAAGCCATCTGTATATTTACGTTTCTGCCTTCCCCTTGTTCTTTTCTCCAGTTGTCACCAAGTTCTTTAGTTTATTAATTCTAATAAAAACCCTATACAATCATGACTGACTAGTCTAATTTCTCAAATCAGTTTACTGTTTGCATTTGTTTCTCGTAGGATTAACGGCAAACTACTTAACGTAAACCTCCCAAGATCTCAAAAACAGCCAAAATAGGCTTAGGTTGACTGCGACGTCCTATAAAGTATATTCAGTAGTATTTTAATGATATTAATTTCTGTTACGTTTAATGGAATCCTGGAATAGTAATAATAATCAAGCTTTCTGCTCACTTACATGGGCATTCATTCTTTCCCGGACTGTTCTGTGGTCACCACCCTATATCAATTTGTCTACTGCCACCTTTCCATACCTTAACCAGGGTTGCCAGATTATTGTTGCGCATAATACAAAATCATCATCGGATTAATTAACATGACCGCCCACGTTTGTCGGCATATCACATGATGTATGGATGGACAATAATCATATTCCAACAATATTCTTGAAATAATGATACTATTTAAGTAAATACTATTATGGTGTAATTAGTGAGGCTTGTGTTATAATCTCACACCTGGAGAATGGGTGAAAGTATGATAATCTATACTAAGTCTTGTAAATAACTATTCGCATCACTAGCGAGATGTAACAATCTCACGTTTACTGATGCTACCCTTCAATCTAATGAAGCCGATATAGAAGGAGAAGAAGATTATTGTTTCTCATACCAAATTCCTCACCATAGTGAAGAGAATGTATACACTGCACACAGTACGTTCGAAACAATTGAGGGGGGGGGGGGGGGTACGGGGTGTCAGGCATTGGTAGTACCTTTGGTAAGGATGACTCTCATCTCCTCTACAAGACGCGTCCCCCACTGGTCCAAGCCTGGCATCCATCTCACGCCTGTGGCTCCTAGTAGCTGTCAGCATGCGATCCCCCCCCCTCCCCCAACGCAACAGCTGTGAGAGGCTGGCTAAACCAGGCGTGGGTAGCCGATTTGGTGTCAAACCAAGCGGTGAATTAGGGTATGACTACCCAGCATGTGAAGACAGGATTCGGCAGACTGCGCAGATGATATCACTGATGATTCAACGGTCAAGACGGCGTTTACCTGCAAAGCGTTGTGGAACGTAATGAGCACGGCAAGGCACGTAGAGCGCCCTGGTCATCCACTGCACCTGTATTCGTCTCCAGTCGTCTTGACTTGTCTTGCCACTGTACTCAGATGGACTCAGGCGAGAGAGTGAGGTCGACGAATTGCGCAACTTTTCCTCACTTTAATCCAATTCATCGCGCAAGTCATTCTTCATACAACTTCATATATCCTTCAGTCTCAGAAGGCTGAAAGCCAAAACCAAATCTATCAGCGACACCGTCAGAGAATTGCAGTTTGCTGACGAATGCGCTCTATATGCCAACTCAGAGGCAGACATGCAACACTATGTTTCAGCTTTCTCATATACTTGTGCCAATTTTGGGCTCAATATCAACTTGGAGAAGATTGTAGTTATGTACCAGCTAGCTCCAGGGAATAATCACACCGTGCCGAATATCAATGTGAACGGTCATAGACTAAGTGTCGTGGATAAATTCACCTATCTTGGCAGCACTGCCTCACAAGCTGCCATAATTGATGACGAAGTGAATGCAAGAATCTCCAAGGCGTGCGCGGCCTTTGGCAGACTGCGCAAGAATGTATGGGACAGAAATGGAATAAGCCTGCAAAAAAAGCTGAAAGTCTATAAAGCAGTTGTATTATCCACACTGCTATATGCTTGTGAGACATGGACTGTTTATCAGCGACATGCTAGGAAATTAAACCACTTCCACACAGTCTGCCTTAGGAAGCTACTGAAGATTAAATGGCAAGACAAGATCCCAGACACTGATGTGCTAGAAAGAGCGTCCATGCCCAGTATCCAACTCTACTAATGAAAAATCAGATTCGCTGGGCTGGTCACTTAACTCGCATGCCAGAACACAGGCAGCGGCGAGCTGCGTTGTGATAAACGCTCCCAAGGCAACCAGAGTAAACGCTTTAAAGACATTCTGAAAATCTCACGGAATGCTTTTGGAATTCATCTTGACACCAGGGAGACTGCTGCTAAAGACCTTAATTCGTTGCGTACATCATTACATAAGGGTGCAGTCACTTGTGAGGCAACCAGGAGGACTGCAAGAGCTGTGAAGAAAAGGCTGGACAGAAAAACCACTGCAGGAGATCCTCCTCCTGGAACATCAAGCATTCTTTGCCCACATTGTCAAAGAACATTTCGAGCCAAAATAGGCCTTATCAGCCATCTTAGAACTCACGGCTCCATACTTTCAACCACACTGGATGAAATGTATGGTCATCATCATTCTTGATGGACAAACAACACATTCGAAACTATAACTATTGTTTCATGAAGTGTCGCTTTATGTGATAGTGATAACATTGTCATGCGTGCATTTGTTATTATGAAGACAGCACAAGATGTTTTATTGAAATGATAATAATGACATGCTGGCTTACGTTATTCAGAAAACCGCATCATGTGTTGTTTTTCTCGTATGTCTATTCACACTCATCGTCTTTTAGACAGACACACTCTTAGTAGTTGAATCACACAATATGTAAAGTGATGAATATTTCCTGTCATTGTGAGGTGAACCACATGTGCACAGAGATTGTGACAGGAAGGTGTGTTCTAACATATATTCACACTCGCTATCACCATCTATCAAAATCATTGTGTGAAAGCAGCTGTCATTGTAATTATTTTCTTCATCGTGTTGTATTTCTTCATTGTGATGTATTTCTTCATTGTAATGTTTTTCGTGGTGTCAAAAGTTTTGCTTGAAAGCATGATCCCTGAAATAATGATGTGAATGATGTTGTCAGTTATCCAGTGCATTGATATGCACATCTATGAGTAAGATTTGATACACAAGAACACATGTACAGATATGTAGGGATTACATGAATGCCAAATATCATTCATTGTGTATTATAATTATGAGGACTGGTCTGTAACCTCTGTATGGAGTGCGCTTTGCGTTTTCAGTTCCTGATTAGTCACGTTGAGCAAAATCTCAGTATAAAGAGACTTTGAATGGCAGTGTCTGTGCGGACTAACTGTTGTCCAATTGTAGATGATGGGGCTGAACGCAGCAGAACCAGAAAGGAGTCCACAGTATGAGATATGTGGTCTACTACTGACAACATCCAGTAACATACACTGATATTATAGAAGCCAGGATATCATAAATCGTACAGCCAACGAACACTTCTCCTGTAACCATAACGATGGAATGCTAAATCTTTTATTTTAAGGTTTACCGATAGTGATTCCCCGTGATTGTCTGCTAAGAAGTCTCTATTTCTTTGCCACGGGAAGTCTTTTGACAGCAATATTTTATTAGTTTTTAGGCCCACCTTTCTTTAGCTGGGAAACTTAAAAGAACCAATTATTATGTTTTCACTCGTTCGCTGGAAACAGTGATTCCACTTATCAGCGGACCCTATTCAGCGATACGCTCGTTGCGTTAATTTCGATGGAATTAGAATTGACCGTTCAGTCCCTTACTACTTTAAACAGTGTGTAAGGACTACGCTTAAGTTTAAGCGAGCCAACAAGGAGAAGAAGAAGAAGAAGAAGAAGAAGAAGAAGAAGAAGAAGAAGAAGAAGAAGAAGAAGAAGAAGAAGAAGAAGAAGAAGAAGAAGAAGAAGAAGAAGAAGAAGAAGAAGATTGTTAAAAAAAAAGACTTAAAAGTCGAGAGGATAAACTTCATTGCATCTGGTTTTATCCCATATGGCTCAGTTTCCGCAGGGCGCCCTGCCGAAAGCATCGCACAAAGCACGAACTTCGTTGCTCCTGCGACGAACCCCAGGAATCTCCGAGAAAAATGCAATCGTGAACCGAAAGACGTAACTCGGAATCAAACCCACAACTTTCGGAGCGCGAGGCAAACGGCTTGACCACCTCGCCACTGAGATTCGCTGTGGTAAACTATTGAAAGTAAGAATTGCCTCGTTAATCATGCACAGTCTATAAATGCTGGAGTTAATCGCAAGGTCCTGTCAAAACAGACTGTTACTGTTGTCTGAAACGTTATATTAATTGTTGAACACAAACCAGATATTACAATCACGGTTTACGGTTAAAAATACTACACAAGAAGCTTAACTATTTAACTGACTGAAGTTAAACCAATATTGAATGCCAACACATTTCGACACTTTCGGCACAATTGCCCTAAATAACGTAGACACATCAGCCTTGGTTGTGGTCATGTGATAGTGAATCCAATCTCCTGCCTGTACACCATCTCAGTATGTTGTTAAACTCTCGCCGATAGTTGGCGTTGAGTGTCATGTACACTACAAAGCTCATGCTGCACCCCAAAGTAGCAAATGTGTACGCCAAGCCCCATGACACTATGTTTAGGTTTTTCTGGTTGCTAGTATTCACATATGGGAAAATATAATACAGTATTATTGATATCATCTTGGGAACGTTGCATAATGTCAGCGTTATTGCCAGGAACAGAACAACTTTGACCAGTCTTCTCTCGCGATTAGATAATGTTGATGTATATTTGGAATAAACTGACTGTTGACTTCCACTTCTGTCTTGAGATTTATATGTGGCGTTATATCGAAATTTGGAGGACACTTCTAATGAATAGCCCATCCATACAGCACACACGATGACTATAGCCTGCGAGGACAACCACATAAACACCCCAGCAGTGATTTCCAGTACAAACTCCACAAGCGTTACTTCAGAATAGACACTTTTCATAACCATAATACTTTCTGATGTCCCCGTGCTTTTGTTATTTTCTGACAGCAACAGAATTTCTACCCCTTTCACTTTGTTCTGTACGTAAATAGGAACATGGATGCCGATGTATACGATACAGATGGTCACGTTGAGGATAACACAGCGGTATCTTGTGAAGACCTGCTTGACTTTAAACGGAGAGACTACACAGTAACATCTCTCTACAGATACCATAGCCGTGATCCAACAAGAGATTTCGTGCGCTGAGCTGATAGCCCACCCGAGCGTAGAATAACCCAAAAGCATGGCGTCAGTACCAGTGTTCGGGAATACAAGATCGATTATGAAAGAAATACAACTTGCAAGTTGGATACCTGTAATTAGAAAGTCGACCAAGGACAGAGAAAACAGACCAACGCTCATGCTGTCTTTGAGTCCCAGTTTTGAGAAAATGATCATGCTTATGAGGTTAGTAAGAACACCCACAACTGAAATAATGAAACGAGCGACAATGTTTAGAGAGATGTGCAGGTATATCATAACATCATAGCTAATTACCTGCGGCTTGTCCATCATGACGTCAGTATACTGTTCATTGGTATCAATTCATTTGCAGGACTTTGCTGCTAACTATGTGCTATTATAAGGAAATAATGAATATTGCAGCAAATTCAATAATTTTACCAGAATTGTAAAATGTAAATCCAATCACTGTTACAACTGATTTAGGATCCTCTACCAGCAGCAGATTTAGTCACCAAATAATTAAAAGTAGAACAAAATTAACCCTTTCCACGTTAAGAAGACTATGGGATATATAGTTAATAATCAAACCAAAACAGTCTCATAATAGGAACCTGCGTGGGTATGTGAAGTGTTAGGACATCACATTCAGTAGGCCCAAGTGCATGGAGAGTTAGAAAGCCAGCCCTTCCCTCCTGCAGCGAACGATGAGAGCTGATACGGAACCCTATCCATCTGCGCTCATGCCGTTTTCAGCTTAGCGTGCTAACCGTTAAATCAACGCACCTGCTTGGGTATATAATGCCAGCTGCATATTTTTAAAATAAGTCGACACTCGATGGGTGGTGTGTTCAGTATCATACCTTTACTTTCGAGCACGTTTCCAAGTACCTCTTTTAGGCTGTATAGCCTTAGAAACAAGGTCAGTATTTAAGAGAATCTTTGCCTCGGTGGAATTCGAACACATGGCCGGCAAATACGCCTACTAGCCCTTGCGCTATCGCGGCTACCATTTCATCATCAGATGAACATTATCTTTGGAGATTCAGATTTCTCATTGATACTATCCCATTAATATTCATTTCAAATTCTCATATTTATTATGACTATCAATTCTACTT
This sequence comes from Cepaea hortensis, assembly GCA_963921405.1. Lineage (NCBI taxonomy): Eukaryota > Metazoa > Mollusca > Gastropoda > Stylommatophora > Helicidae > Cepaea > Cepaea hortensis. The sequence goes on from OY992886.1 coordinate 38,331,900, forward strand.
CCTTTACTTCAGTTCATATTACAGCACATTAATATCACTAGAACACATAACATGCATTATAGTGTACTTTCTTACATGTAATCTTTCCAACAGTTAAGCTGAGCCTCAATTATCCCTATTGACATAAGTTTGCGAAGAGCTCTTCAGCTATTCATACTGTTTTCGTAGTTTTGTGTGTGTAAGATTTCCTTTTCAATTAGCGATTACCATCGGGATAGCCGATGCCTCACACTCGAACAATATTAATGAGTATGTGTTTTAATTCTTTCCTCTATTCACTTCATATGATTTGCATCTCTGCATTACGCAACTGGCGAGATGCAGCAAACATGTTCCAAACAATAAATCGTGCAAGATATTGCTTGTGGCTTCTGTGTTGACATTGTTTCCCAGTGACATAAACATCAGAAGATATTTTCAGCTGTTTAACCGCGTTAATAAATGCATCTTCCTGTTGTAATTTATATTTGTTTTATTATAACTTCACAGTGAATACGTATTATGTGCAATAGAGTAAGTACTAGGGGTTTATTCCACGTAGCTTCTGTGTCGACTATGGTGTTACTTTTACTGGATATTAATGTTTAACACAAGGAGTGAGGGAGTGCTTAAATGCAAGAGAATTGACTTCATTCTGTCTAATATAGTAAGGTCTTCGTCTGAGGAGTGAAGAGCAAAAACTACGTAGCTCCAGTGACTAACCACATAGGTCTCTAAAAATAAACCGAGTAACGGATTCAATAAACGATACCTCGACATTCGTCACAAGAGGCGAGCTGATTGATCACTTCGCTAAGTAGACAATATATGGATTTCCATTCAGTGGAAGATCACTGCGGTCATTGGTTATGGTGATTTTATTAACAGATTCAGTGCCAAACAAAAAGTAAATTTGGAACAAATAAAAATGGATGGCAGAAATTTGGAAGTACAAGTCTGTCACAGTTATAACCAAAAAGTTGTTAATACGGTAGAAAGCATAAAATTACAACAGGTTGCTTAGGGAAAACGACAGTATTGATATTTTAATTGAGACAAAATTTTGCAATGACAATATTTCAGTGACATATAAGCCCATGGGAGATAAGGGAACTTGATCAAGACAATTAGTTATCCCATGGCACTTAATCAGTTAAAGCCAATGTCTAGGCAAATACCTAGTGCATGATAGGCTCAATTAAAAGTCATTATTTTACGCTGTCTATGCTTTCTTCCATCCGTACTTGTAGACATAATTGTTATGAACTCAGTGACATAGATACACTGTTATAATATTACCATTATCCAGACATCATTACAACTATTACTGTGCCAGATAATCTATTGTAAGCCACAGTTAATCATCTGAAATATTACGAAAAGTCGTATATTAATTCATCGGTTACGTAGTTAACGTGTTTCGAGTATTAAATTATTCAAACAGTAATTGACAGACTGCAGAACGTTCACGTACTACGCCAGTTATTGCTAAGATTTCAAATCTTTTTTTTTTCCTCCCGATAACATGCAAAAAATGTACTGAATGCTTGATCTAATCCTTATAATCAATTTGCGGTGTTCATATGATAACTGGAAGGGCTTGGTAATTCATTTTTCTGTTCGAACATTTCATTATATGGGGTAAGCCATGGTGCAGTGGCTAACAGACTTGTGTGCCAGTTCCATAGTCAGGTCAACAAGACGGGGATTTGTGTAAAACTGACCTAAAATGCCAGCTCTACCCAGCCTTACATGAGTACTAGGAAATATCTTTGGGAGTAAAGACGACTGGTGTGATGTTCACCATATCAGCCATCGAGAGCCGACAGGTCCATCAAAATAAGGAGCTGTGACTGCATATCCAATACGTCCCAGGTCGTAGAAATAGGGTCTTGCCCTTTTCGTGCCTTTCTTTAGTGGGAATACAAGGAAACTTAATGCAAGGTTAGCTCATGGAAAGTGTCTGCTATAAATACAAGTATACTTCTCTAACAATATATTACAACAAGCAAACAACATTTGGCAGCAAACACAAAGCGCAGATATGGAAACCTAATGATGGCATTCAAGGAGCAATCAAGATAAGAAAAACTAGAAAAATAGTTAATGGGGAAAGGGAATGTCTAAAAATGCATTCAAACCTAGGCAATGCAGTCTACCTGTAGCAGAAACAACAAATAAGCAATTTTAGGGTGCCAGAAAAACATCTACGTAACAAAGCAGAAATTAAAAGTACGATAGGTACTCCTAGAATTAAGAATTAGATTGATATTTAGACTCTCTGTGTACATTTGTAAAACAAAAGTGAGCTGAAAGGAGATTCAAACATTTATAAGATAGGGAAAGAATCAAAAAAGGCATTGGCATGAAAAGATAAATTAAATGTTCCACAATGTAAGAAAACTGTATTTCGGAATTTGCTTCAGAGATTTAAAAACAAACCCTGCTTGGTTATATTGAAGTATCTAATATCAGTTTATGTAAATTGATTGCACGGGGATGAAAGATATAATATACTTCTATGTATCAATAATATTGCATATTTTCATTAAATAAGTGAAGAAAACATTTAGCGAAATGAAGAGAAGAAAAGTAGATGGCAATGGTAACATATCAAGAGGTGAAAGAAAAACGCTGGAGCTAGACAGGACAATGACTAAGAACATGATGAGAGTTGAATAACTAAAGAAACCATTATCCGGGAAACAGACAAAACAGACACGTTTATCTCACCTTCTACAGGCATAAATAGTTGGGGAGGGGGGAGGGGGGGCACAAGGTTGTGTGTTACCCGATGATTGTTAAGTGATTACATAGGAGAAAAAATAAAAGCAACACGAGTACATACATTAATAAACAACATGAAATATACAAGCGGCACGGTTTTGTTTATGTTAGTGTAAGATTCCGAGAAACAGTAAATCTAATTCACATATTAAGTAGTTGATATAGAGGGAAAAACAATTACGGTTATCAAAACAGATAGTTGAACGAATTTTCAAAAAACCACGTGAACTTCTTTATTAACCTCATCGGCACTCAGACCCCGCCGTCAAATCTTTAATAAGCAGCAGTGGCCAGTTTTAGGGTCATACCATTCCGGTAGTTGTTGGTGGGATGACACTTTCGCTAAAGGGAAGACACTTGGACAAGTAGGTGGTTTAGTTTTAACCTAAGACAATTAATAACAGATGATGGCAGGTATGGGACAGGAATCAGAAAGAGAAAAGTACTGGTTAAAGTGATATTCAACAATATGAAACAAACTTCTCACATTCATACAACTAATTTAAGAACTACAATGAAAAGGGAAAAAGGGGACAGATGCTGCACAAAGTGTGCATTACTGCAGGGCAATGAACGCGGTTCACAATTCCCTGACATATTGAGCCTAGGGTTCATATTGAGACTGCCTTGCGTTGTTGTCGAAGGTATGAGCGTCGGTAATTCAGAAAGCCAAGGCATAATCCTGAACCTAAATATGTTCTTGTAAATTACAAACAGCCCCAAAAGTCTGGGGTTGAATGTAATGTCCTGTAAAATATATGCAACTAACTTTCACCAGAGAAACACGGACAGTGAATACACAATGTGAGGTCAATGGAAGTGTGCAAAATGCTGTTATATAGAAGAATAAGAGTTAGGAGAAACAAACAAACGGGGATACCTAGACATACGTACTTGATATTCGATTATGTTCGAGTTTTATTCAACTTTTGAAAACTTCTGCATATGTGAAGTACATTCTACTTTACTATCTCATAACCGAGAAAAAAAAAATACTTTTTTTTCCCACTGAAAATACTCAATCTAACATTAACCTGCTGACTCCAAATCTACATTCTTTATTGAAATTGTAGTTCTGTTTGTTTCCCACGTCTTCCTCGTGATGCCTGCCTATTTGTCAATATGTTGTATCTTCGTTTAGTTAGTACTTCGAATTCGTTTACTATTAACTGCTGCAAGATAATAGGATCAATGTTTGCACTTTCCAATTATGGAGGCTGTTACAGCGTATCGATGAGACTGCATGTCTTGTGTGTAGTAGTTTGTTTGATTATGACTATGAACTTTTTGATCTATCAAAGCGACTTTTCACATAATACAGATACTTTTAATTGAAGCCGATGGTGCCCAGAAAGCCACATGGCTGTAATTATATTCAAAGCGATATTTTCTTGTTGTAAATTTGAACAATGAAAACACAAACAGCAGATTGCACTGTTTACTGCTTGGCGAAGGTCACAATAAAAAAAAAATAAAACTCAGTAATTTCTGGATGTCAAATTCGCCAGTGATGTAACCGTCAAATTGCTCACTACATGTGGTAGACCAACAACAAAAATGAGTACCAGACGTTTATGTGTACCCTCTCCTGATTAGTGGTCATTGTACAGTGAAAGTATGAGATCTAAAGAAAATATGTTAGGGATCTCGGCTGGTAATATAAATAACTGCGATACGCTGACGATGCCGTCTTGGCAGAAATAAGTCAAAAAGTATTACAGTGAAAAATAGGGTCTCGTTTTGAATAATGAGACAGACATAATAGTAATATCATGGAAACAGATCGGGTCTACAATACAAGTAATTGGCGTCACTTTGGGGTAACTGCAAACATTAACATTTATTGGCACGTGAATAAAATTAGACGGAAGATGCATCACAAGGTAAACAAAGAATAGAACAACCAAAACTGGATTTTATGAAATAAAGAACATTTATATAATGTATCCTTGCTACTGGAGATGAGAAAAAGAATGCTTGTATGTTACACTGAACAATTTTTAACATATGGCTATAATAGTGGACAATGTCGTTTAGATTAATCAATTTGGATGCACACGGAATGGTCAGTATCAAGCAGGTAAGCACATCCCTAGAAACTTCAGAGATGTGGTTTTACAGTAGAATGCAATTTTTTTGGAAAGTCAACATATGGAATTAAAAAGTGCTGAATGAGGCTATGACAAAAAGACATCCTGTCACAAATATCAGAAAGAGACAGCATTATATTTGGCGGCATCATGAGAAGACATAACAAATAGAACATTCTGTGACAACATTTAAACATTTGTAAAACATGAGAGAGGAAAACAACGACAGTATATTCTTGACAGTCTTGTGTCATGGCACGGAAGGGTGGCAGTGCATGATTTAAATCATGCTTTTGTAGAATCATAACAAATATATTCATACAGTTCTGTTTCTTATCCCTAAGCTAAATAAGCCGGTCTCTCTGGCTGTGGGGTTACAACACTTTCTCTCTGTAATCCCGTTTATCACGCAGAGTCTCGTAGCGGAGCGAGAGCTGAGGCGGTTCGACCCCCGCTCGTGACTTGCGGGATACTGAGCCGGCCGCTCAGAAAGCAATGGCAAACTACTGAGCGTAATCTTGCCAAGAGATCAACATACAGCTGAAAGATGCTGGTGTTGACAGCTAAGTCCTGTAAAAGGATATGCTAAAAAAAAAAAAATAAAGCTAAATAATGTCATATTTTAATTGGGAGTTATATGATATTGCACACATGTCGACGAGGTTAAGTGGGTAAGAGCCATCGCTCTTAAACTCCAGGTGCGCTGATGACGGGGTAAGGTTTCCTACACCTGTCAGCTTGACATTGATTTTCTTACTCAGAATTTAATGGCAAACTACTGAACGTAGAATTGACTAGAAAATCAACTATGGGTTAGGGTTGATTGCAAGGTCCTGCATAGGGCGTGGAAGATTATTATGTCGGATGTATAGTTGATGATGGCTCAACCCCACAGAGATAAAGGATACTACGTTCCTCTATCTCAATGTGATCCTGCCCGTTATAATTGATTTAGCTGTTACTGGCCTATTGGCCTGAGACCATAAATAGAGTGTCAGAGAACCAAGGAATAAATCCAGGAAAATAATGAAGGGTTTACTGAGTTTTCAAAATATCCTAGGTAGTTCCTTGCCTCTCCTCTCCATACATACACACACACACACACACACACACACACACACACACACATATATATATATATATATATATATATATATATATATATATATATATATATATATATATACACATTACATTGGCACCTTTCCGTCTTGACAGACGATAGTTTGGTACATTGTGCTTCAAAAAGGCTTAATAACTACGATCCATGGCGGTGGCGAGTGTGGCTGGTAAGGCTAATTCTTGCTGCAAATGTTTGCCCACAGCAGATGCATGTGAAAACATGGTCATTTCCACCATTGTGCACCATCTTACGTCTCTCACGCTCTATGTGTGCTTTATCTGCAATCATTTTCTCCTTTGTCTTTATTCCATTTCTGATAATTGCCTTCCATGCAACACGTTCAGCGGCGACGTGCTCCCAATGTGCATTATCAATGCCGGTATCAATCATGTCCCGCTTACACACATCTTTGTATCGTAGTAGAGGCCGACCCTGAGATCTCCTACCCGTCTGTAATTCACTAAAAAAGATGTCCTTTGGTATTCTACCATCATCCATCCTCCTAACGTGTCCTATCCATCTAAGTCTACGAAGACTGAGCATGGAATACACTGTCACACTACCTGATCTTTCCAATACTTCAGTATTTGTGATTTTGTCTTGCTACTTAATTCCAAGTATTCTACGCAGACACCGCATATGAAAGCTGTTTAAAGGTTTCTCTTGGCGTGAGTAAGTTGTCCAGGTTTCACTGCCATAAAGAAGAGTACTAAGGACACAGGCTTGGTAGACGAGGACTTTTGTTTTGGCAGTAAGCTTCCTGTTCTCCCAGACTCTTTTTGCTAACATGTTCATTGTTGTTGCTGCCTTGCCAATCCTGATGTTGATTTCCTGATCGAGGGATAATTTGCTATTTACCTCTGATCCTAGATATGTAAAATGGTCTACTATCTCCAGTTCGGCGTCGTCAATAAAGATTGATGGTACACCATGTGCACCTTGTGACATAATCTGTGTCTTCATTTTGTTAATTGTTAAACCAAATTCAGAACAAGCATTGGAGAATGCAGATAGTAGATGTTGTAATTCTTCCTCAGAGTGGGTCGTAATCGCAGCATCATCCGCAAAAAGCAACTCTCTGATTAGTACCCTCCTAATTTTAGTCTTGGCCTTCAATCTCTGAGCATTATAGAGGCCACCGTCTGTGCGTGAGTGAATGTATATACCGTCATCCTGATCACGAAAGGCATATTTCAGTAGAAGTGAAAAGTATATCCCAAAAAGGGTGGGGGATAGTACACAACCTTGCTTAACTCCACTCTTGATTTCAAACTCTTCTGAAGTTGAGCCATCACACTTGATTATACCCCTCATGCCTGTGTGGAACGATTCCACAATGGACAGAAGAGTTGGTGGGCAGCAAACTTCTTTAGTGCTTTGAACAGACCCTCACGACTGACCAAATCGAATGCCTTTGTGAGGTCGATGAAGGGAATAAACAGTGGCTGATTTTGTTCCCGGCATTTTTCTTGCATCTGTCGCAATGAGAATATCATATCAATGGTAGACCGGTTCTGACGGAAGCCGCACTGTGATTCAGGGTAGACTTGATCTCCCAGGACTTGAAGTCTGCGCAGAACAACTCTGGCAAATACTTTCCCAACAATACACAGAAGTGAGATACCCCTATAGTTGTTGCAGTCGCTCAGATCGCCCTTGTTCTTGTACAGTGTTATGATGCTTGAATCTTTGAAATCCTGTGGGACTTGTCCTTCTTGCCAGCATAGCTCTATTAGCTGGTGGATCTGTAGAGTGAGTGTGTCTTGCCCACTCCTGATTACCTCTATTGGAATCCCATCCTTACCTGGAGCCTTGCCAGACGCAAGTTCATTTATAGCACACTTAACTTCTGTTATAGTGGGAAGTGTGTCCAGGTGGTCAAGAGTTGGCAGGGCCTCTATGGCGTTGAGGGCATCATCCGCTAGCTTGGTTTCACTTGAGTAAAGCTCTAAATAGTGCTATACCCATCTATCCATCTGCTGTTTCTAATCAGCGATGATTTCTCCAGTCAAGGTTTTCAGTGGTGCACTTATTTTGATCGTTGGACCACAGGCTTTCTTTATCCCTTCATACATGCTTCTGATGTTTCCCTTATCACTTGCGATTTGAATGGACTCACATAACCTGATCCAATAGTCATTCGCACACTGCCTGGCAGCCTTTTGCACATCCTTCCTAGCTTTCTTCAGCTCACTCAGAGTGTTACGCGTTGGTCTTTCCTTGTTTCTTAAGAGAGCTATCTTCTTTTTATCAATCAACGGCTGCAGTATCTGGCTGTTTGCCGCAAACCAGTCCTGCCTCTTATGATCCACAGTACCGTAAACCCCTACCGCTGTTTTATAAATAGTGTCCTTAAGTTTACTCTATTTATCATTTACTATACAATTTTCTGATGTATCAGTGAAAGCGTCTTAAATTTGCTGTTGAAATTCAAAGCACTTTCCAGGATTGTGATTGTTAATAATATTAATCCTGGGTCTAGATTTGTGTTTAGCTGTGTAGATTCTCTTTGGTCTCAGTCTAACCCTTGTAACAACCAAAGAATGATCTGTATCACAGTCAGCACTGTGGTAACGTCGAGTTAATGATGTATGGTTCAAATGTTGTCTCCGTGTGATAATGAAGTCCAGCTGATGCCAATGGCCGGATCTTGGATGTTTCCATGTGACCTTATGCAGCTCTTTTGTTTTAGAAAAGGGGTTTGTAATACACAGGTCATTTCTAGTGCAATGCTTCAGCAGCCTTTGCCCATTATCATTCATTCGACCGATGTTGCATTTTCCAAGGCACACTGGCCATGAACTCGAGTCCTTGCACACACGAGCGTTGAAATCACCGAGCATATAAATGTAGTCGGATTTTGGAACTGCCTTGATCACAGAGTCTAGCTGCTCATAGAACACATCCTTCACATCATCAGAGGAAGCGAGTGTCGGTGTATATGCAGTGATAATGGTGGCAAATCCACAAGAGGTTGCCATGCGCAGGGATAATAATCTTTCATTACCTCCAGCTGAGATATCAATCATTCCCAGTAGTGAATTCTTCACTGCAAAGCCCACACCATGTTGCCTTTTTTCTGCCTGCCCTCTACCCTTCCAAAAAAGGTGTAATTGTTTTCCCTGAGTGACCCTTCCTCAGCGAGGCGAGTCTCCTGCAGGCCAGCAATATCAATGTTAAGACGATTGAGTTCAGCATCAATCACAGCCGTTTTTTTCACATGGTCAATATTTGTCAAGTAAGTGGAAAATCCTGGACACATGGTTCTTACGTTCCAGGTTGCAAGCCGTAGCTTGAGGTTTCTATTATTCTTTTTATTAGTACCTGGTGCATTGGTTTTACAGTATGCGATTCAGATTTTGTCCTAACCCCAAGCATCCATTGAAGCAGGCAGGCTGTGGCGGATCAGCACCCAATTGTCCGGGGGCTGCCCAGCTTGAGGCGGGCGGTAGCTGATCAGTGACACCTGTAGGTGTCTCCCACCGTCAGAGGCAACGCGTGGCGACCCATGTCTACGCCAACTGACAAGGACTTATAACCCGTAACAGTTGCCTCTCGCTTTGATTCCGAGACCGGTTAAGACCAGGGATGGAGTTATTGCCTCTCCATAGCACAAAGCCTGGGCTAAAATAAAGAAACCATGTGTTGCCCATGCAGCATGATCCCTCTCTCGGCCTGCCTAGTTCACTCCATAGGAAAGTTAACACCTATACATCTGGAACAAGACAAGCTGCAGAAGCTGCTGGATCAGCAGAGCAATGCTCTAACTGTCCGCCCTTCGGAGCTTCGATCCTAGACCAGCTGCCAACCAAGGCCTAGGGCCTGGTCTGCCCTGCCATGACTATTTTGTCTTTGGGTTGCATTTCCTCGCTCCAGGATAAGGCATGTACCCTCCCAATTGCGCTCTCCCGCCTGAAGCCGTTGGCACAATGTGGGGTGTCGGGTTTGGTAAGCGCCGCCCACCATTCGGCGCTGACAGAAAGCAGGTAGTACCGCCTATTGTCATATATATATAATATATATAAATGATGATATTGGTCATACATGTCATAAAATATCAATGAAATTCTCAAAAACAAAGTTATACACACATATATTATTTTAACTATCTACGACCTTGGTGCCTAGACCTTTCAGTTCATTAACATCAATGATAGTCCAGTTCCTCAGAGCTAGTGACTTTCCATCTTCTCTTGAGATAGGTTAAGTCTGAACTGGTTATGCAATCAGGGTGTTCTATTCCAGAATTATGGGATCCCTGTGGTCAATAGTTTCCTGATATTATGTATCTTTCTGTTCTTTAGATTGTTGATTTTCCCCGATACTAATAGGATAGTGACTCTTGGTTCCCCACCATCAGGCACAGGAATAATTGTTACCTGTCCTAACTGTTTAGTGGAAATTCTTGCAGGTAGTATTTGGCCTCACTATATCAGCTCTGTGGCGAAGTGGTCAAGCCGTTTAACTCGTGCTCCGAAGGTTGTGGGTTAGATTCCGGCCAGCGCCCTTCAGTTTACGAGTTAAATATTTTAGGAGACTCCTGTGGGTCATCGCTAAATGCTACGCAGTTCGTGCTTTGTGCGACGCTTTCCTCGCTGCGGAAATAGACCGAGCCATATGGGATAAAACCCGGTGCAATGAAGTCGACCCTGTCGACTTTTAAGCGATTTTTTATATCAGCTGCCTCACTCAGACAAGCTGCTACATTCAGCCAAGCTGTTACTACATTCACAAAGTGCTGCATTCAAGTGCTGCATTCAACTTAGTCAGGGCTGGATCTAGATTCCTTAGCCACTATCTGAAATTTCAGCAATCAACATACATCTAATCATACCATCAATATGACATTAGAAATTAAATGCTGTACCTTTCAACAACAAACAACAAACAAACTACATAAAAGAATTTTGATCCTAGGAAAATAAACAGTGGGGTGTAAATAGTCTTGGTGCTCTAAAATAGTTATCCACAACATAACTAGTTGGTCTACATCCAATCTTCCCCTATCAGGTGTTCAAGGTTTAAACTAGCAGATGTGCAGTTTCATCTTCACCTATGCCTGTCCTCACGTCTACCGGTTGACTAATACCTTGATTGATTTGGAATTGACAACTATGTTTCCCATCCTATTCTGTACCGAATTAATTCTCTTCATCTTCTTCCATGAAAGGAAAAAGGGTCAGAAATCATCCCCTATTGCAATGAGGAGTTGCTTATAAACAATATAAGTACATCATGGTCTCAATTCTTATATATTATTCAGGTGAATTCTTTTCAGATCAAAAGGTTCAAGGCGAGTATCTTCTCTCCTCTTCACCGTGTCTGTAATATGTTTTTACTTCATTCATCATCATCATCATCATCATCATCATCATCATCATCATCATCATCATCATCATCATCATCATCATCATCATCATCATCATCATCATCATCATCATCATCATCATCATCATCATCATCATCATCATCATCATCATCATCATCATCATCATCATCATCATCATCATCATTATCATCATCATCATCATCATCATCATCATCAGCATCATCATCAGCATCATCATCAGCATCATCATCAGCATCATCATCATATCAACATCACCATCATCATCATCATCATCATCATCATCATCATTCTGATTATAATCATCATCATTCTATTCACTGTCATTATATCATTATCATCATTATATCATTATCATCAACATCATTATATCATCAGGACACTAGACCATATGTGGTATTAGGAGTGACATGAAATACAAAGTGGGATTTTGCTTAAGACACAAACCCAGATGCTTGTAGTACGCGTGATGTATAATATGGGTTGTGTCGTACTTAGGGCACAAAACCAGATGATGGTACCATGACTGATATTTAATATAAGGTGTTTTCATGCGTCGGAGTGCACTAAATGATTAATTAGTGTTTTGGTTATGCCGAACATATTCTCTTGTGATAGACAAGACATTATAAGCAAATTTGCCTTCTATCACGAGATTGACTGTTAGCCTATACTCCTTTTCAGCATGTTACTTCCTTCACTTATTCTCAGAAATAATATTCATATGTGCATGGAAGATAATTTAACTCTTCCATCAGAAATCATTCATACTTGCATGTAAGATAAGTAATTATATTTATGTGATTTCCCAATGATAAATTTAAATGTTAACGCCATTGACATCATAATGAAATCTCAATCATTCCACAATCACAATCATATCTGTATAGATGACAATTAAGCATATGCAAATTGATGGAAAAGATCTTAGACTTGTAAAAAACATATATTGGAAACAACAAGCTGCCATAAGAGTTGATAATGAAGTAAGCCAATATCAGCCTATTAAAAGGGGTGTGAGACAGGGATGTGTAATGTCTCCAGATCTGTTTTCCCTGTACAGTGAAAGTATTTTCAGAAATATTGAAGATATGGAAGGAATCAACATTGGGGGACGATGCATCAATAACATTAGATATGCAGATGATACAGTCTTGATTGCAGACATTTTTAAGTGGCAAGACAAAATCACAAATACTGAAGTATTGGAAAGATCAGGTTGTGTGACAGTTTATTCCATGCTCAGTCTTCGTAGACTTAGATGGATAGGACATCTTAGGAGGATGGATGATGGTAGAATACCAAAGGATATCTTTTTTGGTGAATTACAGATGGGTAAGAGATCTCAGGGTCGGCCTCTACTACGATACAAAGATGTGTGTAAGCGGGACATGATTGATACAGGCATTGATAATGCACATTGGGAGCAAGTCGCCGCTGAACGTGTTGCATGGAGGGCAAATATCAGAAATGGAATAAAGTCAAAGGAGAAAATTATTGCAGAAAAGTCACACACCAAGCGTTTGAGACGTAAGATGGTGCATGATGGTGGAAATGACCACGTGTTCACATGCACCCACTGTGAACGGACATTTACAGCGCAAATTGGCCTTATCAGTCACACTCGCTACCGCCATAGTTAAAAGTTATTATGCCTTTTTAAAGCACAAACTATCGTCTGTCAAGACGGCAAGGTGCCAATGATGATGATGATGATGATTGCAGACAATGAACAGGACCTGCAAAATTTAGTAGATGCGATTGTTACACACAGTGAACAACTAGAGTTAGAATTAAATTGTAAAAAGACACAGATTATGGTCGTCACTAGGAAGGACGAAATACCACAATGTAATATACAAGTAAATGGGAATATTCTTCAACAAGTGAGCAGGTACAATTATCTCGGAACAGTAATAACATCTGATGGGAGATGCCTTGAAGAGATTAGAACAAGAATCGCAATGGCAAAAGTAGCCTTTAGCAAGATGAAAAACATATTGACCAATAAAAAGATGCCAATTGAAACGAGAAAAAGAGTGTTGAGATGCTACATTAAACCTGTACTTTTGTATGGATGTGAAGCGTGGACAATGAGCAGTCAGGCTGAAAAACATCTGATGGCTGTAGAGATGTGGTTTCTGAGGAAAATGCAAAGAATACCATGGACAGCCAGAAAGACCAATGAACAAGTCCTTCAAGAAACAAATGAAGATCGTAAATTAATTAGAGAAATTAGACGTAGACAGTCAAAATTTTTTGGGCATGTTATGAGAAGAAATGGATTGGAGAATTTGGTGACAACTGGTAAGATCGAGGGGAACAGACCAAGGGGAAGACCTAGAAGCAAGTACCTGGATGCTTTGGCCTTGTGGCATGGTCAAGACAGAAACACGGAGCTGATCCACGACTCTGGTGATTGAGTGAGATGGCAGAACATGACCGCCCACGCTTACCGGCATGGCACATGATGGATGGATGGATTTGCTTTACTGATGATAAATTCACAGATTCAACAACAATGACAGTACAATGGAATCTTAAGCGTTTTCATCCTGCATCAGAAATTATAATATTTCCTGGATGATAAATAAGTCTAGTGATGTGTTTTACCCATTGTAACATGCTTAACCTGTCCTAACCGGGGAGGTGATCACCCTGGGTAAGAATGCTACAACATAAACAAGTTAACGGGGTTAGAGAAATAATAGGCGAAGGACAGGTCAGAAAGGGGGAAAGGCGGAGAAGCCAAGAAAGGGCTGATTTACGATCTAAGGAGGGGAAAAGTAACAAAGCAATATGCAAATACAAGGCTGGCAGGGGAATCACAATTTGCAACATAATGGGGAAATCCCAAACAGAAAGGGCTGGTTAATGCACGTAGGCACGAGATAAATCAGCAGCTAATGTCGAGATTAAAATTACCTGGGGGAAAGTGAACTGGGCCAGCCAGGAAAGAAAACAAAGGATAATTCGATATGCAATTTTCAGGGCAATTGATAAGTATGATTAAGGGGTTAAAGGGCATTCTCCGGGAGGTCTGCAATGAAGGGTTAAAAGACAAATCGAAAACATTGAGGAGGACAGTTGAGATTTGAGACCAGACAGTGAAGTTCTGAGGTCTGGGAAGTTGAATGGTAGTGGAGTTAGCGAGAGAACTCCGCCCTGTGTTTTCAGTGATAGTAATTCTGAGGCTAAGTATTAGAGACTGAGCCCGGTTGTCAGCAGCGATAGTGTTTGGGACTACGTGTACTGTACCTGTGCCTGTGCAATATATCTATATGTAATGATTAACGTTCCTGAGGAATAATGTTGTATCCATTTGTTCAAATTAACGTATTATGGGCGCAGTCTGGCGTTTGGTATTGATGCATCGTGATGGATCAGTCGTTCAACACAACATTCACACTGACATCCTCTAGACACAACCATAGCCCCTCCTCTATGTCAATCATACTTTGTGACACCCATGATAAATTCACATATTCAACAGCAATGACAGTACAATGGAATCTTAATCATTTTCATCCTTCATCAGAAATTATAGTATTTCCTGCATGATACTTAAGCCTTGTGATGTGTTTTTACAAATGATTTAGTCACATCTGTTTAACAATAATGAAATCACACATAAACCACTCCAGACATGCTCTCATCAATGACATAGACTGATGTGATCATTAGGCATACTTAGATTCACAAAGGATGATTCATCATTTGTAGCAATATTGAACTTACACATGGATCACCACATGCTTTCAAATACATAGATTTATGTGATATACTCCAGTCACATTCAGAAATTATGAATTCTTGCATGCCGTTTGACTAAGTATTATTATGTGGCACAAATATTAATTCCATATGTTTACAACATTGAAAATACATTTGACTCACCACATGGGTGCTTTAACCCAACACACAATTATGATCCCTATAGGAATCTACTTGGTTCTCATGTGTTCATGAAATATAAGAAACCTACTTGTTTGTTCATGTGCTCATGTCAAAAATCCTACTTGACTTATGTGCTCATGTAATTAAAAATACTTGACTAATACATATTACACTAATTTGTATTACCAGTGTTGGCACATGTAAACTAGTTTCCTTACCACTGCACTAAGGATTCTTAGTTTCCTTAAATCTTAAGTTACTCACCACTCTAAATCATTGCAGACTGAGTTTACCACTTAAGAATACAGTGTACAACCTTTGTCTAATGTTTACACATTAAATGAGGTGTTTCCAACTGTACAGTTTATCTATGACTATGATAACTGAATATATTATTAATTTCTTAAGGACTAACCACATGGTTTTAAAACACACTGACTTACCAATTCGTCTTGGGAAAAAGACTCACAGACTAAACTTAATTTTAAAATAAATATTCTGTTTACCTTCATCCGAATAGGATGGCTTCCAACACTTCGGCGACAGGTTTCCGAATCTGAATGCGATGTTGTAGGCTGATGTTTTCTATTTTCACTTATAATACTTCTACTTAAATATTATGATTAGGCACATTTCATCACTCTGTCCACTATCTCAGATCTTCTCCTGCCTCGTGCTGGGCTGGTTTACAAACAGGCCGTGTTCCGGTCGTTCGTCTTTTTATGTACCTTTTCCCGATTTCAGTTTTTGGTATCTCGCCGAGTTGGGTCTGTTGTAAAATGTTGGACTTTCAACGTAGGGAACAAAATAACGCTGTGGCGGTATCAATGTTGATTGTTGTACGGAGAAATTTTACATCAGTTTTACGGCTTGTGAAACATAAATCACAATGAACATAGTGAGGTTTAAGGGTGGTAATTGTCAACATATAATGCCAGGTGGTATTCTGTTGCTAGTTCATCCGCCTGCTGTCAACAGTGTAAAATTACATGTATTTTATAATAGCTGATTCATGGAACAAGCTTTGGGTTCTAATAATATACAAATTGAAGCCAAGGATAGCTGGGTACAGATATAACATAAAGTATCTTGAAAACCTAATACTTTAATCTGAAACAGTGTAAACATCATCATTGCTTTCTGAACGACCGGCAACCATACCAATTCGTAAAAAAACCAACGTAACTAGGTCTGCTGCCAAATCGCATACAGCTTTGTTTCGAACACGTTTAAGTGGGATAACGAATTGCGTCCGTAACCCCGAGCGATCATGCCTCTCCACAAATTACGATCTCCGACGTCATGGATAAATTCGTGTGTTGACTCCCTTCCGTGCCATAACACAAGAATGTCAATAATCTTCTCACGCTGACTTCCTCTACTTCTGTTTCCGCAAATCTTTCTGGTTGTTCCAACATGTTCCCATTTTTATTCTTCACATAACTTGGCCAAACAATAATGAGTGCCTATTTCTGATGTTTGTGATAAGTTATCTTTGCGACTCACATTCCCTTAAGTTGTCCTGATTGCTCATTTTGGCTGTCCATTTAATTTTCAGCATTCTTCTATAAAACCACATCACCAGGGCTTCCATAGATTTTTTTCGCCTGGTTACTAATTGTCCAGAATTCGCAGCCCTGTGTTAAAACTGGTTCTATGTAACATGCAAGTACTCTTTTTCTAACTTTTAAGGACAATAACTTATTGCTCAAAACGTTTTTTTATTTTTATTTTATAGAATGCAATTTTTGCTTATCCTATTCCGTTCCTTATCTCAGCGATGCATCTTCCATCTGATTTTATCCATGTGTCTAGATATCTGAATTTCTGAGATTTCATTAGTTAGTCGTGTATAAGTGGTGGACTATACTGTGATTTTATTTGTTGGCGGTGTACAGGTGGTGGACTATACTGTGATTTCATGTGTTGGCGTTGTATAGCTGGCGGACCATACTGTTATTTCATGTATTGGAGGTGTATAGATGGCGGACTATACTGTTATTTCATGTATTGTAGGTGTATAGGTGGTGGATATACTGTGATTTAATTTGTTTGCGGTGTATAGGTGGTGGACTATATTGTAATTTTACTTGATCGCGGTGTATAGCTGGTGGACTCAACTATGATTTCATGTCTTGGCGGTGATTAGCTTGTGTACTATGCTGTGATTTCATGTGATAGCAGTGTATAGACGGTGGACTATGCTGTGATTTCATATGTTGGCGGTGTATAAGAGGTGGACTATACTGTTATTTCATTTGTTGGCAGTGTATAGGTGGTGGACAATACTGTGATTGTAATTGTAGACGGTGTATAGCTGGTGGACAATACTGTAATTTCATTTGTTGGCGGTGTATAAGTGATAGACTATACTGTTATTTTATTTGTTGGCAGTGTATAACTGGTGAGCTATTCTGTAATTTCACGTGTTGGCGGTGTATAGGTGGTGGACTGTACTGCGATTGTATTTGTTGACGATACATTGTATTTGTTGATGACTTATTCCAAGTGGTCTAGTGGCTAGGATTCCGCGCTTTCACCGCGGCGGCCGGGGTTCGATTCCCCGCTTGGGAAGATAATTTTTGGGGAGCTGCGCGGTCTCGAGGTATGCCTCGAGTGCTGGAGGTCCCGGGTTCATGCCCCGGTGAGGACGGGATTTTTTCACGTGGACCTCTAGTAATTTCATTTCCCCTGGTCTCTGGGTAGTGAGATCGGACGCCCGTGTGTATTGTTGCGAACGTAAAAAATCCCTTGGAAGTTGAAAATCGAAAAAGAGTAGCCTAACGGCGCTGCCCGGGCAAAATTTCGAGTTAAAAATCTACCCAAAGTATTTCAGGACCACGCCGGTGCTACGGAGTTCGTGCACTGAGCTGAGTTTCTCCAGACTCAGGTTTGAGTTAGGAGGAGAACTGAGCACTTATGGGTTACACCCGTGTGCTGTGATGTTGATCCATCGACTAAACCAACCATTTATTGACGGTGTATAGGTGGTGAATTATACAGTGATTGTATTTGTAGACGGTGTATAGCTGGTATATACTGTGGTTTCATGTGTAACTATTGAAATCTGTATATGTGGCAACTGTTATCTGTGGAATTTGTAACTGTTGGAACGTGCTTGTGTGAGGACTACCATATGTGGGAACGTGGATGTTGGAGTGGCTTATTTGTAGTGCATCCGCAACGACGTCCACACCTGGAGGAAGTAACATATGGCAATAATTTCAGGACATTTTAGAAGAGAATCTTAATGATAGAGAACTCAATCTTCTGATTTCTTACACAAATGCACAAATCAACAGCTTCCATGTGCATACTTCGCAGTTCACAAAATCTCCCAATTTATGGAGATCGTAATCTTTAGGTCGTTAATTAAGCATGTCTCTCTCTCTGAGTTGACGACAACCTTTACTTTCCTTTCAACTGTTGGTGTTTGAGAGGGCCTGTATACAATGCTTTTGAATTGTAATTAATGAAAGATGTACAGGTTAACTTCTAGTCCTCTAGTCTATAATACAGATACGAATATATTCTTTATGGGTATCCTGTCGGATACACTTAAACGGAGGACGAAATGCAAGTTTTAGTGTTGCATCAGCCTGTTTAGGACGACCGTTAGGTAGGGAAATAGGATAATGGCTAAATAATTCATTCATTCATTCATTCATTCATTCATTCATTCATGCATGCATTCATTCATTCATTCAGTAGCATGTCCTTTGCAGAACTTCGCTCCCATAACAACCTTCCGGAAAACCTGTCGGTCATAAGCAAGATGTCCCGCGTCCGATACACCCATTTGGAGATCATCCGCCACATCCTGCACCCATCTCCTCTTTGGCCTTCCTCTTCCTCTCTTCCCGGGCATATACCCCTCCATTATTGTTCTCTCCAAACTTTCGTGACGTTTCAAGTGACCAAAACATTTCAATTTTCTTTGCTTTATCGTCTTTAATACTCAACCTTCTTCGGTATTCAGCTCTTGAAGTATTGATGCATTTGTTCTTTTCTTTACCCAAGATATTCTTAGAACTCGTCTATAACATTTATATTCCAAGGCATTTATGCGCTGTTAAGCTTGTTTAGAAAGTGTCCAGGTCTCACAGGCGTATGGTGCAATGGGAAAGATGCATGCTCTTAAATGTCTAATTTTTGTAGTTCTGTCTGTCCCACTCCATAATTCATTCAGTTGTTTTAGTCTTTGAAGAGCAATAGATAGTCGTCAATTCTCAGGCATATACTCCTCCATTATGGTTCACTATAAACTTTCGTAACGTTTCAAGTGACCACATTATTTCAATTTTCTTTGTTTTATCGTCTTTAATAGCCGACCTTCTTCAATATTCAGCTCTTGAAGTATCGATATATTTGTTCTTTTCTTTACCCAAGATAATAGCTAATTCACTTATATTATTCTGATTGACTAGTTTTCCAATGCTATTTTGGATCCTATGGTTTGTAGGAAGTAGAATGTCACTTGAAATTTCATCAAGTATATAGAAAACGGTTGACTCCGTTTCAGAAGGAGTTAAGTGAAAATCAAATTCTCATCATCATGTGGCTGTGCCAATACCCTAAGCTTTATATACCCTGCTTCAAAAGGTTGCGTTGATCCTCTCCTGTCTTTATTTTCCATGCACTATACTAAAAGGACGGTTCTGGGAAATGAGTGAATTCAGGTCACTATATTAAGTATTTGTGGGGAGTATAACATGAAACCTACCGCAGGAATCCTCCATGAAAGAGGTTAAATCTTTTTCAAGCAGGAATGTCTATTTTCAAAAGAATTGTGTCTCGTTGGGTTGACCATATATATTGCTCTGATCGAATAGATCTGAAAGAACTAAGAATGTGTTGGTGGTGGGATGAGTGCGTGAATTAGTGAGGGGATCTGATTTTTACATTTATAAGTATTCAAATGTTTTTTATTTTGTTGCAGGACCCACCCCTCCCTGTTGTTGTTGTTGTTGTTGTTGCTGTTGTTGTTATTGTTATTGTTGTTGTTTGTTGTTGTTGTTGTTGTCATCAACAACTGAATGAGAAAGAAATCAATAGGAAGTTCGCGTGAAGCCAGGGGAACAAGATTCAAGTTGTTACCATGATTGCTAATGTTGTTGAGAACGATCAAATGTTGTGCTGGTGAAGTATGTTGTGACAGTTGAAAAGAATTATAATTTGACAGTAAATGTGTCGAACGACGTATTCTTCGGGGCGGACAGAGAACAGGTCTCCGTGGTGAAGTGGTCAAGCCTACTACCTCGCACTCAGAAGGTTGTGGATTCGATTCCGGGCTACGTCTTTCGGTTACCTAGTGCATTTGTCTCGGAGACTCCTGGGAGTTGTCACTGGGGCTACGGAGTTGCTACTTTGTGCGACGCTTTCGGCAGGCCATCCTGCCGAAAGAGACAGCGCCATATGGGACCAAACCCGGTGCAATGAAGTAGATCCTTTCGACGTTTAAGACTTAAAAAAAGACATAACAAGTGACTCGGATTCCAATTCTGTAATTGTTTTGGTTTTGAAATTTTCCAGAACTTACTTACATACACGATATTACCATTCACATTTTCTTGGGGCTTGTCGATAACAAATCCAACAAGACTTATTTCAAGGGAATTTCCAATATACTGGAAACTTGACACTGTTCTTCGCATAATATTCTTCAGTGACTCTTATCATGGAGTGAGTTTAATAGATTGTCGAGCATTTCTTATCAATGTACGTGCCATCTAACGTTCTAAATTACAAGTTATTAGTGTTTTTTATAGAAGGTGTTGCAAATTTAGTAGGCGAATGGTAGTCTGTCATGTGAATTGTCCCTTCGCACTACCTAATAATTATGTACATATGTCTCTGACATAATGGTATAATCCTTTGCGACTTCTCTAGAAAATTCTAATCTCTGTACACACGTTGTAGACACATATGGCTCTGTGCGTGAGTTATATACCCGGCACATAAATCTCTATATGGTAAAGGATATATAGGTGTTCCACTATAAAAGTGCAATTCTAATTAAGGAATCTCAGTAAGGCATTTACCCGTGTGATCTGACAGCGGAGGAGAACCATACCCGTGACGCCACGCATGCCCACAATCAATCAATCAATCATGTGCCATGCCGGAAAGAGTGGGCGGTCATGATTCGCCATTTCACTCGATCACCAGAGTCGTGGATCAGCTCAGTGTTCCTGTCTCGTCCATGCCATGTGGCCAAGCCATCCAGGTATTTTCCTCTCGGTCTTCCTCTTGGTCTGTTCCCCTCGATCTTGCCAGCTGTCACCAAGTTCTCCAGTCCATTTCTTCTCATAACATGTCCAAAAAATTTTGACTGTCTACGTCTAATTTCTCTAATCAATCTACGATTTTCATTTGTCTCTTGTAGTACTTGGTCATTGGTTTTTCTATCTGTCCATGGTATTCTTTGCATTTTCCTCAGAAACCACATTTCTGCAGCCATCAGATGTTTTTCAGCTTGACTGCGCATTGTCCAAGTTTCACATCCATACAAAAGAACAGGCTCTATGTATCCCCTCAACACTCTTTTTCTCGTTTCAATTGACATCAATTTATTGGTCAGAATGTTTTTCATCTTGCTAAAGGCTACTTTCGCAATGGCGATTCTTGTTCTAATCTCTTCAAGGCATCTGCCATCAGATGTTATGACTGTTCCGAGATAATTGAACCGATTCACTTGTTGAAGAATATTCCCATTTACTTGTATATTACATTGTGGTACTTCGTTCTTCCTAGTGACGACCATAACCTGTGTCTTCCTACAATTTAATTCCAACCCCAGCTGCTCACTGTGTACAACCACAGCGTCTACTAATTGTTGCAGATCCTGTGCATTGTCTGCAATCAATACTGTATCATCTGCATATCTAATGTTATTTATGTTTCGTCCTCCAATGCTGATTCCATTTAGGTCTTCTACATTTCTGAAAATATTTTCACTGTATAAGGAAAAAAGATCTGGAGACATTACACATCCCTGCCTAACACCTCTCTTAATAGGTTAGTATTGTCCTACTTCATTATCAATTCTTATGGCAGCTTGTTGTTTCCAATATATGTTTTTTATAAGTCTAATGTCTTTCCCATCAATTTGTAGATCTGCAAGCATATCCACAATGTTGACATGTCTTACTCTATCAAAAGCCTTTGTGTAGTCAATAAAGCAAAGATGTATATCCTTGTTTACTTCTAAAGCACGTTCAATAACTGTTCGCAGCATATACACAGCATTTACTGTACCCTTTCCTTCTACAAAACCACATTGTTCTTCCCCTATTTCAGGTTGTATTTTCTTCCTCACTCTTTGCATGATAATTCGTAACAAAATCTTTGTGATGTGACTCATTATACTAATTGTTCTATGTTGATCACATTCTAAGGTTCCTGATTTCTTTGGGATTGCAATAAATACATAACTCAGAAGGTATATCTCCAGTATCATATAATGTGTTCAGCAGTCTAGTGACTTGCTCTAGTCCAAATTCTTCTAAAGCTTTAATCATTTATGTGTCGAGTCAATGCTGTACACATATTTGCATCTTAGCTATCTTGTGATGTTTGTGCACTTAACTGATTCTTCTTCTTCTTTCGTTCGCCTGAAACATGTCTACAACTGCAATGTCGTCTCTTGTATGAATCTAACAGTCTTTTTTAGTTCATTCAGCGGTCCATAGAGTTTATCTTCCACTGTTGTCTCTCTAGGCCAGAAGGTTCGCCTGGATATGTTGTAGTTTGGGCAATCCTGGAGTATGTGGTCTGCTGTCTGCGACGCCAAACCACATGTGCACATGGCTGAGTCACCAATCTTGAGTTTTGTATACAAGTGGTTGCGTAATCTATTGTGTCCTGTTCTGAGGCGCAGAAGAATGACTTAACTGATAATCTCATATTGTGATCTAGAGAATGAAATATGAGCAGTAATTAATAGTTGCACAGTGCCTCGACAATGCTTCTTCTGTTTGTCTTACATTTATTATGACATCATTGGAAATTTTGTAGTTCGAGAAACGCACAGATTATTTATTTGTTGATGGTGTTGTTATTTGTTAGAAAACGCAAAAATTGACAAATTGTTTGATTGAGAAACGCACTGATCGTCCATACTGATGACTGCGGAAGGCACAGATAAAACTACAGATGTTGTTGACTGAAACGGTAGATTTTTAATTTTGTAGATTACAAAAAAAAAAAAAAAAAAAAAAAAGACACTGATGTGTGCTTTGTTGACTGAGAAAGGCACTGTTGTGTTGAATCTTCTCCAGTTCCCATAATCAATCGCCCTGTTACGCTCTAATTACATTTATGCACGTGGGGAAATAGACAGTATAATCAGCCACAAGGTTACGTACTGCACGCCGTATGTCATTGTTTACTGTTGACGGAGCATACATCATTGCACTACATGTAGATATACAGACCCTTAATCTTCTATTTGAAATGTGTATAGTAGTGCCGTATTGATGTACTTTCCGTCTCCACTAAGACTTATGAGCAATCATTCCTGCACGGTAAGCTATGATGTTATTCAGTTGAAGTGTTGCGATTTCAAACATTCCAGTAAAGTATAAGTAAGAACTCGTTTCCACGTATTCAAGACTTTTTGGTCTATGGTGCTAGGTTCGCATTATTACTGGCCAATAGACACTCGATGTGTAATGTAATAAATATTACGCGGGCACCTTTACTTCCCATAATATCAGCTGGTACACATTTTAGACTGGGGCCACTCAGAATGCCAGGTAAATTTAAAAACAAGAAAAACAGTCAGTCTTTGTGAGATTCAAACATATGACCACTCGCCAAGGAATTAAACATTCTAGTCACTACAGCAGTGCTCCTCCATAAACAGTCCAGTATATGAACAAATGCAGTCTATAAACGACACGTGTTGAACACCCCCTGTCGACGTATGAACCGTAAGGTATCTCCTTATTAGAGATGTCGCGTTCGTGGACATATTGACAGTGGTTCAAGTCTAATACTTGTACGCCGTCTCAATAAGTTGTTAAACTCTCGTCGATAGTTGGTATTGAGTGTCTTGTACACTACAAAACTCATACTGCATCCCAAGGTAGCAAATGTGTACGCCAAGCCCCACGATAACATGTTTAGGTTTTCCTGGTTGCTAGTATTCACATATGGGAAAATATAATACAGTATTATTGATATCATCTTGGGAACGTTGCATGATGTCAGCGTTATCGCCAGGAATAGAACAACTTTGACCAGTCTTCTCTCGCGATTAGATAATGTTGATGTGTGTTTGGAATAAACTGACTGATGACTTTCACATTTGTCTTGAGATTCATATGTGGCGTTATATCGAACTTTGGACGACGCTTCTAATGAATAGCCCATCCATACCGCACACACGATGACTATAGCCTGCGAGAACAACCACATGAACACCCCTGCAGTGATGTCCAGTATAAACTCCACTAGAGTTATGTCTGAATACAGACTTTTCATAAACATAATATTTTCTGATGTCCGCATGGTTTTGTTATTTTCCGACAGCAATATAATTTCTACCCCTTTCACTTTGTCTTGTACGTAAATAGGAACATGGATGCCGATGCATACGATGTAAATAACAGATGTGACGATAGCACACCGGTATCTTGTAAAGACCTGCTTGACTTTAAACGGAGAGACTACACAGTAACATCTCTCTAGGGATATTGCGGCCGTGATCCAACAAGAGACTTCGTGCACTGAGCTGGTAGCCCACCCGAGAGTAGAGTAACCCAAAAATATGGCGTCAGTACTACTGTTCAGACACACACGATCGATTACGAAAGAAATACAACTTGCAAGTTGGATACAAGTAACTAGAAAGTCGGCCAAGGACAGAGAAAACAGACCAACACTCATGCTGTCTTTGAGTCCCAGATTTGAGAAGATGATCATGCTGATGAGGTTGGTGATAATGCCCACAACTGAAACGATGGAACGGGCGACAATGTTTAGAGAGATGTGCAGGTATATCATAACATCATCGCTAATCACCTGGGACATGGCTGCCATGTCGTCAGTATACTGTTCCTTGGCAGCAATTCAATTGCAGGTCATTCCTCTATGTGTGTGTTATTTAACATGCTAAAATGAGCAGCGTAGTGAATTCAAATAATTTATTCAGTATTGTAATCTGTATTGTAAAATGTGAATTCAATCCGTTTTAAAACTATTTTAGGATTCGCAGCTCAGTCAGTAATAGTAAAACTAAATTAACCTTGGTCACGTTGGCAGCCCTTTTATGTACGTGATTAACAAACAAACAAAACGTCCCGTAGTAGTTACATGCTGTGGATATATACAATTTTAGGACATCACAATGTTTATGCCTTAGTGCATGGAGAGTTAGAATGCCAGTCTTTAACTGAGAGCTATTATCGAACCCTTGTCCAACAGCACTCATACTTGTTTGTTCATTTATTCTAATTTAGTTTTATTAACGTTACAAGTGTGTCAAATCATTTTGCCCGACCCTATATATATCTGCAGCTTGCACCTGAAGAGATGCAACAAAATCGTGCAAGTAATAAATCGTGCAGCAAATTGTTCGTGTCTTCTGTGTTTAAATTGTTTCCTAGTGACATAAACATTGGAAGACAGCTTCAGCTGTTCAGATTTAACCGTTTTACCAACAGCACGTTCCTATTGTAACTCATTTTTGTTTCATTGTAACTTCACAGTGAATATTATTTGCAATAGCGTACATGGGGTTTATTCCAAGTAGCTTATATGGTGAGTTCGGTGATACTTTTACTGAACATTGACTGTCAACATAAGAAGGTGGAGGGGATGTTTAAGGGCAAGAGGATCGTCTTTACTTTGAATGAGTTGTTTCACACATGGTTAGGTTTTCTTTCCTCTGAGGAGCCTGTCGACAGAGTCTCAAATAGCACACAGGGCGTACGTAGTAAATGCTTTCGAAAACAGAATAACAGATTCCATAAACGAAACCGCGACCTTCGTCGTTAGAGGTGGGCTGACTGCTCACTTCGCCAAATAGACCCGCTTTCAATATATGGATTTCCATTCAGTGGAAGGTCGCTGCATTCACTGGTTTTGGTGATTTTATTAAAGCCAATTTCTAGGCATGCCACTGCATGATTGGCTCAATTAAAGTCACTACTTGACTTCTTCACAGTGATTTCTTCCATCCGTAATTGAAGTAATTGTTGATGTAGTCAATTATTTCTTCCGTCCGTATTTGCAGAAATAATTGGTTAGTTTATAGTGTAGCTCAATGTCCAAGATACACCGTTATAATAATATCCGAATCCAGATAGCATTATAACTATTACCGATCCAGATAAATTTACTGTAAGCCACAGTTAATCATCTGGTATATTACGTAAGATCGCATATTGATCACTAGGTTACGTAATTAACGTGTTTTACGTACTGAATTATTCAATTATTCATTGACGGACAACATTCACCGATTTTTTAGACATCAAAAACTAATGATGGGTTCATCCAGACACATCGTTTGTTTTTTTTAAATTCCAACCTAATCTGTCCTTCAAATGGTTCTGGGGAAAGAGTTATTTGCGAAAATTTGAATGTGACTCGCGTTTAAATGGTGGTGCCGTAGTCACTCGAGCTTCCACTGTACACACCTGCTCACTTATTATGCATGTCTTCATTGCGCGATAGTGAACATCTATACAATACCAATAGTGCAATTCCTATTGTGTTAAATTAAAGTTAATTTCATGAAGACGTAACCCATTTTACAAAGTACATATAAAAGCAGTATCAGGGTAGATAGTGCCAGTGGCGTCACTGGGGTTGGTGTCACCCGGTGCGGCCCGCACCCCCGCACCCCCCCTAGTGACGCCCCTGGATAGTGCGTTGAGCCGGTAAGTATAATTCCTTCACGTAATATAGGTCATGACATTATCTGACGAGACGGTCAGTCCCCATTCTTGGCGACTTACTGCCCCGGAGTAGATAGCGGGTTGACAGATGGAGCCATTAACATGTGATTCTTATATTATAACAATTCTTCTCATGTCAGTACAGTACATATGTTATTATCTGAGTGCTGACAGAGTTTTTTCATTGATTTCTTTCACCTCTAACTCTGTGAACTTTATGTGTGGAATATATATTATTACTTCTTCATTCTGTTGAGCTCATAACTTCTTCAGGCTCACCCCTTATAGTTGGTTACCTTTTAAATATTACTCGTTGCTTATGAACACCCTCAAACTGTACACAAGGAGAACGCAAAGCCTGACAACTGAACTCGCATAGGATTTTCAGTCTATTAGGTTATGCACATAATACATTTCACTTATTTTTTTTAATGTTACATATCTCTGTCGGATAAATAGTTAGTTAGTTAGTTAGTTAGTCGACAGATCATCCTCATTGCACATCGAACCATTCAGTCCATAAGTGCTCGGATCCCCTCCTCAGCAAATCCCGCAGCGTGTAGCGGCTAACGACACCAGTTCTGTGTTGGTTTATCAGTCTTCTTTGGCTTCATGCGTAGTGTTTTTGTTTGGCCACCCCTCTTTTAATTTGCTGTTCTCGCAGTCTGACCATGGTTGTAGATTCACAGTCATCACTTGGTTCTCGCAACAGTCTTACTTCTCGTAGAGCATTCAGAATGTCAGCCTGGTCCATGGCGCGTCCGCCCTCCACAGTAGCGTTACCTTCGAGCTTGTCAGCCCACTCATTCCCTTGTACTCATACATGCCCTGGCACGAAGATGAAACTAATTTTTGCCAGCCGAGACCGCTCCAGAGACAGCAACCAGTCTCTTCGGATCTCACCTATCTCTATCCTCCTGAGCATGTTCATTGAGTCGCTAAGGAAACATGCCCTATTGAATGTCTGTGTCTCGAGCCATGTTATTGATTTACTTACTGCCATGACTTCCATAGTCAGGCTACTTGTGGTCTCAGCAAAAGCACCAGAGTCCTCCTTCACAATTCTTCCTCCGGCCTGAGCCGTAAAGGCCCATGAGCTTCTCACATGTCGGACGACCGACCCATCTGTGTAAATGACAGCATCACCGTCTAGGGAATTCTCGAAAATCAACGCTTGTACTTCCGCCTCCACAGCAGCCGGGTTTTCTTGTCTACATTTTCTGTCTAGTTGGATGCAAACTGAAAAGGATAAATAGTTGATGGCTCAACCCCAAAGAGATCAAGAATGCAGAGATCCTCTTTCTCAATGTGATCCTGCCCGTTAAAATTTATTTAGCTGTTACTGGCTCAATGATTTGAGACCATTAAATAGAGTTTTGGAGAACCAAGAAATACCTCAAGGGAAAAATGAAATTTTAACTGAGTATCCCAATTGTCCTTAGGGATGGTTCCTTGCCTCTCCTCTACCAACTAAATAATTAATCTAGGGTAATTACTTACAACAATTTCACTATGACAAGAGAACTCTCAAAAGAGAAAATAACCCGTAATTTTCATCATTTATTATATCTATATAAATGAAATTGCTGCATATACATGTAATAACATACAACAATCAATGCAGTACAATAACCAGATTATTTACATATTCCTCTCTAACTAATTATCTATCTCCTGGCTGTGCCACTGTATCATACATGGTCCTCAGAGTTGCATCCGTTCTTAATTATAAATATTGGGCCTCTTCTGCTGGCCTAATCTGTGGAAAGAAACTGGGTACACCCTGGTTGGTTTCTCATCCGTTCTTAATTATAAATATTGGGCCTCTTCTGCTGGCCTAATCTGTGGAAAGAAACTGGGTACACCCTGGTTGGTTTCTCATCCAGTTCTTGGATCTCGGTAGCATTCAGTCAGTGTAGAATATTCTGGAGAGTTCTTTTATTTTTTCCCCCTATTTTATTTAATCTTCTGGCTCACTGTGTTTCTTCCACCTATACCTAGGAAAAAGGTTATTTAATACCTGTCCTGGAAGGGTGGTGAAAATTGGCAGGAAGTTGCTGTGGCCGCACTATCTCAGCTGCCTCACTCAGTTAAGTGGCTACTGCATTCAGTCAAGCTGCTACAACTACTTTCACAAAGTGCTGCATTCACAAAGTCAGGTCTGGATAATGACCACTACCTGAAATTTTAGCATCCATCATAAATCTAAAATATCAGCAATATGAACATCAGAACTGAAATGTTCTATATGTTTCTCAAGAACAGCACAGAGAAAATACCTAAAAGAATTGTGATCCTAGGAAATAAACAGTGGAAGGTAAAGAGTCTTGATGCTCTCAAATAGTCATCCACAACATAATTAGTTGCTCTCCATTCCATCTTCCATTATATGGTGTTCAAGTTTTAGACTAGCAGATGTGCAGTTTCATCTTCACCTATGCCTGTCCTCAGGTCTACCGGTTTAGTCATACCTTGATTGATTTGGAATTGACAACTATATTTCCCATCCCATTCTGTACCTAGTTAATTCTCTTCTTCATCTTTTCCTATTCAAGAAAAAGGGTGTCATACATTAAGGGCTTTTAAAAATCAGTTCCCATTTCAATTAGTATTTGCTTATAAACTATATAAGCACATTATGATATCATTTTTGTATAGCATTCAGGTGTATTCTTCTTCATTAAATGCATCAAGTGAGAAGTTTTCTTCCCTTCTCATGGATGTAATATTTATTATCATCATCATCATCATGGTTTCCTTATATCATTGTAATTACAATCATTATCATTATTATCATGCTCATTATCATTGTCATTAAATCATTATCATTATTATCATAATCATTACAGTCATCATAATCATTACATTATTATCATTACCACCATCATCATGCTCATTATAATCATTACATCATTCTATCATTATCAACATCATCATCATCCGTGTAGTACATTATGATCATTACACTAGACCATATGTGGTAACAGGAGTGACATGAACTACAAAGTGGGATTTTGCTTAAATTACAAACACAGATGCTGGTAGTATGCGTAATGTATGATATTGGTTGTGTCGTGCTTAGCGCACAAAACTAGATGACAGTAACATGAATGATATTTTATACAAAGTGTTGTTATGCGCCGGAGTGTACTAAATTATTATCTAGTTTATGGGTTACGCCGAACCAGTTCTCTGGTGATAGTCATGGCATTACACATCAAAGTTGCCGGCTGTCCTGAGATTAACTGTTGGCCTATACTCCCTCTCTCTCTCTCTCTCAGCCTGTAACTTCACTCACTTACTCACTCAAACTCCTCATGCATCAGTCAACATATCCATCTGTGCATGTAGGGTCAATTCACTCACCTCAGACATCATTCATATGTGTGGATGATCATTTCATTCAGTCTATAGACACATTCATATTGGTATGGGTGATCATATAGGAATCATTCATCATACATCCTTCATACTGGCATGTAAGGTGGGTAATTATACTTATGTGATTTCCCAATGATAACTTCAAATGTTTACCATCATTGATATCACAACGAAATATCTCTTTTCACAATCACTCATCATACACATTATATCTGTTTAACAATGATGAAACACACATGACACAAGCATGCTCTTCAATGACATAGACATGAGATCATTAGGCACACTTATGAAATTCACCCAGGATTTAGCAACATGAAATCCCTGATTCACTATACGCTCTCATCACATACATAGCATTTATGTGATATATCCAATTCACATTCATGCATTATGAATTATAATAATTCTTGCATGTCGGTTGGTTACGCAATATTATGTGGCACAGATATTATTACTCCCCATGGTTGAAAGCCATGTCTATATATTTGCCTTACCCCATGTGTGCTGTACCATCACACAAATTATGATACCTATAGAACTCTTTTTGGTTCCCATGTGTTCAGGAAATATAAGAAACTATTTGTTTGCCTATGTGCTCATGTCAAAAAAAAAAAAAAACAACAACACACAAATCTTCTGACTATACACATTACACTAATTTCTCTATCCGGGTTGGCACATTTAAATGAGTTTCCTCTGACCAGTGTGGGTACATGCACCATATGTACTTACCACTGTACTAAAATTTCTGAGTTTCCTTAAGTCTTAAGTTACTCTAATTCATTGTAGATTGAGTTTCATGCTTAAGAAATAAAGTTTACAACATGTGTCTAATGTTTATACATTAACTAAGTTGGTTATCTGGGAGAAAATAAAACATTGTAGTTTTCTCCTAATGTACAGTTTATCTTATGATTATGATAACGGAGTATAATATTATTTAGTTTCTACTAGATTAATTTTTTAAGAACTCACCATTCTAAATCATTGTAGATTGAGTTGCTTAAGAAATAAATGTATAGCTTGGACTAATGCTTATACATTAAATCAGTTATTTACTTTGGGAGAAAATCAAATTCACTATGGTTTTCCTTGATGTAAAGTTCATATATATTTTTTTGTGTTGCGTATCCCTTACGGGACGTTGCAGTCAACACAAGCATTTTCAGCAGCTGTTGATGTACTAGGCAAGTGTTACGTTCAGTAGTTTGCCATTGCTTTCTGAACGACCGGCCCCTATACTTTTTTCGAAAAAACCAGCATCGCCGTGTTTCGAACCCGGGTATGCGGGCTCACAAACCGCGTTCGCAAGCCCTCAGCCACAGAGACCGGTGCATATATATATATATATATATATATATATATATATATATATATATATATATATATATATATATATATATATATATATAAACTGTAACAATTAAATATATTATAATTAACTTCATAAGAACTCCCCACAAGTCGACTTACTAACACTTCTTCTGAGAAAAAGATCCGTGTGTAGACCATATATAGGCGTGAAAGTGGGGAATCTCGTCCGTGTTTGGACCATATATAGGCGTGAAAGTGGGGAATCTCGTCCGTGTTTGGACCATATATATGTTAGTGATTGAACATTGAGATTTTCTCAGTTAGAAAACATGAGCGACGTGTTGTAGAAGAGTTGTGTAATGGCTTCGTCCACCTTTTGAACAGTTTCAGATTATATGTAAGTGATTGATTATACAAATCTTGCCTGTTTGAGTGAACGAAAGTAAAGTTGAACGTGAGAAACATTTATTAGATATACATTATTTCACGATATGAGATGTAATGGAGTGAAGAATGTTCTAAGATACGAGTGAAAGCAGCACCAAGCAAGCTATACTAAATTTCCATAAATCTGAACTGACGACGAAACGACAATACATTCACACTTGACTGCATACAAACCTATAAACACTTAATTGACAACGCATACACCACATATTCTAGCACATAGTCATGTTTTTTCTCTCCCAAAGTAAACAGGTTGGTCAGCGATAATTCTAAAAGTGCAAAATTGATCTACACGGCTGTAGAAGACCAAGCAGCCCTTCTCTGGTGCAGTTACAAACAGACTTCCAGACCTCAAAACTCTATCAACACTTGAGTATTTTTCTTAAATACTTTTGTAGGGAATCAGGCCTTATCTGATAAGTTTTTTCTTCACTATTGTAAATTGTGCACATTATGGTTCATTACATATTGTCAATATTTTGCATAAAATCAGTGTAACAGAACTATAAAATTACCATGTCTACGTTACACGATTTTTTGTTTTAATTGGGACTAAAATTAAATCTAACCGGAGTCGAATTGTCAAAGTGGAGTGAGGCAAAATACGCAGAATATGTCCAATTGCAAGAAAAAGCTAGAGAAAGGGAGGACAGAGCTGCTGAAAGGAAACTAAGAAACTCAGAGTTAGACGCCGAAATTAAAAAGGCACAGATAGACGCTAAAAACAAACAGGCAGAGTTAGACTCTAAAAACTAGCAGGCAGAGTTAGACGCTAAAAACAAACAGGCAAAAAGAGATGCTGAATTAAGACAGGCTGAAATCAGCGCACAAAGTAAAAGAGAAGAACTAGAGATGCAGTTGAAACTTAAACAGTTAGAAATCGAAACTGCTACTGATAAAGAATCTAGAAAACTAGAAATGAAAGAGAAAGAAAACCAATATAAAAAGTATCAAGTAATTGTGAAAAATTTCGCTACTGGGGACTGTATCGCAGCATTTACTCAGAATTTTGAAACGATAATGGAACACTATCAAATACCAGTGATAGATTGGAACATAATCTATATGAGAAGTTTATCTGGTTAACCATTAAAAGTTATAGAAACCATCCCCAAAGATTTAGGAAAAGACTATCATTACATGAAAGTCAAAATTATGGCACATTTTTTACTAAATGAAGCAGGGTATAGGGAACAGTTTGCTAAGTTATCTCCAAAAGCAACACAAACTTTCTTTGATTACACCTCATTAGTATAAGATGTTTTCAGCAAATGGCTGTCAGCAGCAAAGATTGATAACAACTTTGATCTATTGAAAGATCTGATATTAAGAGATAAAATTATATCGTCCCTGCCACCACCTTTTTCAACATTTTTGCAAGAATGTGAATGGGAGAATGTCCAGCAGATAGAGAAACGTGGATCTGCGTATTTTACAACGAACAAAGACTGTTTTGTAAATGTGTTCAAAGATACAGAATACGTAGCAGCCGCTACATATAAGAAATTCAAACCATCAGTTTACAACAAACAGAAACCATTTAGACCACCTAACGCATACCGTTGTAAATATTGTAACTATAATCATGCTGAAAGTGAAATGTGTGATAAACATCCAGGTTACCTTACATATTTACAAAATCACATAGACAAGCAAGAAAGGAAAGAAAGAACTATAAAAGACTTACTAAATGTTATCTTTGCAAAGCGTACGCCCACTGGCGTCATGCCTGCAAAGGAAAGCAGATGACAATGAAAGCCAACGCGGCGATGTACGATAGTTCATCCTCTGAGGGAGAACAAGAGGAAAATCAACATCCTGCCAACGCTGCCGAAACTATTGATGTATTCCAACTAGAGAAATGCACTACATGCCACAGCTTCCATGAAGATGGCGTTTTAACATGCGGCCACACAATAACAATAGCGAATGAGGAAGCCAATTTAGCAATAGATTCAAAAGGAAAGCTAAACATCAATCAGGGCTATGTTAATGGAAAATCAGCCAGTGTTTTGAGGGATAGTGGAAATACCCTTATCGGTTTAAGAAAAGACTTTATAAAACCTGCAGATTATACAGATAAACATGTAACATGCAGAACTTTCTCAGGAAATATTGAGAAATACCCACTTGCATGGGCATACATTCAGACACCTTTTGTGACAGGCAAGGTAGAATGCGCAGCATTGAGTAATCCATGTTGTGATGTAATTATTGGTAACATACCAGAAGTTAATGATCTGTCACATGACCTTGTAACATCTCGCTTTTTAAATATTTTATCAAATAACACAGTGACTAGACCAACTGTAAAAGTGCAATCTCAGAAAACTCAAACTGAGACAGTAGAACTACTGAGTTATGTTATAACACCTCTTCCAGATATGAGAGAAAACCTCATAAAGGCACAAGAAGATTTGAAGCCTGCAGACCAAAAGCCAAAACAGAGCCAAGAATCAGCGAAAGTAAACAGCACGATACAATTAACACAACGCAGACATCAACCAAAACCAAACAAATCGAATCAAAAGTCTGTATGGTTGCCCTAATACTTCTCTACTGTTTAAGTACTATATCATTATCATGCCTTACTGCATATTCATCGTTTTATTGCAATTGTATACCCACCTATCGAGAAGTACCTCACTCTAGCACTGGGTGTTTACCTTTCGAGTTAGTATATGAAGCGAGACCACGTGGCCCATTATCAATTATAACAGTTTGTTAACTGAAGTGAATGACGAACAAAAACCAATGTCACCATACCAGCATGTTACAACATTACGTGACAGAATCATGAAATCATGCATATTAGCCAAAGAATCACTAAGACAATCTAGTGTCGTCTCCAGGGAGTATGCCGACAGGAAAAACTGGACAATAACATTGACACCAGGACAAGACGTACTACTTTTCTTACCCACTGACAGAAACCTCCTAGCAAACTCTTGGCAAGGACCTTTCAAAATTCTAAGACAAATTTCACCAGTAGACTACGAAGTTGCAATAAAGAACAAGAACAAAATATTCCACACGAACATATTGAAACCCTACTACAACAGAGACGAAGACCAAGACTAGACGGCAGCAAACACAACTGTAGTGGACCACACAATCTTAAAAGATACAGACGAAATACCAGTCCCAACACTCAACACGACAGACACACTACAAGACATTAAACTATCCCCTAATCTCTCTCAGACTGAGACAGACAACTGCAGACAACTGTTACAAGACTGTTACTGGCAGACATATCCAACATTCTCTCATACATGGACGACATCTGTGTACACACCAATACAATGACAGAACACCTAGCGACACTACGACAAACTTTTGAACGCATCAAGCAACATGGCCTGACAGTAAAGCCAGCTAAGGTAGAAATTGCCTACCAGGAAATTACTTTTTGGGGCTATAAAATTTGTAATGGATTTGTTACCACTGATGACAATATTGTGTCAAGAATTCTAAAATTGTCACTTCCCGCTACCAAAAAGGAAGTAAGATGCATGTTAGGATTGTTAAATTATTACAGAAGATTCTTACCAAACGTCTTAAGTTTAACAGATTGTTTTACAAATCTGTTAACGAAAAACCAACCAAATAAAATTGTAAACAGAGAAGGCCTGAGATTCGCCATTACAAAAGTATTGTCCTACTTTTCGGCTAATCCAATACTAAGAATACCAAATTTACATATTCCTTTCATATTGAGAACTGATGTGAGCACGATGTGCATTGCAATCGTGTTATTGCAATCCTATGATGACATGCTACATCCAGTCTGTTACGTAAGTCACAAATTATCACCAAGAGAGCGCAGATAGTCTACACCAGAGATGGAAGGGCTCGCTTTAATCTATGCTATTTCAAAATTATCTAAATATTTACTAGGTAGACATTTCACAGTGGAGACAGATAACAATCCATTAACTATCACTACAAGAGGGACACCGACGAATCACAGGATAGCGAGATGGGCTTTATTACTCCAAAACTACAGCTTCGACATAAAACACATCAGCGGTACAGAAAATACTATTGCCGACTTGCTCTCCAGATCTCTCGAGACGTCGAACGACAGTTTAACTACGCCTGAGCGCAAAGACTAAGGTGGTTACTTATGACGCTCAGAAAGCTATCACAGTCCAGCGAAGTGATTTATGTAAACAAAGTACGCTGTGAATAGTTACTTCTGTGATAAGGACTCAGTCCTGCAACTTATTTGAAATATATTTTTAACTAGTGAATGGGGTGAACAAATTAACGATCGAAAATGTTTAAGGAGATTACTTTTAAATCTTTAGTATCATCCCTATGAACAGTGTTACAAACAAAGTACTACACATTTGTACAGACTTACCGGATTCCAAATTTCGGTAATATCCAGTAGTACCAAAGCTTATGTATATTAGTGATATAAGCACAGGAAATTGTTCGAATATTTTAACTGTATAACTGTGTTAATTAGACGAAAGTACAGGAATTCAACTCATCCAGAACTGTGTAATCCAAACGTGTGTAAGAACAGTAGAATCCAAACGTGTGCAGGAACAGCGGTTATTATTCCAACATGTAAACACATTACTGTGTACTTCCGCTTCGTTTTCTAAATATTGTCTAAATTTATGAAAAATAGCAGACTATACCACAAATAGTCATGAATGAAAGACAGAGTGAATGATTTCGTGACACTAATATTTGCATATTATAACGAGTATGAAAGGATTTATATATTTGTGATCTAAGAATCATTGATTGATTAATTTTTTCTTAATGGAACCAAGTATGCCACTATTGAAAAGAAATATCAAACTCTGACGCTTAGAAGAAAAATAACAAATGTACTTTATTTTTTTGAAAGAATTTCACATAAGGGGAAATAATTTGACAAGTGGAAAATATAAGCATGCATATATTATTTTTGTCATGGTAGTTAAAATGATTGCAGATCACCATGTGACGTCAACTATGCGTGGAACAAACATACTAAGGTTGGGGGACCAGGATTGGATTATCCTACCATATCGGTGGGTTTCTAATTCTGAAGTCATCTCATCAGTGAGATGATTTAGGGCCTGACATGTTCTGTTTGTGATTTTTTTCTTTTGTCGGGAGGTAGTGCGCTGCTTGAAAGATAGCGTTAGTCGCTGATAACTACCGGACTGGCTTAAGTCCATGATTACCAATCAAAGTACAGGTCCAACTAGGGGACAATACTTGATGAAAGTAGCTTCAGGGCAGCACTGAGAAATATGTATATCATGCATTATTACCAAGTCAATATCAATCCATGAATATATAAACAGTTAGTCGATTCTGACGTATAAAGATATTATTAACTTACACCAAATAAAGACCCAGAATGAAAGGATACTCCTTTCATAAGAGGGGGCGGCGGAGAATGTCAGAATCTCACTCGCCATCGCCTGGAAGGCGACGAACTAGTACGACCGTGAACTCAACTAGCAGCTACTACGCAGTGGCCAGAGGTCAGCGTGGCGCACGAAGCGCCCGAGAATTAAGAGCAGGGCCAACAAGAAACCATCGCTGGTAGCTCAGACTGCCGACGACTGCGAGACTGGACAGACGTGGAAGAAAGTGGCTTGTTTTTAATGTATTATTCCATGCTTGATGTACGAAAGCTTGTATGCTCTGTGGAGACTGAGAGAATGCTTTATTGTATGCATTGATGATCTTGTAGTTTGTATATATGTAGCTATAAATGATAATGCCGCTAGTTGTGAGCGCAACATTATCCGAAAAGTGTGAATAAAATGTTTTCAGTTATGTTACCGTGTGTTTCGTACAATCATTCGTAGTGTATGATTGTGTTTCACTCCCTGTCCGAAAATACGAGTCATTGTCAATTTATAAGTAAGATCCTGACACTTGTTGTATGTTTGATGCATTTTTGTTGTTAATTAAAATGTGATCTATTTGATTATAGGTTCTCTTGTCACATGATTTCCAAGTTTGTTTATGTATATCCTTTCTTTGCAGTCTGGTACTACTGATCTGCAGTCCTTTGGCTTCTGCTAGGTTGATGACTCTCCATCCATTATCATTTGAAGTTGTAATGTAGGCTTTCCATACCGGCATCTTTTTTATGAGTTTGCTCTCTACCTATTTTTGCATTGAAGTCTCCCAGCACAATCAGGATGTCCTGTTTGGGGGTTTCTTCTATGACATCTTCCAGATCATTATAAAAGTCTTCTTTAATATCATCTTCTTTCTCTTCAGTAGGTGCATGTACATTAATCATCGTTGTATTTTTCCATTTACCTTTTATTCGTAATTTACTAAGCCTGTTATTAACAGCTTTAAAGTTTAGAACGTTCCCTCATAACTCTTTTTGATGACAAATCCTGTTCCTAATTCATGTTTATTTTGGGTGTTTCCTCCATATATTATAATCATTCCATTTTGCTCTAAAGTACCCTCTCCTGGCCACCTTATTTCTTTAATTGCTGTTATATCAATTTGATATTCAACCAGCTCCCGGGTTAGTTCTTCGGCCGCTCCAGCTCGATATAGTGTCCGTACATTCCATGTTCCAAATCTCAAAAGTCCTTTAACGTTCCAAGGTTGTTGTCCAAATAAGTCAGTCCGAATTCGAGGCTCATGTATCTGTTTGGTAACAAAATAGTTTTTACAAAGGTGGGGAGGACCATTGTGTTTCTCTGTGTCTGTTCTTTACCTTTTGACGTATGATGTTTATTTTTGCCACTGGCACCTTGCCGCCATGACAGACGATAGTTTATAACAGTGTGCTTCCAACAAGGCATAACACATACAACCCATGGCGGTTGTGAAAGTGGTAACTCTCCCGAGCACAACGCCTGGGCATAACTGTAGCGACCACTTCTTGCTCATGCAGCATGATCTCTCTCTCGGCCCTGCCTAGTTTACTCCAGGGGAAAGGTAACACCAGTACACCTAGAACAAGGCAAGCTGAAGAAGCTGCATGATCAGCAAAGCAATGCTCTTACTGTCAGCCTCCTGTCGGAGCTACGATCCTAGACCCGTTTCCGACCGAGGTTTAGGTCTTGTCTTTCCCTGCCGTGAAATGTAATCTTTATGTGGCATTTCCTTGCACTAGGAAACAGATTGTACCCTCCTATTTGCGCTCCTGCGCCCGAAGACATTGGCACAATGTGGGTTGTCGTGTTTGGTGAGTGTCACCAAATATTCGGCGCTAACAGAAAGCAGATGAAGCCATGTATGATACGGTAGCTCAGTCATATCTGACTAAGACCTGACACAAGTATTATTATTATTATTACTACACAATATAAAACTTGCGAAACCTGATGTGTTTCCCCGAAAATAAGATTAATTTTAGCTTTAACGAATTCACTGGGGCATATTTTCGGGGTATGTCTTATATAAGATATTTTCTTTTTAATCAGATAGAAATTCCATTCTACATTTATTCATGTACAAAATTCTACATTTATTCAAATACAGTCATGTCATCTTCTTCTGGAATTTCATCATAACTCTCCAAATCCCTGAATTTCTTGCGACTCCATTTTCTGTAGAACCCTTGATCCCAATCTCTCATGTCCACCAATACATCTTTCCTTACATGCGCATGTTTTGTCCATGTAGTCTGCTCGTGACGGTCTCCGTTGTTAAGGGCTTGCGGACACGATTCGTGAGCCCGCGTACGAGCGTTCGAAACACAGCTGCGACAGATTTGGCAGCAGACCGTGTCGTTCTGGGTGTTAACTTGTTTGTATGGGAGCCGGTCGTTAAGAACGCAATGGCAAACTACTGAACGTAAACTTGTCAAGGCATCAACAAAAGCAGTAAAATGCTGGTGTTGACAGCGATGTCCTGTAAATATGATGTGCCAAAAAAAAAATATACTCGGAGTGCATTGGTAACTTTATTTCACACGAGCGACGTATTGAATTTTGAATCACACCAGTTCATTATCAAGTGCGCACCAGTGGCGTGTACTCCGACTGGCTATTCAGCTACAAACCTCTCATTCTAGCTGACGATCTTAACTAGGGCTAATTTTAGGGGTAGGTCTTATATTAAAAGCTTCCTGAAAAATCGTGCTAGGGCTTATTAAAAAGGTAGGTCTTATTTTCGGGGAAACACGGTAGCAATAAATACCATATATGCGATTATGTTTGATTTTTAATTCTCATTTCAAAACTCGTGCACATGTGAAGTGCATTGATCTTACTGTTTCATAGCCAGAAAATATTTATTTTTGCAGTGGAAAAAAAAGTCTAACACGAAACTTCAGAAGCCAGATCTTCATTCTTTTTATCTGAATTTAGTTATATTTATTTATCATTTACGTCCACGTGATGATTGTTTGTAAATATATTGTTATTTAATCTTCGTATAATTAGTGCTTCAGATTCTTTTATAATTAACTGCTGCAATTAACTACTCCTGGATAATAGGAGTAATGTTTGCACTTTCCAATTGTGGAGGCTGTCACTGAGTGTCGGTGAGACTGTATGCTTTCTTCGCAGTTATTTGTCTGATCGTGACTCTTTTCTCTTTGATCTATGAGAGCAACGTTTCACCTAATCCAGATACTTTTAACCGGAGTCGATAACGCTCGGGAAGCCACACGGTTTCAATTACATTCAATGCAATGTGTTCCTGTTGTAAATTTGAACAATAAAGACACAAATAACAGATTGCAGTTTACTGCCTGGCATAGTTCACAATACAAAAACTCTCAGTCACTTCTGGATGGCAAATTCACCAGTGATGTGACTGTCAAATTGATCTCTACACGTGGCTGATAAAATATATAAAAAAAGAGTAACAGACGCGTATGTGTGTAACAGAGTAACAGACGCGTATGTGTGTACTGTCTCCTGATTAGTTGTCATTGTACAGTGAGAGTATTATGAGATTTACATAAAATATGCGGCAGATTCTGGCTGGTGGTCATAATATAAATAACTGCTAATCCTGACGAGACAATCTTGGTAGCAACAAGGTAGAAAGAGATACATGAAATAATAGTTACATTGGTCGTAGACAGTAAATAATATGGCCTCAACTTCGATAATAGGGAAACAGACATAACAGTAATATCAAAGAAAC
Source organism: Cepaea hortensis (assembly GCA_963921405.1). Taxonomy (NCBI): domain Eukaryota; kingdom Metazoa; phylum Mollusca; class Gastropoda; order Stylommatophora; family Helicidae; genus Cepaea; species Cepaea hortensis. The sequence continues at coordinate 38,373,267 of OY992886.1, forward strand.
AGATCAGTCCTAAATGTACATTACAAGTAAATTGTGTTACTTTGGGACCAGTACACATTTTTTTACAAACATTTATGGGCACGTGGCTAATACTAGATGAAAGATGCAACACACAATTAAACAAAAAGTAAATGATAAACAAAAACTGCACGTAAAATTGCAAAGTAAATCAACCAGGGTTTGGGGTTATCCCCAACGTACTGTAAACGACATGCAACATTTTTTTAATTATATTAAATATGTGAACATAGTAAAGATTAAAACTGTCATTTACTGCCAATACTGCCAGCACCTTGCGGTGAATGGTAGGGGGAGTCTTGAGTCTGCGGAATTAAGGACGCATGGCTATTGCAGCCGCCGCGAACTGTGCAGGTTAGTCTTCTTATTTGCCCCGACAGAAACAAATCTCCACACCTTACTGCGGATTCTAACGCGGGTCTCCCGAAGCAGAATCCGATATTCTAGCCACTCAGCCAGTGGAGCGGCCAGTGGAGCGATGTTGATATCCGCCGGGTATCAACAGTGTACAATTACTTATGTTTTATTAGAATGGCTAATTCATGGAACAAGCTTTGACTTTTAATTATATACAAATTTAAAGAGAGGATAATGTGATATTTATGTAAAATACGGATGTTTTGAGAACCTAATACTTTGATCAGAAACAGTGTGAATATAAATACGCCAAAATGAAACATTGTAAGTACAAATAACAGATCACATGGTCCACCAAATGTACAGAGTTGGTGTTTGTCCATCAAGAATGATGATGACCATTCATTTCATCCAGTGGGGTTGAAGGTATGGAGCCGTGGGTTCTAAGATGGCTGATAAGGCCTATTTTGGCTCGAAATGTTCTTTGACAATGTGGGCACGGAATACTTGACGTTTCTGGAGGAGGATTTCCTGCAGTGGTTTTTCTGTCCTGCCTTTTCTTCACAGCTCTTGCAGTCCTGGTTGCCTCACATATGACTGCACCCTTGCGTAATGATGCACGCCACGAATTTCGGTCTCTGGCTGCAGTCTCCCAGGTGTCATGATGAATTCCAAAAGCCTTCAGTGAAATTTTCAGAGTGTCTTTAGAGTGTCTTTCCTCTGGCCACCTTTTGAGCGTTTACCACAACGCAGTTCGCTGTAAAAAATTCGTTTAGGGAGCCTGTGATCTGGCATGCGAGTCAAGTGACCAGCCCAGCGAATCTGATTCTTCATCAGTAGAGTGTGGATACTGGGCATGGATGCTCTTTCTAGGACTTCAGTGTCTGGAATCTTGTCTTGCCATTTAATCTTCAGTAGCTTCCTTAGGCAGACTGTGTGGAAGTGGTTTAATTTCCTAGCGGGTCGCTGATAAACAGTCCAGGTTTCACAAGCATATAGCAGTGTGGATAATACAACTGCTTTGTAGACTTTTAGCTTTGTTTGCAGGCTTATTCCAGTTCTGTCCCATACATTCTTGTACAGTCTGCCAAAGGCCGCACTGGCCTTGGAGATTCTTGCATTCACTTCGTCATCATGTGTGGCAGCTTGTGACACAGTGCTGCCAAGATAGGTGAATTTGTCCACAACACTTAGTCTATGATCATTCACTTTGATATTCGGCACAGTGTGATTATTCCCTGGGGCTGGCTGGTACATAACTACTGTCTTCTCCAAGTTGATATTGAGCCCAAAGTTGGCACAGGCATGTGAGAAAGCTGAAACATTATGTTGCATGTCCGCCTCTGAGTTGGCGTACAGAGCGCAATCATCAGCAAACAGGAGCTCTCTGGCGGTGTCGCTGTTAATTTTGGTTTTAGCTTTCAGCCTTCTGAGATTGAATAACTTTCCATCCATACGGTAGTTGATGTCTATTCCAATGTCATCGTTCTCGAAGGCATTCATCAGCATGGCTGAAAACATGAGGCTGAACAGTGTTGGTGCCAGGACACATCCTTGCTTCACTCCATTGGTGACAGGAAAGGGTTCAGACAGTTCGCCATTTTCCTGTACTCTTGCCTGCATGCCATCATGAAATAGCCGCACTATTTGGACAAACTTTCGCGGACAGCCATATTTTGCCATAATCTTCCACAGTCCTTCTCTGCTGACTGTATCAAAAGCCTTGGTAAGGTCAATGAAAGTGGAGAACATTTCGCAGTTCTGTTCCTGACATTTCTCTTGCAGCTGCCTTGCAGCGAAAATCATGTCAACAGTTCCACGTTCTTTTCTGAAGCCACACTGACTCTCAGGAAGAAGACCTTGATCGAGATGGGCTGTGAGGCGATTGAGAAGAATTCTGGCGAGTATCTTCCCTGCAATTGAAAGCAAGGAGATGCCTCGGTGGTTGTCACAGGATTGGCAGTTTCCTTTACGTTTGTAAAGGTGGACTATTGACGCGTCCTTGAAATCTTGTGGCATGGTCTCGTTCACCCATATGTTTGTAAAGACTTGGTGAAGCTGCTCTGTTAGAACCGGCCCACCTGCCTTGTATATCTCTGCTGGGATGGAGTCAGGACCACTTGCCTTGCCGCTGGAGAGTTGCTGGATGGCTTTGTTTACTTCCACTATGGTTGGCAGGTCATCAAGTGTCTCATTGGTAGGAACTTGAGGAAGGCAGTTGATGGTTTCATCATCGAAGAAGGAAGTTGCATTTAAGATGTTGCTGAAATGCTCTGCCCAGCGTTGAAGGATTTCTTTCTTATCGGTGATCAATGTTCCCCCATCTGCACCGAGGAGGGGAACTATGCCTGGTGATGTAGGACCTTAGACCGCTTTCAGTGAGTCGTAGAAGTTTTTCATATCATGTCTGTCAGCAAAGCCTTGAATTTCATCAGCTTTGCTGCTCAGGCAGGAGTCCCGCATGTGCCGAAGTTTCTGCTGCACTACTCTCTGAATGTTCTTGAAGGCATCTTTTTTTGATGTTGACTTTGGGTCATTCAAATGTGCCTTGAGGAGAAAATGTTTCTCGGCCATCAGTTGGTTGATGTCTTCAGAATTTTCATCAAACCAGTCTTTATGCTTTCGGGGGCTCGACCCAGGATTTCATAGCAGTGTTGTAAATTATGTCCTTTAGGGCTCTCCATTATGTTTCTGTATCCTGTTTAGCTGCAGCATTTGGCTTGAGGCGGTCTTCCAGCATATTTTTAAACGACTGCTGCATTTTCTTGCTGTTTAGGCGGGTGACAGTTAGCTTTTTTTGCATTTTCGCCCCTTTAGGACGCCGTGGTGGCCTGATGTGAATGTTTATTTTCGAGACAATGAGACGATGGTCTGTCCAACATTCGGCACCACACATGGATTTTGTCACTCGGACGTCTTGTCTGTCACTCCTCCTGACAATGACATAGTCAATGAGGTGCCAGTGTTTCGAGCGAGGGTGCATCCACGATGTTCTATTTCTCATGGGGAGACGGAAAATTGTGTTCGTAATCAGGAGATCATGTTCGGCACATGTCTGAAGGAGGCGGAGTCCATTGCTGTTACAATTTCCGACTCCATGCTTTCCAATAATGCCACTCCAAGAGGTGGTGTCCGTGCCTACTCTGGCATTGAAATCTCCAAGGAGTATAAGTTTGTCTTTGGGAACAGATGTTAATACATTGTGCAGGTCCTTATAGAACTTGTTCTTGACATCATCTTCGTTGGTCATAGTTGGTGCGTAGACACTCACAATGGTTGCATGCTTCCTTCCATTCAGCAGGGGCAACTTCATGGTTATGAGCCTGTAGTTTATAGCCTTTGGAAATCCAGCTAATTTGCCGACCAGGGCCGACTTAATGGCAAATCCCACACCGGACTGGCGTCTTTCCTCGCTTTTCCTTCCACTCCAGAAAAATGTGTAGCCGGCACCTATTTCACAGATTTGGCCTTCTTCTGCAAGTCGTGTCTCGCTCAAGGCTTCAATGTCGATGTTGTATCTGCCCAGCTCTCTCCCAATCAGTGCTGTTCGTCTCTCTGGACCCGACGCCCCGTCTCTGTCAAGTAGGGTGCGTACATTCCAAGTTCCAATTGTTAAGGGAATATGGTTTACTCTTTTAGCTTTGCTTGTTTTATCTTTGTTTGTATGTCGACCGCAGTTAAGGGTACCCACCAACCGCGGCTAGCTGGTTAGGTAGTGATGGAGCAGACAATGTTTAGGGCACCTTTTCTAGCCCCTTCCTCATGCTATGGAGGTGAGCAGTGTGTTCCTATAGAGGGCTGCTCAGTCGCTCAGGGGGCTGTCGAATCCCACTGCTGCTCCGGTCAGTAGAAGACGACCATATGGCCTGAGCCGCCTGTGTGCAGGTTTGCGACTACGGCTACCAGCGTACCCACGCCTGCCGCTTCGCCGCTCGCCCATTGCCACAGTGCTTGAAGGTGATATATGACGTTGGATGAAGAATGACTTGCGCGATGACTTGGATTAAAGTGAGGAAGAGTTGCGCAATTCGTCGACCTCACTCTCTCGCCCGAGTCTATCTGAGTCCAGTGGCAAGACAAGTCGAGACGACTAGAGACGAATACAGGTGCAGTGGATGACCAGGGCGCTCTACGTGCCATGCCGTGCTCATTACGATCCACAACGCTTTGCAGGTAAACGCCGTCTTGCCCGTTGAATCAGGAATAATTTCTTCCGCGCAGTCTGCCGAATCCTGTCTTCACATGCTGGGTAGGCATACCCTAGTTTACCTCTTGGTTTGACACCAAATCGGATACCCATGCCTGGTTTAGCCAGCCTCTCACAGCTGTTGCCCGGGGGTGGCCGCTGTCGCATGCTGACAGCTACTAGGAGCCACAGGCATGAGCTGGGTGTCAGGCTTGGACCAGTGGGGGATGGGTCCTGAAAAGAACATGAGTCATCCTTACCAAAGGTGCTACCAATGCCTGACACCCCGTACCCCCCGAAAATGTACAGAGTATATGCATCTAAATGTACAGAGTATATGCTTCAAAAATGCACTATTTATCTTTACATTTAGTGGACCATGTGATCTGTTATTTTTTTACTTAGAGACGCCACAATCAAGCGTTATGTAAACAATACAGGACCAACAGCTGTACTTAATGTGCCTGAAGGCATATAAACGGATCTTTACTAACTTTACTTACTTATTATTTGACATTATGGGCTTCAAATTCAGCCGCGTACGATTTGGAAGCAGTCCTTTTAGAGTTGATTCCCGCAATGGTTTGATCGCCGGTTGTTAAGAAAGCAATGGCGAACTACTGAACGCAAACCTGATTAGATAACCATAAACTATCAAACAATGGTGGGGTTGATTGCGACTTCCTATAAAGTACAATTAATGAACTTTATTATTTAATGTTAGAAGCTGGCGTCTAAAGGAATTTTATTCAATAAAGTGACGGTTGTCATTTATGTATAGTTAGTTAGTTAGTTAGTCGACAGATCATCCTCATTGCACATCGAACCATTCAGTCCATAAGTGATCGGATCCCCTCCTCAGCAAATCCCGCAGCGTGTAGCGGCTAGCGACGCCAGTTCTGTGTTGGTTTATCAATCTTCTTTGGCTTCCTGCGTAGTGTTCTTGTTTGGCCACCCCTCTTTTAATTTGCTGTTCTAGCAGTCTGGCCATTGTTGTAGATTCACAGTCATCACTTGGTTCTCGCAAAAGTCTTACTTCTCGTAGAGCATTCAGAATGTCAGCCTGGTCCATGGCGCGTCCGCCCTCCACAGTAGCCTCACCTGCGAGCTTGTCAGCCCGCTCATTTCCTTGTACCCCCGCATGCCCTGGCACGAAGATGAAACTAATCTTTGCCAGCCGAGACCGCTCCAGAGGCAGCAACCATTCTCTTCGGATCGACCCCTCCTCTATCCTCTTGATAATGTTCATTGAGTCGCTAAGGAAACAAGCCCTAGTGAATGTCTGTGTCTCGAGCCATGTTATTGCTTTACTTACTGCCATGACTTCCATGGTCAGGCTACTTGTGGTTTCAGTGAAAGCACCAGAGTCCTCCTTCACAATTCTCCCTCCGGCCCGAGCTGTAAAGGCCCATGAGCTTCTCACATGTCGGACGACCGACCCATCTGTGTAGATGACCGCGTCACCGTCTAGCGAATTCTCGAAAATCAACGCTTGTACTTCAGCCTCAACAGCAGCCGGATTTTCTTGTCTGCATTTTCTATCTAGTTGGATGCAAACTGAAAAGGATGTGCAGAAGTATGTTGGCACTTGCACCCACTCCTCGCCAGGTTCTAAGTCCTCAAGTGAACACACCTGTTGAAGAATGTCTTCGGCTTGACCCATCCACGACCGTCCTTATTTTAACCTGCTGCCCTTCACCTTCCTAATTTCACTATGCAGTGGATGTTGTGTGTTTACGTTAACTCTGAGGTAGGCGTGTGCCCTGCAAACTTGTATTCTCTCTTCAATGGTTGGAAAATCAAGAAGGTAGCGCATCGCCCTGCATGCTGTATCTCTTGTACATCCAAGAATAATGCGCATAGCTTCATTCTGTATCCTTTCCATCCTTTCTATCTGCTTATGGCTGAGAGTCAGGATTGCCATTGCATACTCCAAAACAGATATGACCAGCCCCTCGTACAGAAGACATAGATGGCGCTGCTCACAGTTTGCTGCCGCCATCACCCGCATCGCAGCCAAACCCCGCTTGGCCTTTGTTATCACCTGGTCTATGTGCACATTATAAGCAAGGCTTCGGTCAAACCGTATCCCTAGGTAATTCATTACCTGCGCTCTTTCCACCGTCTCTGAACACAGCATTACAGTTGGTGTTGGAGTGTTGACAATATGATTATTCAACGAGAACCAAGTCACTGTTGCCTTTGTTGGGTTGACCATTGCCCCAGCTTCATCACACCAAGTACTTATGCGATTGAGTTCGGTTTGTAGTTCCACAGCAACCTGCTCTCTATCCTTATCCTGACGATACACTAAAACATCATCGGCATATGACAATGCCCTGCCAGGTCCAGTGATCTGCTCACTGGTGATTCTCACTGTGTAGGCGTTGAACAGTACCGGAGATAATGGTGATCCCTGTGGTAGGCCAGGATATATTGTTGTTGGTTCCGAAGTCCAACTGCCACATCTAAAAAACTACTTTCCGTTGGAAGAGGGCTGCAGCGATCCAACTAAGGAGGAATGGACTTACTTTTAGTTCAAAATGCTGAAACATTAAAAAATCCAATGGTACTCTGTTGTATGCGTCCTCAAGATCAATCGCTGCAGCAGAGGTTTCAATGCCTGAGTGGAAACCTTCATAGACATCATGGGCAAAGACTGATGCATTGGTCCAGGTTTCTCTTTTTGGACGGTACCCACCCAGTGTAGGTGGGAAAACACCTTGCCTCTCTAGCTGGCTTGATATCTTCCTGGCAATTACCTTCTCCAGCAGCTTGCCTATTGTATTCTGCATGGTTATAATTCGATATCCCTGAATTTTCTTGTGGTCTAATTTATGTATTGTGGTGGGCTCAACACACACAAAATCCAATGAGATGGTAGTGCTGGAGACAGATTCTGCGTGAACAAGATCTAGTCCTTTCAGGTTCTATATCCATCAGAGACCGCTTTTGTTGGCGGTGTACAGATGGTGGTTTATACTGTGATTTCGTTTGTTGGCGGTGTACAGGCGGTGATTTATACTGTGATTTCATTTGTTGGCGGTGTATAGCGGGTGGATTATACTGTGATTTCATTTGTTGGAGGCGTGTAGGAGGTGGTTTATACTGTGATTTCATTTGTTGGCGGCGTATAGGCGGTCGTTTATACTGTGATGTCATGTGTTGGCGGTGTATAAGGGGTGGATTATTCTGTGATTTCATTTGTTGCCGATGTATAGGGGGTGGGTTATACTGTGATTTCATTTGTTGACGATGTATGGGTGGTAGACTATTGTCATGTATAGATTTGTTGTCCTTGGTGTGTTGTGATCACTGTATCACGAACTACATGTACAAACCTTGAAGCATGACAGGACAGTGGTTCTTTCATAATACGACGTTTATCTTCTGATTACACAGGAAACATTGATTAATATGATCACACAATCATACTTCATGACTATATTATTAAAATTATACAACTCTAAACACATCGGCGGCAATATATATTTTACCATTGCCGACTCTGAGCATGATAACACAATCATACTTTATAACCATATTATTATTAAAATTATACAACTCTAAACACATCGGCGGCAATATATATTTTACCATTGCCGACTCAGGGCATGATCACACAATCATACTTCATAACCATATTATTATTAAAATTATACACCTCTAAACACATCGGCGGCAATATATATTTTACTATTGCCGACTCTGAGCATGATAACACAATCATACTTTATAACCATATTATTATTACAATTATACAACTCTAAACACATCGGCGGCAATATATATTTTACCATTGCCGACTCTGAGCATGATAACACAATCATACTTTATAACCATATTATTATTACAATTATACAACTCTAAACACATCGGCGGCAATATATATTTTACCATTGCCGACTCTGAGCATGATAACACAATCATACTTTATAACAATATTATTATTACAATTATACAACTCTAAACACATCGGCGGCAATATATATTTTACCATTGCCGACTCAGGGCAAGATCACACAATCATACTTCATAACCATATTATTATTAAAATTGTACACCTCTAAACACATCGGCGGCAATATATATTTTACCATTGCCGACTCAGGGCATGATCACACAATCATACTTTATAACCATATTATTATTACAATTATACAACTCTAAACACATCGGCGGCAATATATATTTTACCATTGCCGACTCAGGGCGTGATCACACAATCATACTTCATAACCATATTATTATTAAAATTATACAACTCTAGACACATCGACGGCAATATATATTTTACCATTGCCGACTCCGGACTATGAACCAAGCGTTCCCTGCCATGGTTTCAGCTCGAGTTTTCTCAACAGTCTTTTTTCACTCTTGTGTTAATTAAAATTACGCAATTCCCTCAAAGCAGATTTCACATCCAAAACGTGACTAGAGCTAACTTTGGCTCTTGACAACTATACTGTGATTTCATTTGTTGGCAACGTATAAGTGGTGGACTATACTGTGATTTCATGTGTTGGTTATTTATAAATGGTGGACTATACTGTGATTTCATTTGATGGCGATATACAGGTGGCGGACTATAATGTGATTTCTTTTATTGGCGATGTACAGGTGGCGGACTATACTGTGATTTCTTTTATTGGCGATGTACAGGTGGCGGACTATACTGTGATTTCATTTGCCAATGTAGAGAATGATGCATGCTGACTGAGCGGTTTGAGAGATATGGTGATGTAATGACTACAGTAGGTAGGTATGTACTCTGACTGATACATGCCAGTTATCAGTGTTTATTTAGCTCGTGTGTTTATGTGTATCATTTTCGCTTTCGTTTTGATGTATTTAAACACCGGTTGGGAATCGTTTTTCTTTTTCAATCGATTCTACTTGTTCTGGTTTCCGCTTAGTTTTTTTTAAAATGCTTTTTATTTCATCCTTATCATCATCATCACCATCATCATCATCATCATCATCATCATCATCATCATCATCATCATCATCATCATCATCATCATCATCATCATCATCATCATCATCATCATCATCATCATCATCATCATCATCATCATCATCATCATCATCATCACCACGACCACCATTATCATTATCACCACCACAATCATCATTATGTGCTTTAAAATCTAACTTCGACGTCCATGTCTCGCCACAGTTAAGGTACTCGGTGTTCTGAATCATCTATGCTGATGAAATATCATCTTGCTACGGTCATAATCCACCCATCATCATTTATCTTGGTTTGGCCCTTATCTCTTTCTTATCACCATCATCATCATCATCATCATCATCATCATCATCATCATCATCATCATCATCATCATCATCATCATCATCATCATCATCATCATCATCATCATCATCTCTTTCTTATGTTTGTAAATAATGGTCTACTGTCATTCTACTTTTCTAGAAAATCTTTGTTAGTTACCCACGGCAGCCCAAGAACCAAGATCACAATTAGTATATTACAAAAGAGTCTTCTCTAAAGACTAAGGTCATTATCACCAAATACATTGCCTGCTGGCGTAGGCGTTCATGTCTCTCTACACATCTAAATATCTGGTGTTCTGGATCAACGATGCTGATGATATATACCCCATGCCACCGTCTCACTCCATCCAGCTTTATTTCTCTTAAGTCAGTCAGTCAGTCAGTCAGTCAGTCAGTCAGTCAGTCAGTCAGTCAGTCAGTCAGTCAGTCAGTCAGTCAGTCAGTCAGTCAGTCAGTCAGTCAGTCAGTCAGTCAGTCAGTCAGTCAGTCAGCTAGTTAGTTTAGTTAGTTAGTTAGTTAGTTAGTTAGTTAGCTAGTTAGTTAGTTAGTTAGTTTAGTTAGTTAGTTAGTTAGTTAGTTTAGTTAGTTAGTTAGTTAGTTAGTTAGTTAGCTAGTTAGTCAGTCAGTCAGTTAGCTAGTTAGTTTAGTTAGTTAGTTAGTTAGTTAGTTAGCTAGTTAGTTTAGTTAGTTAGTTAGTTTAGTTAGTTTAGTTAGTTAGTTAGTTAGTTAGTTAGTTAGTTAGATAGTTAGTTAGTTAGTTAGTTAGTTTAGTTAGTTAGTTAGTTAGTTAGTTAGTTAGCTAGTTAGTCAGTCAGTCAGTTAGCTAGTTAGTTTAGTTAGTTAGTTAGTTAGTTAGTTAGCTAGTTAGTTTAGTTAGTTAGTTAGTTAGTTTAGTTAGTTAGTTAATTAGTTAGTTAGTTAGCTAGTTAGTCAGTCAGTCAGTTAGCTAGTTAGTTTAGTTAGTTAGTTAGTTAGTTAGTTAGCTAGTTAGTTTAGTTAGTTAGTTAGTTAGTTTAGTTAGTTAGTTAATTAGTTAGTTAGTTAGCTAGTTAGTCAGTCAGTCAGTTAGCTAGTTAGTTTAGTTAGTTTAGTTAGTTAGTTAATTAGTTAGTTAGTTAGCTAGTTAGTCAGTCAGTCAGTTAGCTAGTTAGTTTAGTTAGTTAGCTAGTTAGTTAGTTAGTAAGTCAATCAGTTAGCTAGTTAGTTTAGTTAGTTAGCTAGTTAGTTAGTTAGTAAGTCAATCAGTTAGCTAGTTAGTTTAGTTAGTTAGCTAGTTAGTTAGTTAGTAAGTCAATCAGTTAGCTAGTTAGTTTAGTTAGTTAGTTAGTTAGTTAGTTAGTTAGTTAGTTAGTTAGTTAGTTAGTAAGTCAATCAGTTAGCTAATTAGTTTAGTTAGTTAGTTAGTTAGTTAGTTAGTAAGTCAATCAGTTAGCTAGTTAGTTTAGTTAGTTAGTTAATTAGTTAGTCAGTTAGCTAGTCAGTCAGTCAGTCAGTCAGTTAGCTAGTTAGCTTAGTTAGTTAGTTAGTTAATTAGTTAGTTAGTTAGTTAGTTAAGTTAGTTAGTTAGTTAGTTAGTTAGTTAGTTAGTTAGTTAGTTTAGTTAGTTAATTAATTAGTTAGTTAGTTGGTTAGTAAATTATTTAGTCAGTCAGTTAGTTAGTTAGTTAGTTAGTTTAGTTAGTCAGTTAGCTAGTCAGTCAGTCAGGCAGTCAGTTAGCTAGATAGCTTAGTTAGCTTAGTTAGTTAGTTAGTTAGTTAGTTAGTTAGTTACTTAATTAGTTAGTCAGAAAGTTTGCTAGTTAGTTTCGTTAGTTAGTTAATTAGTTAGTCAGTCAGTTAGCTAGTTAGTTTAGTTAGTTAATTAATTAGTTAGTTAGTTGGTTAGTAAATTATTTAGTCAGTCAGTTAGTTAGTTTAGTTAGTTAGTTAGTTAGTTAGTTAGTTAGTTAGTTAGTTAGTTAGTTAGTTAGTTCGTTAGTTAGTTAGTTAGTTAGTTAGGTAGTTAGTTAGCTAGTTAGCTTAGTTAGTTAGTTAGTTAAGTTAGTTAGTTAGTTAGTTAGTTAGCTAGTTAGTTTAGTTAGTTAATTAATTAGTTAGTTAGTTGGTTAGTAAATTATTTAGTCAGTCAGTTAGTTAGTTAGTTAGTTTAGTTAGTTAGTTAGTTAGTTAGTTAGTTAGCTATCTAGTTAGTTAGTTAGTTAGTTAGTTAGTTAGTTAGTTAGCTAGTTAGTTTAGTTAGTTAATTAATTAGTTAGTTAGTTGGTTAGTAAATTATTTAGTCAGTCAGTTAGTTAGTTAGTTTAGTTAGTTAGTTAGTTAGTTAGTTAGTTAGTTAGTTAGTTAGTTAGTTAATTAGTTAGTGTAGCTATGGGAATTTGTATATGTGGCAACTTATATCTGTGGAATTGTGTATCTATGGGAATATGTATATGTGGGAATTCTTATCTGTGGAATTTGTATATGTGGAAAGTGCAACTGTTGGAACGTGCTTCTGATAGGACTACTATTTGATGAATGACTAATTTGACTACTAATTGACACGAATGTTAGAGTGGTTTATTTGTATTGCATCCACCACGAACTCCACAGCTTATGGAAGGAATGTTTTGCGTATCCTTTTACAGGACTTAGCTGTCAACAGCAGCATCTTTCAGCTGTCTGTTGATCTCTTGGCAAGATTACGCTCAGTAGTTTGCCATTGCTTTCTGAGCGGCCGGCTCAGTATCCGCAAGTCACGAGCGGGGGTCGAACCACCTCAGTTCTCGCTCCGCTGCGAGACTCTGCGTGATAAACGGGATTACAGAGAGAAAGTGTTGTAACCCCACAGCCAGAGAGACCGGCTATGGAAGGAATAGAGGACTATAATTTCAGGGCACATGTTTAAGAGGATTTCAATGATAGCACACCCACTCTTCTCATCTCTTGCACAACGGCACAAATCAGCAGATTCTATGTGCATGCTGCCCACGTGACAAAGTCCTCAATGTTAATGGAAATCGTAATCAGTAGTCCGCTGACAAAAAACAAAAAACAGACACTACTGTGTTGTGTGTTGATTGAGAAAGGCACTATTGAGTTGAATATGTTCCAGGTCCCGTAATTAATGGCCCTGTTACGCACTAATTACATTTATACAAATGGGAAAACAGACTGTCTAATAATCCAGTTACAAGGTCACGTACTACACGCCATATATCATTGTTTAATGTTGACGGATCATATGCCATTGCACTACAGGTAAATTTACATATCCTTAGTCTTCTAGTTCAGATGTGTATACTAGTGCCGTCTTGATGCTTTTTCTGTTTCCACTACAATTTATGAGCAATAATTCCTGCACGGTTAGCTACGTTGGTACTCAGTTTAAGTGTTGCGATCGCGAAGCTGATCTTTCACTGATGTACCGTATTTCAGCTCCATTAACTTTGAATATCGTCAACACAAATGTTTGTTATCTATCATGACATATGCCTGGGTCATTGACATTGAAGTGAGTGACTTGTAGCCGGGCTACGAGAAAAACAGCCAGCCATGAGAAATAATGGTGAGGGTGGATGCAGACCCCCAGAGTGGATGGGGTGAGAGACAGTTTAGTTTGGTGTGAAGTCAGGAGACTTGAGGGCAGTTGAAGCTGGGACCGACTGAGAGTTGGGTCGCTTTGGACAGTGGAGTGTCAGGACCAAGGAAGTGTAGGTCCGTAGTATGCAAAGTGAATGATAGGGGAGTTAGTGATAGAACTCTGCCCTGTGGGTTTTCAGTGATGGGAATTCTGAGACTAAGGATTAAAGACTGAGCTCGGTTATCAGCAGACATAGTGTATTGAGGCCTCAACCCCAGAGTGGGGGTTGGATAGTTAATGGAGGCCTGAACCCAAAGTGTGTGGGTTGTATTGTGTGAGGTCCAGCCGTGGATAGGAGCTGGATAACTGTCTTGTGAATTTGAGAATAAGCAGGCCTTGAGAAGGCAGTGATGTGTGCGTATTAAGTTGTGAGGAGGATATATATATTCTGTGGATTATATTGTTTCTGGATATATAAATATGTTACGTGTGTCCGTGTTCTTCTGCATTAAAAGATTATGTGCGCCAACTCAATCTTGTTCACTGACTGGCGGAGGTGTATTGTGGGGGTGAGTTATCTTGTGAGACAGGTGGCTAGCTCAACTTACATTCCGTAGTGACATACAAGGAGCATTGTAACCTAGACAACGATCATCTCACTCAGTTATTATAAAGAACATCGTGAGATATCACAACGACGATGTGGTTTATTGTAATGTTCTGAAAGGTCGAGAACTTCAAACATTGCAGTAAAGTAAAAGTAAGAACTCGGTTACACGTCATGCAGCCTATCTGGTCTATGGTGCAAGGTTCGCATTAGTATTGACCAATCGACACTCGATGTATAATATAATCAATATCACTCCGGCCACCGTTACTTCCCATTATATTTGCTAGTACCCATTTTAAACATCAATCGAAACGAGAAAAAGAGTGTTGAAGTGCTACATAGAACCTGTACTTTTGTATGGATGTGAAGCGTGGACAATAAGCAGTCAAACTGAAAAACAGCTGATGGCTGTGGAAATGTGGTTTCTGAGAAAAATGTAAAGAATACCATGGACAGACAGAAAAACAAATGAACAAGTCCTTCAAGAAACAAATGAAGATCGTAAACTGATTAGAGACATTAGACGTAGACAGTCAACATTTTTTGGGCATGTTATGAGAAGAAATGAATCGGGGAACTTGGTGACGACTGGCAAGATCGAAGGGAAGAGACCGTGGGGAAGATCGAGAAGTAAATACGCGGATGGCTTGGCCACGTGGCATGGTCGAAACAGAAACACATAGCTGATCCACGACTCTGGTGATCGAGTGAGATAGCAGGCCATGACCGCCCACGCTTATCGGCACGGTACATGATGGATGGATTTTAGACTGGAGCGACTTTTGATGTCAGGTAAATTTACAAAAAAAAAAAAAATAAAAAAAGAATAATTCGCCCCGATGGGGATTTACATATTTTACCTCCCGGCCTAGAATCAAGCTAATTACTACATTAGTGCTCCTCCATAAACACTCCAGTATAAGAACAAATACAGTCTGTCTATAAACGAACTGCGCTGAACACCCTCCCATGACGTGTTGCCAGATAGTAAGTACCATAAGATATCACCATATTAGAGATATAGCATCTGTAGGCATGCTGACAGTGGTTCCAATCTACTACATGTTAACAGTGTCAATTAGTTGTTAAACTCTTGCCGATAGGTAGCCTTTAGTGTCATGTGCACCACAGAGCTCACGTTAAACCCCAAACAATCAAATATATAAGCAAACCTTTTTTTTTATGTTGCATTTCCCTTGCAGGACGATGCAGTCAACACCAGCATGTTTCTGCTGCTGTTGATGTACTAGGCAAATTTTACTTTCAGTAGTTGGCCATTGATTTCTGAACGACCGGCTCCCACACCGGCACGTTACAACACAACGCGACACGGTCTGCTGCACAAATAGGTCGCGGCTGGGTTTTGAACGCCTGTTACCCGGCTCGCGAACCGCGTTCGAAATTCTTTGGCCACTTAGGGCTTACTTGACAGCAATAAACCGTTCATTCGTTTTAGAGTTTTTAGTGTGCCCTGGCACCAACAATGTTCAGTTTCATGGTTTCAGATGTCCTGACCAATGCCTTCGAAAGCAATATTTGAATAGACATCCAACTACCGCATGGATGGAAAGTTGTTCAATCTCAGAAGGCTGAACGCCAAAACCAAAAATACCAGCGACACCGTCAGAGAACTGCTGTTTGCTGATGATTGCGCTCTATATGCCAATTCAGAGGCAGACATGCAACACACTGTTTCAGCTTTCTCATATGCCTGTGCCAACTTTGGGCTCAATATAAACTTGCAAATGACTGTAGATATGTACCAGCTAGCTCCAGGGAATATTCACACTGTGCCGAATATCAAAGTGAATGGTCATAGACTAAGTGTTGTGGACAATTCACCTATCTTGGCAGCAATGTCACAAGCTGCCACAGTTGATGACGAAGTGAATGCAAGAATCTCCAAGGCCAGAGCAGCCTTTGGCAGACTGTACAAATATGTGTGGGACAGAAATGGAATAAGTCTACAAACAAAGCTGAATGTCTACAAAGCAATCGTATTAACCACACTGCTATATGCTTGTGAAACCTGGACTGTTTTACAGTGACAAGTCAGGAAATTAAACCACTTCCACACAGTCTGCCTTAGGAAGCTATTGAAGATTAAATGGAAAGACAAGATCCCAGACACCCAAGCGCCCGGTATCCACACTCTACTAATGAAGAATCCGATTCGCTGGGCTGTTCACTTGACTCGTATGCCAGATCACAGGTTCCCTAAACGGATTTTGTTACGGTGAGCTGCGGTGTGGTAAACGGTCCCAGGGTGGCCAGAAGAAACGCTTCAAAAACACTGATGATTTCACAAAACTTTTGGAATTCATCACGATACTTTTGAGACAGCCGCCAAAGACCGAAATTTGTGGCGTACATCATTACGCAAGGGTGTAGTCACTTGTGAAGCAAACAGGACAGCAAGAGCTATGAAACAAAGGGCTTGACAAAATAAATCCACTGCATGAGATCCTACTCCCGGAACGTGAAGCATTCTTTGCCTACATTTTCAAAAAACATGTCGAGGATATAGGCCTTACCAGCGATCTTAGAACTCAAGGCTCCGAACGTTCAACACCAATGGATCAAATGAAAGGTCCATCATTCTTGATGGACAAACACCACGTAAATAGGAACATGGATGCCAATATGCACGAAGTAAATAGTCAAGGTGACAACAACACACCTGCTCGACTGTAAAAGGAAACACTACACAATAACATATCCCTACAGTTATCATGGCTGTTAACCATCAAGAGACGTCGTGTATTACGGAGATAGATCACCCGGTTAACTGTCTGTTAACTCTTTCAATAAACTGGTAAACTTTTGCCGATAGTTGGCGTTCAGTGTCATGTACACCACAAAGCTCACGCTACACCCCAAATTAACAAATATATAAGCAAATCCCCACAAAATTATGTTGAGGTTTTCCTGGTTGCTAGTATTCACATATGGGAAAGTATAAAACCATATTATTGTTATCGTCTTTGGAACGTTGAAGGCTGTCATCGTTATCGCTAGGAAAAGAACAACTTTGACCAGTCTTCTCTCGCGATTGGATAATGTCGATGTATGGTTGGAATAAACTGACGCTTGGCTTTCACTTCTGCCCTGAGATTCATGTGTAGCGTTATATCGAACCTTGGAAGAGACTTCTAATGAATACCCCATCCATACAGCACACACGATTACTACAGCCTGCGAGAACAACCATATGAACACTCCGGCAGTGATGTCCAGTATAAATTCCACTAGAGTTATGTCAGAAAAGACGTTTTTATTAAGCGTACTACATTCTGATATTCGTGTGGTTTTGTTTTTACCTGACGGCGGTAGACTTTCTAATCCTCTTACTTTGTCTTCTATGTAAATAGGAACATGGATGCCGATATAAACGATATAAATGGTCAAGATGACGGTAATACACCGGTATCTTGTGAAGACCTGCTTGACTTTAAACGGAGAGACTACACAGTAACATCTCTCTACAGATATCATGGCCGTGATCCAACAAGACATTTCGTGTAATAATGTGATAGCCCATCCGATCGTAAAGTAACCCACAAATTTGGCGTCTGTTTTAGTGTTCGGACACACAATATCAATTATGAAAGAAATAGAACTTGCGAGTTCAATACACGTAAGTAGAAAATCTGTCAAGGAGAGAGAAAACAGACCAACACTCATGCTGTCTTTGAGCCCCAGCTTTGAGAAGATGATCATGCTGATGAGGTTCGTAACACCACCCACAACTGAAATGATGAAACGAGCGACAATGTTTACATACATGTTAAGGTAAATCATAACATCATCGGTAATTAACTGTGACATGTCCGCCAGGTCTTCAGTGTACTGTTCCTTGGCAGTAATATTATTACAAGCCATTGCTGCTAAAGGTGTGCTGTTTAACACGAAAATAACGAATATATTAACGGATTCAATAATTTACTAGTATTCAAATAAATTCCCAACAGTTTTATAATTGATTTAGAATTTACTACTTCTACTGTAAGAGGCACATTTGGGTAGATGATGGTAGTCCCATAACTTTTACATCAATCCGCACTCTATGTATGATGAGATCAATATCACGCGAACCGCCTGTAATTCCCAAAATAGTTTCAAGCAGCCATTCAAGCTGTTTCAACCTACGAATCAAGTTCAATGTTTAAGACAACTCTCGCTCGCCAAACCGGCAAACAAGTATGCTAGTAACTGCGCCACTGCGGCTGCCATTTAATCATTAGATGAACATTATTTAAGGCAGGTCAGATTTGTCAGAAACAGTCATTCGTAATTCTCAGATTAATTGCAAACTATCAGCTCCAGTTCATTACTTCAGTTTCTTTTGAGGCGATACCATACCAATACAGAGCTTTGAGGAAACTTCCGTCTATTCTTTGACATGTAACGTTTCCAACAACTGAGTTCAGCTCAGATTTACGTATAGTGTCATTCAAATGTGTTTCCTAATGACACAATCATAGAATTCTCCAGATATTCAGGTTTAATAACGTTAACACTTCGTTAGAGTGATCCACCATAAGTTACCAGTTCTGATGCTACACCAAAGATGATCTGATACGAATGCAAGAGGGCGCCCGATAAGAACATGGATTGACGACATTAAAGACATTGTACAATCACACGGAATGACTCTATCCAGTGCCACCCATCGGTACTCGAACGCCAATTTTTCCTTTCTACGACACTCGACGGCAAATATAATGAATATGATGATAATTAAATATATCTTCTTGTTGTTGCTCATATTTGTTGCAGGGTATCTTCACCAGGAATATAATTTGTAATAGATCACAAGTGTTTCATTCCAAGCAGCTTCTGTGGTGACTTTGGTGGTACTGTCATTGAAAATTGACTTTCAGTATGGAGAAGAGAGGGGAGTAACTTGTTCAAGGCAAGACGATCAACACCACCGCGATGATATTATCCAATATTACTAGGTCTTCTTTTCGTAGAGCGACCTGCTGAAAGTGTCACACATAGCACGAACTCCGTAGCTCCAGTGAGGACCCATAGGGGCATCCAAAACAGTGCCCCAATAATCCCAGTAACCGAGTCCGTGAACGAACCAAGCACCTTCGCCGCGCGAGGCAAGCTGTCTGATAACTTCGCCACGTAACGCCCTTTCACTCACAGGAAGGACACGGCAGCCATTGGTTACGAATATTTTATTCAAGCCGATGGTTAGTAAAATAGCCAGCCCAGGGAGGACTAAATTACGTTCATTACTAGACGCATTAAGTGACTGCGTCGATCCGTAGATGTAGACATAACTGATTATATAATAGTATAACTCGATGTCTAAGACACACTGTTACAATACTACCCTAATTCAGACATCATTATCACTATTACTTTCCCTAGATAAATCTTGTGTAAGCTAGATTATCTGCAATATTCTATTGATTCACCAAACCATGCAGTCACGTTGTCAACGTGTTTCACTTATTGAATTATACAATTATTCATCGACTGATTGCATAATGTTTACATAATACAGCAGACCGGATTGCAGCTATAGATATCATACGCTAATGATAGATTAATGTAGACTCATTTGCTAAATTCTATCAAAGCTTTCCCTGTCAAGGGTTTCTCGTGAAACAGTTCCTTAAGAACAGTTATGTTTGAACCACGTCAAACCGGTGGAGTTTGTAACTCGGGGCTGGCACTAGTACCTGTCCTTCCATGATAAGTGCTTTGAGTCGGCGATAATGAACATCAAAACCAGGCAATTAGTGTATATTTCATTGTTTTCTTACAATATCTATGAAAGCAAACCACTCTACAGTCTAGAAAAAGATCTGCCATCTCTTATCTACAGTCTAGATAAAGGAGATCCGCGGCACATTCTTCCTTCTCTTATCAACACACGCGTTCCGGGTTCAAATCCCTGTACAGGCAAGCGTTGACATTTGATTTAACGACACGAACCATTCCGAACTTCAGGATTGGTTCATCACATGGACACAGGTAGCTGTTAAGCTGTGAAGTATTAGTCCTTCACGTATTTCATGTAGGCAGTGAAGTATTAGTCCTTTCCTTATTTCATGCAGGCAGTGAAGTATTAGTCCTTTCCTTATTTCATGCAGGCAGTGAAGTATTAGTCCTTTCCTTATTTCATGTAGGCTGTGAAGTATTAGTCCTTTCCTTATTTCATGCAGGCAGTGATGTATTAGTCCTTCACGTATTTCATGTAGGCTGTGAAGTATTAGTCCTTCACGTATTTCATGTAGGCAGTGAAGTATTAGTCCTTCACATATTTCATGTAGGCTGTGAAGTATTAGTCCTTTCCTTATTTCATGTAGGCTGTGAAGTATTAGTCCTATCCTTATTTCATGGAGGCTGTGAAGTATTAGTCCTTCACGTATTTCATGTAGGCTGTGAAGTATTAGTCCTTTCCTTATTTCATGTAGGCTGTGAAGTATTAGTCCTTCACGTATTTCATGTAGGCTGTGAAGTATTAGTCCTTTCCTTATTTCATGTAGGCTGTGAAGTATTAGTCCTTCACGTATTTCATGTAGGCTGTGAAGTATTAGTCCTTTCCTTATTTCATGCAGGCAGTGAAGTATTAGTCCTTTCCTTATTTCATGTAGGCTGTGAAGTATTAGTCCTTTCCTTATTTCATGTAGGCAGTGAAGTATTAGTCCTTCACGTATTTCATGTAGGCTGTGAAGTATTAGTCCTTTCCTTATTTCATGTAGGCAGTGAAGTATTAGTCCTTCACGTATTTCATGTAGGCTGTGAAGTATTAGTCCTTCACGTATATCATGTAAGCAGTGAAGTATTAGTCCTTTCCTTATTTCATGTAGGCAGTGAAGTATTAGTCCTTTCCTTATTTCATGTAGGCTGTGAAGTATTAGTCCTTTCCTTATTTCATGCAGGCAGTGATGTATTAGTCCTTCACGTATTTCATGTAGGCTGTGAAGTATTAGTCCTTCACGTATTTCATGTAGGCTGTGAAGTATTAGTCCTTTCCTTATTTCATGTAGGCTGTGAAGTATTAGTCCTTCACGTATTTCATGTAGGCTGTGAAGTATTAGTCCTTTCCTTATTTCATGCAGGCAGTGAAGTATTAGTCCTTTCCTTATTTCATGTAGGCTGTGAAGTATTAGTCCTTTCCTTATTTCATGTAGGCTGTGAAGTATTAGTCCTTTCCTTATTTCATGCAGGCAGTGAAGTATTAGTCCTTTCCTTATTTCATGTAGGCTGTGAAGTATTAGTCCTTTTCTTATTTCATGCAGGCAGTGATGTATTAGTCCTTTCCTTATTTCATGTAGGCTGTGAAGTATTAGTCCTTCACGTATTTCATGTAGGCTGTGAAGTATTAGTCCTTTCCTTATTTCATGTAGGCTGTGAAGTATTAGTCCTATCCTTATTTCATGGAGGCTGTGAAGTATTAGTCCTTCACGTATTTCATGTAGGCTGTGAAGTATTAGTCCTTTCCTTATTTCATGTAGGCTGTGAAGTATTAGTCCTTCACGTATTTCATGTAGGCTGTGAAGTATTAGTCCTTTCCTTATTTCATGTAGGCTGTGAAGTATTAGTCCTTCACGTATTTCATGTAGGCTGTGAAGTATTAGTCCTTCACGTATATCATATAAGCAGTGAAGTATTAGTCCTTTCCTTATTTCATGTAGGCTGTGAAGTATTAGTCCTTTCCTTATTTCATGCAGGCAGTGAAGTATTAGTCCTTTCCTTATTTCATGTAGGCTGTGAAGTATTATTCCTTTCCTTATTTCATGTAGGCAGTGAAGTATTAGTCCTTCACGTATTTCATGTAGGCTGTGAAGTATTAGTCCTTTCCTTATTTCATGTAGGCAGTGAAGTATTATTCCTTTCCTTATTTCATGTAGGCAGTGAAGTATTAGTCCTTCACGTATTTCATGTAGGCTGTGAAGTATTAGTCCTTTCCTTATTTCATGTAGGCAGTGAAGTATTAGTCCTTCACGTATTTCATGTAGGCTGTGAAGTATTAGTCCTTCACGTATATCATATAAGCAGTGAAGTATTAGTCCTTTCCTTATTTCATGTAGGCAGTGAAGTATTACTCCTTTCCTTATTTCATGTAGGCTGTGAAGTATTAGTCCTTTCCTTATTTCATTTAGGCAGTGAAGTATTAGTCCTTCACGTATTTCATGTAGGCTGTGAAGTATTAGTCCTTTCCTTATTTCATGAAGGCAGTGAAGTATTAGTCCTTCACGTATTTCATGTAGGCTGTGAAGTATTACTCCTTCACGTATATCATGTAAGCAGTGAAGTATTAGTCCTTTCCTTATTTCATGTAGGCAGTGAAGTATTAGTCCTTTCCTTATTTCATGTAGGCTGTGAAGTATTAGTGCTTTCCTTTTTTCATTCAGGCAGTGAAGTATTAGTCTTTTCCTTATTTCATTCAGGCAGTGAAGTATTAGTCCTTTCCTTATTTCATACAGGCAGTAAAGTATTAGTCCTTCACGTATTTCATGTAGGCTGTGAAGTATTAGTCATATCCTTATTTCATACAGACAGTGAAGTATTAGTCCTTTCCTTATTTCATGTAGGCAGTGAAGTATTAGTCCTTTCCTTATTTCATGTAGGCAAAGAAGTATTACTGACCGGATCCAGAAACAGTCCTGGATCACGCGTGTGAAGCGGGTGTGTAACCACGCGGCACACACTGGACACACCAAATTATCACAACAGAACATCACAACGCTACCCATCGTAGGCTATGCTCAAATGAGGGCGAAACTCGAGTATAGTGCTTCCATATTGACGTGGATAGGCCTTAGGTTCATACCAGAATGCGATCGGCGTTGCCAGTAGTGGGTTGTGCTCAATATTTAAATTTCAAAATCCCGAAACAACCACATAATCAAGTGAACTATTAGTCCTTTCCTTATTTCATGTAGGCTGTGAAGTATTAGTCCTTTCCTTATTTCATGCAGGCTGTGAAGTATTAGTCCTTTCCTTATTTCATGCAGGCAGTGAAGTATTAGTCCTTTCCTTATTTCATGCAGGCAGTGAAGTATTAGTCCTTCACGTATTTCATGTAGGCTGTGAAGTATTAGTCCTTCACGTATTTCATGTAGGCTGTGAAGTATTAGTCGTTTCCTTATTTCATGTAGGCTGTGAAGTATTAGTCCTTCACGTATTTCATGTATGCTGTGAAGTATTAGTCCTTTCCTTATTTCATGTAGGCAGTGAAGTATTAGTCCTTCACGTATTTCATGTAGGCTGTGAAGTATTAGTCCTTCACGTATATCATGTAAGCAGTGAAGTATTAGTCCTTTCCTTATTTCATGTAGGCAGTGAAGTATTAGTCCTTTCCTTATTTCATGTAGGCTGTGAAGTATTAGTGCTTTCCTTATTTCATGTAGTCTGTGAAGTATTAGTCCTTTCCTTATTTCATGTAGGCAGTGAAGTATTAGTCCTTCACGTATTTCATGTAGGCTGTGAAGTATTAGTCCTTTCCTTATTTCATGTAGGCAGTGAAGTATTAGTCCTTCACGTATTTCATGTAGGCTGTGAAGTATTAGTCCTTCACGTATATCATGTAAGCAGTGAAGTATTAGTCCTTTCCTTATTTCATGTAGGCAGTGAAGTATTAGTCCTTTCCTTATTTCATGTAGGCTGTGAAGTATTAGTCCTTTCCTTATTTCATGCAGGCAGTGATGTATTAGTCCTTCACGTATTTCATGTAGGCTGTGAAGTATTAGTCCTTCACGTATTTCATGTAGGCTGTGAAGTATTAGTCCTTTCCTTATTTCATGTAGGCTGTGAAGTATTAGTCCTTCACGTATTTCATGTAGGCTGTGAAGTATTAGTCCTTTCCTTATTTCATGCAGGCAGTGAAGTATTAGTCCTTTCCTTATTTCATGTAGGCTGTGAAGTATTAGTCCTTTCCTTATTTCATGTAGGCTGTGAAGTATTAGTCCTTTCCTTATTTCATGCAGGCAGTGAAGTATTAGTCCTTTCCTTATTTCATGTAGGCTGTGAAGTATTAGTCCTTTTCTTATTTCATGCAGGCAGTGATGTATTAGTCCTTTCCTTATTTCATGTAGGCTGTGAAGTATTAGTCCTTCACGTATTTCATGTAGGCTGTGAAGTATTAGTCCTTTCCTTATTTCATGTAGGCTGTGAAGTATTAGTCCTATCCTTATTTCATGGAGGCTGTGAAGTATTAGTCCTTCACGTATTTCATGTAGGCTGTGAAGTATTAGTCCTTTCCTTATTTCATGTAGGCTGTGAAGTATTAGTCCTTCACGTATTTCATGTAGGCTGTGAAGTATTAGTCCTTTCCTTATTTCATGTAGGCTGTGAAGTATTAGTCCTTCACGTATTTCATGTAGGCTGTGAAGTATTAGTCCTTCACGTATATCATATAAGCAGTGAAGTATTAGTCCTTTCCTTATTTCATGTAGGCTGTGAAGTATTAGTCCTTTCCTTATTTCATGCAGGCAGTGAAGTATTAGTCCTTTCCTTATTTCATGTAGGCTGTGAAGTATTATTCCTTTCCTTATTTCATGTAGGCAGTGAAGTATTAGTCCTTCACGTATTTCATGTAGGCTGTGAAGTATTAGTCCTTTCCTTATTTCATGTAGGCAGTGAAGTATTATTCCTTTCCTTATTTCATGTAGGCAGTGAAGTATTAGTCCTTCACGTATTTCATGTAGGCTGTGAAGTATTAGTCCTTTCCTTATTTCATGTAGGCAGTGAAGTATTAGTCCTTCACGTATTTCATGTAGGCTGTGAAGTATTAGTCCTTCACGTATATCATATAAGCAGTGAAGTATTAGTCCTTTCCTTATTTCATGTAGGCAGTGAAGTATTACTCCTTTCCTTATTTCATGTAGGCTGTGAAGTATTAGTCCTTTCCTTATTTCATTTAGGCAGTGAAGTATTAGTCCTTCACGTATTTCATGTAGGCTGTGAAGTATTAGTCCTTTCCTTATTTCATGAAGGCAGTGAAGTATTAGTCCTTCACGTATTTCATGTAGGCTGTGAAGTATTACTCCTTCACGTATATCATGTAAGCAGTGAAGTATTAGTCCTTTCCTTATTTCATGTAGGCAGTGAAGTATTAGTCCTTTCCTTATTTCATGTAGGCTGTGAAGTATTAGTGCTTTCCTTTTTTCATTCAGGCAGTGAAGTATTAGTCTTTTCCTTATTTCATTCAGGCAGTGAAGTATTAGTCCTTTCCTTATTTCATACAGGCAGTAAAGTATTAGTCCTTCACGTATTTCATGTAGGCTGTGAAGTATTAGTCATATCCTTATTTCATACAGACAGTGAAGTATTAGTCCTTTCCTTATTTCATGTAGGCAGTGAAGTATTAGTCCTTTCCTTATTTCATGTAGGCAAAGAAGTATTACTGACCGGATCCAGAAACAGTCCTGGATCACGCGTGTGAAGCGGGTGTGTAACCACGCGGCACACACTGGACACACCAAATTATCACAACAGAACATCACAACGCTACCCATCGTAGGCTATGCTCAAATGAGGGCGAAACTCGAGTATAGTGCTTCCATATTGACGTGGATAGGCCTTAGGTTCATACCAGAATGCGATCGGCGTTGCCAGTAGTGGGTTGTGCTCAATATTTAAATTTCAAAATCCCGAAACAACCACATAATCAAGTGAACTATTAGTCCTTTCCTTATTTCATGTAGGCTGTGAAGTATTAGTCCTTTCCTTATTTCATGCAGGCTGTGAAGTATTAGTCCTTTCCTTATTTCATGCAGGCAGTGAAGTATTAGTCCTTTCCTTATTTCATGCAGGCAGTGAAGTATTAGTCCTTCACGTATTTCATGTAGGCTGTGAAGTATTAGTCCTTCACGTATTTCATGTAGGCTGTGAAGTATTAGTCGTTTCCTTATTTCATGTAGGCTGTGAAGTATTAGTCCTTCACGTATTTCATGTATGCTGTGAAGTATTAGTCCTTTCCTTATTTCATGTAGGCAGTGAAGTATTAGTCCTTCACGTATTTCATGTAGGCTGTGAAGTATTAGTCCTTCACGTATATCATGTAAGCAGTGAAGTATTAGTCCTTTCCTTATTTCATGTAGGCAGTGAAGTATTAGTCCTTTCCTTATTTCATGTAGGCTGTGAAGTATTAGTGCTTTCCTTATTTCATGTAGTCTGTGAAGTATTAGTCCTTTCCTTATTTCATGTAGGCAGTGAAGTATTAGTCCTTCACGTATTTCATGTAGGCTGTGAAGTATTAGTCCTTTCCTTATTTCATGTAGGCAGTGAAGTATTAGTCCTTCACGTATTTCATGTAGGCTGTGAAGTATTAGTCCTTCACGTATATCATGTAAGCAGTGAAGTATTAGTCCTTTCCTTATTTCATGTAGGCAGTGAAGTATTAGTCCTTTCCTTATTTCATGTAGGCTGTGAAGTATTAGTGCTTTCCTTATTTCATTCAGGCAGTGAAGTATTAGTTCTTTCCTTGTTTCATACAGGCAGTAAAGTATTAGTCCTTCACGTATTTCATGTAGGCTGTGAAGTATTAGTCCTTTCCTTATTTCATGTAGGCTGTGAAGTATTAGTCCTTTCCTTATTTCATGTAGGCAGTGAAGTATTAGTCCTTCACGTATTTCATGTAGGCTGTGAAGTATTAGTCCTTCACGTATATCATGTAAGCAGTGAAGTATTAGTCCTTTCCTTATTTCATGTAGGCAGTGAAGTATTAGTCCTTTCCTTATTTCATGTAGGCTGTGAAGTATTAGTGCTTTCCTTATTTCATTCAGGCAGTGAAGTATTAGTTCTTTCCTTGTTTAATACAGGCAGTAAAGTATTAGTCCTTCACGTATTTCATGTAGGCTGTGAAGTATTAGTCCTTTCCTTATTTCATGTAGGCTGTGAAGTATTAGTCCTTTCCTTATTTCATGTAGGCAGTAAAGTATTAGTCCTTTCCTTATTTCATGTAGGCAGTGAAGTATTACTGACCGGATCCGGAAACAGTCCCTGATCACGCGTGTGAAGCGGGTGTGTAACCAAGCGGCACACACTGGAGACACCAAATTATCACAACAGAACATCACAACGCTACCCATCGTAGGCTATGCTCAAATGAGGGCGAAACTCGAGTATAGTGCTTCCATATTGACGTGGATAGGCCTTAGGTTCATACCAGAATGCGATCGGCGTTGCCAGTAGTGGGTTGTGCTCAATATTTAAATTTCAAAATCCCGAAACAACCACATAATCAAGTAAACTATTAGTCCTTTCCTTATTTCATGTAGGCTGTGAAGTATTAGTCCTTTCCTTATTTCATGCAGGCTGTGAAGTATTAGTCCTTTCCTTATTTCATGCAGGCTGTAAAGTATTAGTCCTTTCCTTATTTCATGTAGGTAGTGAAGTATTAGTCCTTTCCTTATTTCATGTAGGCTGTGAAGTATTAGTCCTTTCCTTATTTCATGTAAGCAGTGAAGTATTAGTCCTTCACGTATTTCATGTAGGCTGTGAAGTATTAGTCCTTCACGTATTTCATGTAGGCGGTGAAGTATTAGTCCTTTCCTTATTTCATGTAGGCAGTGAAGTATTAGTCCTTTCCTTATTTCATGTAGGCTGTGAAGTATTAGTCCTTTCCTTATTTCATGTAGGCTGTGAAGTATTAGTCCTTTCCTTATTTCATGCAGGCTGTGAAGTATTAGTCCTATCCTTATTTCATGTAGGCAGTGAAGTATTAGTCCTTTCATTATTTCATGTAGGCTGTGAAGTATTAGTCCTTTCCTTATTTCATGTAAGCAGTGAAGTATTAGTCCTTCACGTATTTCATGTAGGCTGTGAAGTATTAGTCCTTCACGTATTTCATGTAGGCTGTGAAGTATTAGTCCTTCACGTATTTCATGTAGGCTGTGAAGTATTAGTCCTTTCCTTATTTCATGTAAGCAGTGAAGTATTAGTCGTTTCCTTATTTCATGTAGGCTGTGAAGTTAGTTAGTTAGTTAGTTAGTCGACAGATCATCCTTATTGCACATCGAAATATTCAGTCCATAAGTGCTAGGATCCCCTCCTCAGCAAATCCCACAGCGTGTAGCGGCTTACGACGCCAGTTCTGTGTTGGTTTATCAATCTTCTTTGGCTTCCTGCGTAGTGTTCTTGTTTGGCCACCCCTGTTTTAATTTGCTGCTCTAGCAGTCTGGCCATTGTTGTAGATTCACAGACATCACTTGGTTCTCGCAAAAGTCTTACTTCTCGTAGAGCATTCAGAATGTCAGCCTGGTCCATGGCGCGTCCGCCCTCCACAGTAGCCTAACCTGCGAGCTTGTCAGTCCGTTCATTTCCTTGTACTCCCGCATGCCCTGGCACGAAGATGAAACTAATCTTTGCCAGTCGAGACCGCTCCAGAGGCAGCAACCATTCTCTTCGGATCGACCCCTCCTCTATCCTCTTGATCATGTTCATTGAGTCGCTAAGGAAACAAGCCCTAGTGAATGTCTGTGTCTCGAGCCATGTTATTGCTTTACTTACTGCCATGACTTCCATGGTCAGGCTACTTGTGGTTTCAGTGAAAGCACCAGAGTCCTCCTTCACAATTCTCCCTCCGGCCCGAGCTGTAAAGGTCCATGAGCTTCTCACATGTCGGACGACCGACCCATCTGTGTAGATGACCGCGTCACTGTCTAGCGAATTCTCGAAAATCAACGCTTGTACTTCAGCCTCCACAGCAGCCGGATTTTCTTGTCTGCAATTCCTATCTAGTTGGATGCAAACTGAAAAGGATGTGCAGAAGTCTGTTGGCACTTGCACCCACTCCTCGCCAGGTTCTAAGTCCTCAAGTGAACACACCTGTTGAAGAATGTCTTCGGCTTGACCCATCCACGACCGTCCTCTTTTTAACCTGCTGCCCTTCACCTTCCTAATTTTACTATGCAGTTGATGTTGTGTGTTTGCGTTAACTCTGAGGTATGCGCGTGACCTGCACACTTGTATTCTCTCTTCAATGGTTGGAAAATCAAGAAGGTAGCGCATCGTCCTGCATGCTGTATCTCTTTTACATCCAAGAATAATGCGCATAGCTTCATTCTGTATCCTTTCCATCCTTTCAATCTGCTTATGGCTGAGAGTCAAGATTGCCATTGCATACTCCAAAACAGACATGACTAGCCCCTCGTGCAGAAGGCATAGATGGCGCTGCTCACAGTTTGCTGCCGCCATCACCCGCATCGCAGCCAAACCCCGCTTGGCCTTTGTTATTACCTGGTCTATGTGCACATTATAAGCAAGGCTTCGATCAAACCGTATCCCTAGGTAATTCATTGCCTGCGTTCTTTCCACCGTCTCTGAACACAGTATTACAGTTGGTGTTGGAGTGTTGACAATATGATTATTCAACGAGAGCCAAGTCACTGTTGCCTTTGTTGGGTTGACCATTGCCCCAGCTTCATCACACCAAGTACTTTTGCGATTGAGTTCGGTTTGTAGTTCCACAGCAACCTCCTCTCTATCCTTCCCCTGACGATACACTAAAACATCATCGGCATATGACAATGTCCTGCCAGGTCCAGTGATCTGCTCACTGGTGATTCTCACTGTGTAGGCGTTGAACAGTACCGGAGATAATGGTGATCCCTGTGGTAGGCCAGGATATATTGTTGTTGGTTCCGAAGTCCAACTGCCACATCTAAAAACTACTTTCCGTTGGAAGAGGGCTGCAGTGATCCAACTAAGGAGGAATGGACTTACTTTTAGTTCAAGAAGCTGAAACATTAAAAAATCCAATGGTACTCTGTTGTATGCGTCCTCAAGATCAATCGCTGCAGTAAAGGTTTCAATGCCTGAGTGGAAACCTTCATAGACATCATGGGCAAAGACTGCTGCATTGGTCCAGGTTTCTCTTTTTGGACGGTACCCACCCAGGGTAGGTGGGAAAACACCTTGCCTCTCTAGCTGGCTTGATATCTTCCTGGCAATTACCTTCTCCAACAGCTTGCCTATTGTATTCTGCATGGTTATAATTCGATATCCCTGAATTTTTTTTGTGGCTTTGTCAGGCTTCGGCAAGGGAATCAGATAGCTGTGTAACCATTCCTCCTTGATGCTAGCACTCACTATACTGTTGTTGTACATGTCTGGTAGTTTCTCTAGCTCATTGTCGGTACACTTATTGATGTCGTCGTATCTTATGCCATCAGGACCTGGAGCGCTGTTTTTTGATCGTCAAAGTACAGCCTTGATTTCTTTCACCGTCACTGTGTCTTCATCCGAAGTGTTCTGGGCCTTGCATCTGTCTGAGGTGACTTCCTTGGCCAGATTTCGGCCTCCCATGTCTGTCTGGTTGCTCTGCTCAAGATAGCGTTCAAAGAGAGCTTTGCCCTTGTCCTCGTCAGTCCTCTGCCAGATGAGGTCAGCACCTTGGAAGTCAGAAATGCTCTTATTCTTGACTACATCACTCATGCTTTTATGTAGTCGCCAGAACAATTTCAGTGACTTGTTTGTGCTTACTCTTTGACACACCTCTGCCTATTTTTCGCTCTTAACCACCTTGACCAGTTTCTTGAAATAGCTTACTTTTGTGTGCATCTCTCTTTCTAAGTGCATGCAGGGACTAGGATGACCTTCTTCTTTACTAAAACTATAGGAAAGGAGTACTCTGATTGGGATTTCTGGATTATCCCACAAGACTCAAGACTAAGAATTTCCTTGTCGAGATTGTCCCTATAATTCACAGTGATAGAGTACGGTCGACATTTGATAGGAGTATAGTCGGAGAGAACAATGGAGTGTTGTATCCTATCTGTCTTACCTGGAATGTCTGAGAAGATTTGTTTGTATTCTGTCAATATCGCCATTGTCTGTTGTTTTTGTTCGTCTGTCATTTTCGGTCCCAGATGTATACTGTCGATTGTCGTAGTAGTGTCTACTGTCGGTACTGGTAGTTCGATGTCATCGTCCTCTGTATGATTGATTATTGTTGTTGCACTGAGTACGTCTTCTGTCTGATTGATTGTTGTGGTTGCACTGTGTTCGTCTTCTGTCTCCTGTTCATGTCTTGAGAAATATGGTATGGCATGTTGATATGGAATATCTTGAGTTTGTTGTTCATTGTTGGAGACCTAGTTACAGCATTACAACATCTGAATAGGTTTCTCTCCAGGTTTTATTTTTTTAGCGGTGCAATTCTTCACTTCTGGCAGACACCCGATTATCAGATCAGTACACGGGTTATGCAAGATGGCGCACGTAAATGTGCCGGACAAGAAAGGGGTTTTTATACGGGCTGTTGTTAACGGGTACTTTTCTATATTACCCGAAAAAGTTCGGCATTTTACGTACCCGCCTGTATAGTCTTCTGGCTTAGCCAGTTCCTTCCTTAGACAGATAATGGTACTCCCGCTATCGATTAACAGTTTGCAAGACTTATCATTCACCATTCCATAGTGGAATTCTAGTTTGCCTCTGGAGGCAACTGCTGCGTTTGCATTTTCACTTGAAAACTGCTCTGTATGCCCGCATTTCAGCACTCCGTCTTCATGGAACTGATGACATGCAACACATCTATCGAAGTTAAGTACATCCTTCGCAGCTACCACATTCTCTGCAAATTGTAACATTTCTTCAGTCTCACTTTCATGCTCACTTTCACTCCCAGATGATGTATCAACAAGTACAGCATTAGTAGCTCTCAATCGCTGACGTCCAACACATCTTGAACAATAGTGGCCGTAAGAATGGCAAAAATAACATTTGACCGCTCGTCTATAGGTCTCTATTTTATTTTGTTGTTTCTTTACCATCATCTCAAGATGAGATGGGTAATTTGGATTTTTGTCACAAATCCCAAATTGATCTTGAAAAAATCTGCAATATGGGCACTGTGGTGGCTTGGCTTTATGTTGCTCCCTAAATTTGAAAGGTTTCTGGGGTATACTATTGGCAGCTGCCACTATCTCGCTTCTTCGTTGTTAGTTTTAAATATGTCCCTATTGGACGAAAAATAAGCTGATCCCCTTTTTTCTAATTGTTCTAACGACTCTACATCAGCTTGCTGTAGGAATTTGGCAAAGGGAGTTGGGACAGTCGAGATAATGTTATCCATAATCATCAGGTTCCTGAGCTTCTCATAGCTTTTGTTCACCTTTGCAGCGTTCAGCCACTTATTGTACAAACTTTGTACGTTAGAGACATAATCAATAAATGTTTCATTACTTTTAGGTTTTAATTTGGAGAACTGCACTTGGTACCCTGGGGCATCTAACAAAAAATGCTGCATAATGCGTTGGTGAATGTAATCGTAGTCATTCCTTAGGTCTTGGGGAATAGACTCTATTACTTTAAGGGCTCTCCTGACAAGTTATTCATATAGATCATTGCCCAGTGTTCTTTCGGTATTTCCTAGAATTTCAGCTAAAATTCTACATTTTCAGTCCAGGCAGAGATTGAGTCACCTTGGCAGAAGGGTTTGACTATCCCTTTGTACTTGTTATACTTATTTGCCTCCTCTTTACTTTTCAATTTTGTGGTAGCAATGTGCACATAAGATTCTATTTCCAGTTCATTCATCTTCAACTGGCTTTGTGCCTCAATTTCCAGTTGTCTTTCTCTTAATTTTATTTCTTCTACTTTTTGAGCTACCTCTAATTCTTTTAGTTTGGTGGCATCTGCTAGCTCTTTTAATTTGGTGGCTTCAGCCAGCTCTTTTAGTTTGGTGGCATCAGCTAGCTCTTTTAACTTGGTGGGTTCAGCCAATTCTAGCTGTTTTAGTTTATTAGCTTCAGCCAATTCTGCTAGATCTTTTTGATTCTGTCGCTCCTGTGCTCGTTCTTCTCTTTCAATTGCTGCCTTCTTATCTGTATGTTCTCTGTACGTTTTCTCTGCCCAATATTCTAATTTGTCACCACTTAATCCTAGGTCTTTACCAGCTTCTATGCATTCTTTCAATGTCGACATTTTTGTTATTTGACTTACAATCGACACAAAACAAACTTTCCTTACAATATTCCTAAATATTTACAGCATTAAAAAAAACACAAGATGCTATTTTAACAGGCAACAATCAAAACTACTTGGGTACTTATCTGGATCGAATACTTTCAGCTTTTCAGGGCGTTTACGGGAGTTGTCATCACTTCTCTCCGCTTACTTTCTGACGATGTTATGAACGCTTCTACTCTGCACTCTGTTGTATAGAGCAGCAACAATTAACATTCAGAAAAAAACACGTATTAATATTAAACTAAACACTCTGTCTGGCTCGTCGTTTCTTCCGACAGGACGCTGAACTGCGAAATAAATTTGATAACTTTGTCTGTTGTCGTGTCTGTTGTCATATAGTCTGTGTCACGTAGTCTTCACTGGTTTGGGGCATCAACTGAAAGGTTCCTGTGAAAACATATTAAATTTCATTGTTATCACAATTTAATCCATTTCATTACTTTACACACTTTCTTCTACGCCGTACATTCATTCAAGCTTTCTGTTGTAACTCTTTCTCACAATCTTGTCGGTTATGAATTCATTCACTTTCTGACCACACTCTTATTCCATGGGTCTTAATCGTAGGTAATGGATTCTTTCACACCTTTTTAACACAACTCTTAATAAATAATTCATAGATTCGTTCACACGCTCTGCTATTACTTTTACTGTCGACCTGATGTTAAACATCCACACAGTAGGTCACAAGTTCATTTAAATCTTCTGACACCACTCTTGCACAGTAGGTCATAGGTTCATTTAAAACTTCTGACACCACTCTTGCACAGTAGGTCATAGGTTCATTTAAATCTTCTGACACCACTCTTGCACAGTAGGTCATAGGTTCATTTAACACTTCTGACACCACTCTTTGCAGCCTGTCAACAACCTAGATTATACACAGGCTCGCTGGCCATTTCATCCATACCTCACAGAAAACAGTTGTATGGATGGAAATCATTCTACGTTTATTACAGGCGAATCCGCTTGTACATATACAATCAGGCGGTAATGGCCTATTCACTTATACACTGCTTGCCTCTCAAATCCCACACATAAACCAATACAGTCTTCACTCTCCCTATTTCTAACATGCGTCCTCATAAACTACACAATGGCTAGGAAGATCACACAAGGACCTGTCTGGCTGACTGTCGAGTCCCGTCTGTCCCAAGTTTACACGGCTCGCTGGCTTGCTCGCCCTAAAGTCCCGTGCGGTCAGCAGAACTACGTTCTGTGTCACCTGTCACGTAGTCCAGTCGTCCAGTACTCGCTAACCTGGGGTTGTACTACTGTTCAGTCTGTTTACGGGAGTTCTCCCGTGAACTAATGTCCCCTGTCCTATCCTCGGGGTTGGTCCTTGCTGTGTCCTAGATATGACACGTCCGTGTCCTAGTCTAAGTCCTGTCCTATACCTATTCTAAGTTATACCTTCTTGTACTGTCTCTCTCTCTATCTATTCCCTTGTAAAGGTCCTTATCTACGTCCTGTCTCTGTCCTAACCCTACTTCTGTCTCTTGTCCTATTATGTCCTGTTCCACACTTTAACAGGTCAACTTAAGGAAACTCTTTAAAATAAAACAGCGGTAGGGGTTTACGGCACTGTGGATCATAAGAGCCTGGACGGACTGGTTTGCGGTACACAGTCAGACACTGCATCCCTTGAAGATAAAAAGAAGATACTATATTAAGAAACAAGGAAAGAACAACGCGTTAAACTCTCAGTGAGCTGAAGCAAGCTAGGAAGGAGGCGTAAAAGGTTGCCAGGCAGTGTGCAAATGACTATTGGATCAAGTCATGTGAGTCCATTCAAAATATAAGTGATAAGGGAAACATCAGAAGCATGTATGAAGTGATAAAGAAAGCCTGTGGTCCAATGATCAAAAGAAGTGCACCTCTGACAACCTTGACTGGAGAAAACATCACTGATAAGAAACAGCAGATTGTTAGATGGGTAGAGCACTATATGGAGCTTTACTCAAGTGAGTCCAAATTGACCAATGCATTCACTCACGCCATAGAGGCCCTGCCAACTCTTGACCACCTGGACACGCTTTATACCATAACAGAAGTTAAGTGGGCTATAAATGAACTTGCATCTGGCAAGACTCCAGGTTAGGATGAGATTCCAATAGAGGTTATCAGGAGTGGGAAAGACACACTCACTCTACAGATCCACCAGTTGCTAATAGAGATATGCTGGCGAGAAGGACAAGTCCCACAGGATTTCAAAGAATCAAGCATCATAACATTGTACAAGAACAAGGACGATCAGAGCGACTGTAACAACTATAGGGTATCTCACTTCTGTGTATTGTTGGGAACGTATTTGCCAGAATTGTTCTGCGCATACTTCAAGTCTAGGGAGATCATGTGTACCCCGAATCACAATGTAGCTTCCGACAGAACCGGTCTACCATTGAAAAGTGCCGTGAACAGAATCAACCACTGTTTATTGCTTTCATCGACCTCACAAAGGCATTTGAATTGGTCAGTCATGAGGGTCTGTTCAAGTCACTAAAAATGACTGGACAGAAGAGTTGGTGGGCAGCTAATCTTCCCACTAAGGCATGAAGAGTATAATCAAGTTTGATGGTGCAACTTCAGAAGAGTTTGAAATCAAGAGTGGCGTTAAGCAAGTTGTGTACTAGCTCCCACCCTCTTTGAAATATACTTACCACTTCTACTGAAATATGCCTTTCGTGATCAGGATGATGGTATATGCATTCACTCACGATCAGATGGCGGCCTCTACAATGCTCAGAAATTGAAGGCCGAGACCAAAATTAGGAAGGTAATGATCAGAGAGTTGCTTTTTTGCAGATGTTGCTACAATTACGACCCACTCTTAGGAAGAATTACAACGTCTACTATCTGTATTCTCCAATGCTTGTTCTGAATTTGGTTTAACAATTAGCAAAAATAAGACACAAATTATGTCAATAGGTGCACACGGGTTACCATCAATATTTATTGACGACACCGATCTAGAGATAGTAGACCATGTTACATATCTAGAATCAGAGGTAAATAGCAAATTATCCCTAGATCAGGAAATCAACATCCGGATTAGTAAGGCAGCAACAGCAATGAACAAGTTAAGAAAAAGAGTCTGGGAGAACAGGAAGCTTAGTGCCAAAACAAAAGTCCTTGTCTATCAAACATGTGTCCTCAGTACTCTTCTTTATGGCAGTGAACCTGGACAACTTACTCACGCCAAGAGAAACGTTTAAACAGCTTTCATGTGCGGTGTCTTCGTAGAATTCTTGGTATTAAGTGGCAAGACAAAATCACAAATACTGAAGTATTGGAAAGATCAGGTTGTGTGACGGTATATTCCATGCTCAGTCTTCGTAGACTTAGATGGATAGGACACGTTAGAAGGATGGATGATGGTAGAATACCAAAGGACATCTTTTTTGGTGAATTACAGGTGGATAGGAGATCTCAGGGGCGGTCTCTAGTACGATACAAAGATGTGTGTAAGCGGGACATGATTGATACAGACATTTATAATGCACATTGGGAGCAAGTCGCCGCTGAGCGCGTTGCATGGAGAGCAAATATCAGAAATGGAATAAAGACAAAGAACAAACTTATTGCAGATAAGTCACACACCGAGCGTGTGAGACGTAAGATGGTGCATGATGGTGAAAATTGCCATGTGTTCACATGCATCCACTGTGGACGAGCATTTGCAGCGCGAATTGGTCTGATCAGTCACATTCGCTACCGCCATGGGTTGTAGTTATTAAGCCTTTTTGAAGCACAATGTAACAAACTATCGTCTGCCAAGACGGCAAGGTGCCAATAGTGCCAATATTTCATGTAGGCTGTGAGGTATCAGTCCTTCAAGTATTTCATGTAGGCTGTGAGGTATTAAGCTTTCACGTATTTCATGTAGGCTGTGAGGTATTAAGCTTTCACGTATTTCATGTAGGCTGTGAGGTATTAAGCTTTCACGTATTTTATGCAGGATGTGTTGTATTAGTCCTTCACGTATTTCATGTAGGTTGTGAGGTATTAAACTTTCACGTATTTTATGCAGGATGTGTTGTATTAGTCCTTCACGTATTTCATGTAGGCTGTGAGGTATTAAGCTTTCACGTATTTCATGTAGGCTGTGAGGTATTAAGCTTTCACGTATTTTATGCAGGATGTGTTGTATTAGTCCTTCACGTATTTCATGTAGGCTGTGAGGTATTAAGCTTCCACGTATTTCATGTAGGCTGT
Source organism: Cepaea hortensis (assembly GCA_963921405.1). NCBI lineage: Eukaryota > Metazoa > Mollusca > Gastropoda > Stylommatophora > Helicidae > Cepaea > Cepaea hortensis. The sequence continues at coordinate 38,410,455 of OY992886.1, forward strand.
GAGGTATTAAGCTTTCACGTATTTTATGCAGGATGTGTTGTATCAGTCCTTCACGTATTTCATGTAGGCTGTGAGGTATTAAGCTTTCACGTATTTTATGCAGGATGTGTTGTATTAGTCCTTCACGTATTTCATGTAGGCTGTGAGGTATTAAGCTTTCACGTATTTTATGTAGGCTGGGATTATCAGTGCATCACTTATCTCTCGCTTATGTTATAACCAGGAGTGGCGGATAGCTCCCACTGTTGCTGACTTTCCCTCTCAGACATTTCCTAGAGAATTCAGAAATGTATCCGGTACACATCTAACGAGGCTGGGTCGACCCAGTGATGTATTAGTTGGAAAGATAAATGGTGCTCGTACTACGGATTGAAACCGGAAGGCAGTCTTGATAAGCGGAACAGTGTTGTATTATATACTCAACATTTCAATTTCAGTTTCTAGTGCAGAGCTGTGAAATATATTTTGAAGATTTTAAGAAGTCAGTAAGAATGTACCCATTATTGTAGATATCATTTATAAATTTTGTCTGTGTTTCGATTCCAAAATCGTCCAGGACCCCAGTATCCTCCAACGTAATGTCATCTATTCCGGGTACCTACCCTTCCTTGATGTAAAGTAGTGCCTCCACATCTTCCGCGTGAAGTGCTAGTGGACCTTCACCATTGTCTTGAATATTTACATCCAGTATCCTATCGTTCCGGTACAATGGCGACGACGTGACGCATCTATTCTTCGGGATGACGCTGTTTTAGTGTTTTTCCTGTGGATTATGTGGTGTTATTTCGTCTTCGTTTATTGGAAGTGTTCAAAAGAAGCCACGGAAGGCAGGTGGTGGATGAAATTTTGAGGGTAGCCGACATATATTGGTTGGTTATGGTCTCAAGTTTCATGACGGCAGGCAGAGGAGCTGTCTCGAGTCAATGGCTGCGGTCAAATGACCAGTACGGTTACTGCCATAGAGGAAAGCAATGGCAAACTACCTCTTTAAAAGTGCCTAGTACATTATGATTCGCCTAAAGACGGATCATCGCAAGACAAGGACAGAAAGACCAATGAACAAGTTCTTCAAGAAACAAATGAAGATGGTAAACTGATTAGAGACATTAGACGTAGACAGTCACAATTTTTTTGGCATGTTATGAGAAGAAATGATCTGGAGAACTTGGTGACAACTGGTAAGATCGTGGGGAACAGACCAAGGGGAAGACCTAGAAGCAAGTACCTGGATGGCTTGGCCTTGTGGCATGGTCGAGACAGAAACACGGAGCTGATCCACGACTCTGGTGATCGAGTGAGATGGCAGAACATGACCGCCCACGCTTACCGGCATGGCACATGATGGATGGATGAATGGATGTTAAAACTGAGACTATATAGGTGACTCCCTCCTCCACCCCCGTTTTCCAAATCCAGCAGAACACCAGTTTATACTTACCATTATATAAAACAGACAAAGACATCAGAGAAAGATAGTGTTGTTGTTCAAACAGATATATTGACATGGAGACAATTTAGACCATTGATGCATAATGAGATATGTGGTTTCAATAAATGCAACATATATCAACATAAATCATTCCAACTAAACATAGAATCGCCACACACAACATGAAATAGATGACACGTGACATTCTGCAGATTATGGACGAGAGATAGAAAAAGATAAAATGGAATATAATAACACACTAAAGAAATAGTAAGTAGATGCTAGGGGACTAAAAGAATCTGGCTGAATAATTATTGTCCGCAATTTGAAAGAATCCTTGGGGGAAAAAACCTCACATGTTAGCTGGCTTTGAACTCAAGAGTAGTCCATACACACTACTTCTAATAGTGTTGGGTTGAACTTTGAGCGTGGATTAGCTATACCTATGAACAGTGTCCCTCACCATCAGGCGAACCCACTCTGACTTCACATGTACTTGTAATTAACGTCCCCAAGTCAAGGACGATAGGTCAACATTTTAATCTAACTGTCCGATGTAGTGGTTGATTGATTGATTGATTTAGGAACCGACATCACAGCATTCGGGGCATTCCCATCAGCGCTCCGTCCCCATCCTCAGCACCCAGCGAAGAGTTCCAACACCAATAGTACCAGTAGCAATCTGATTATATGTCCGTCTCGCCTTTCCTCTGAGCGTCGAGCGTCGGCCAGATCCCCTCGTCACTACTCACTGTCTCATTCTTGTCAGACCATGGTGATCCATTTGCTCCTCCGAGGTGTACACGTGCTCCTACAAGGCCGCAATCACGTCTGCCTTGTCATGCATCAATACTCCACCAAGTTTTACAGAGCCAGCCAATCTGTCCGCCTGTTCATTCCCCAGCACACCGCCATGCCTCGGAGAAAAGATCCAGGCGATGCTTGCCACCCGTGACCTCCGAAGCGTAGCAAGCCACTCTGCCCGAAGCTTGCCTGTCTTCACCTTCCTCAGTATGCTTTCTGAATCAGTTACAATCACGATGTGTGGGTATGTATCGTATTCTCCATCCAGCGGAAAGCTGCACTGACCGTCTCCACCTCCATTCTTAAGCTAGATGTTGTGGTATCATATGCCAGGCTCTCCTGCACCAAACATCGACCATTAGCTTTTGCTAAGAACCACCAGGCACTTCTCCTACCTCTCAACACCGACCCATCTGTGTAGATAATCACATCACCCGAGCGAGCATTATCCTGAATTAGTTGCTGGATATCCACTTCCGTGGCCCCTGCTGGCCGCTCCCTGCACTCCTGGCTCAAAGTGATTATAACTCTGCAGAAGTCTGACTGCTCCGCTGGCACTCTGACCCACTCCTCTCATCGCCTAATGTTCTCCAAGAGGCACACCTGTCTGATCGTATCCTTCGCCTGAGCCATCCATGATTTCCCTCTTATCAGTCGCTGACCCTTAACTGCGTTCAGCGCCTCATGCAACGGGTGATCTGTGTCTGCAGCTACTCTGAGGTGTGCCTTCGCCTGCATCACCTTGAGCCTACCAGCAACAGTCGGCAGACCAAGGATGTAACGCATACACACTACTGGGGTGTCTTTGGTGCATCCCAGAATGACCTGCAAAGCTTCGTTCTGTATGCGCTCTAATTTCACCAGCTGACTCTTTGAGACAGTGAGCAGTCCTAATCCATAATCAATCACTAAGAGGATCAAGTGCTGGTATAGTGTGAACAGCATTCTCTGCTCTGTGTCCATTGTAGCCATAGTTTTAAGTGCATTGAGTCCCTTTTGAGACCTTGTCACAACAGTCTCCAATAGTCCTTGAAGGCCAGGCTCCTGTCAAATGTGATTCCCAGATACTTCAGTTTGTTCTCTCTGTTGACGCTTCTACCATCTATCGCGAGGCTTGAGACATCAGCTCTCACAATCCAGTTGTCCAGAGAGCACCACAAAACAGCCGCCTTTTCCGGGTGGATGATAGCACTCATTTCAGTGCACCAATCAATCACTTTGTCTACTGTCGCCTGTAACTCCTGGGCTGTTTGCTCCCTATCTCTCCCCTGTCTATATGCAAGAATATCATCTGCAAATGTTAGTATCCTTCCAACCCCTGGTTCTTCTAGGTATGCAATCTTGCTCGTATACACGTTAAAGAGCACCGGTGAGATTGCAGATCCCCGTGGCAGTCCCGGGGTTAAAATATGTGGCTCTGAGGTCCATGCACCCAGACGGAGAGCAACCGGACAAGAATGCAGGACGGCTGCTATCCAGTTCACCAACCAAGGATTGACCCCCTTTTCCATAAGTGCAGTCATCAAAATATCATATCGAACTCTATTGTACGCATCCTCGAGATCAAGCGCTACCGCCATCGTTTCCTGTCTACTCTGGAACCCCTCATAAACACCAAAGGCAAAAGTGGCTGCATTTGACCAGGTATCTTTTCCTGGCCTGTAGCTCCCCAGACCTCTTGGAAGAAGCTTCCCCCTTTTCAAGAACTCTTGCAGCTTGACAGCGACTATCTTCTCTAGAACCTTCCCAAATGTATATTGAAGGGTGATGATTCTAAAGCCGCTAAGCTTTGAATGATCCTTGAATGGTTTTGGGAGAGGGATGAGATAGATGTGCACCCAATCCTGCGGTAATGATGCTGTCCTAATGCTCTGGTTAAAGCAGTCGGTCATCTCCTCCAGGTCTGCATCGCTCAAAGCCTTCATGTGGCCATACCTAACCCCATCGGGCCCTGGTGCCGTGTCTTTTGCCTTTTTCAAAATGTGTTTAACATCTTCAACTCTTATGATGTCTTCATAATGCATATTCTTCATGGTGCCAGATAATTCCTCTCTAACTGCATCAACTGGTGTCCGCATCTTTATGATTGGTCTGCTCTAAAAATCTCTGGAGAAACGCCTCCCCTTTCTCTTTGTCTGTTGTCACGCACACACCATCATCTCTATAATTGAACCCCTTACCTCGGCATCAGCACACCGGATGTTTAAGAACACGAGTTCTTATCCATTGGGACATGCTGCCCTATACTCGCATTTTATGTTCCAACAAATAACTATCCTACGAGTAAAGGGTAGGGGGAAAAAGCAGTGGAGTTTTACAACTGAGGAATGTCTCAATATATCAAGGTTAGTACATGGACAGAAGACAGATAACAGCTACATGACCATAGGATCAATCAACCAATCATGTGCCATGCCGGAAAGCGTGGGCGGTCATGACTCGCCATTTCACTCGATCACCAGCGTCGTGGATCAGTTCAGTGTTCCTGTCTCGTCCATGCCATGTGGCCAAGCCATCCAGGTATTTTCCTCTCGGTCTTCCTCTTGGTCTGTTCCCTTCGATCTTGCCAGTTGTCACTAAGTTTTCCAATCCATTTCTTCTCATAACATGTCCAAAGAATTTTGACTGTCTACGTCTAATTTCTCTAATCAATTTACGATTTTCATTTGTCTCCTGTAGTACTTGGTGATTGGTTTTCTGTCTGTCCATGGTATTCCTCAGAAACCACAATTCTGCAGCCATCAGATGTTTTTCAGCCTGACTGCTCATTGTTCAAGCTTCACATCCATATAAGAGTACAGGTTCTATGTAGCATCTCAACATTCTTTTTCTCGTTTCAATTGACATCTTTTTATTGGTCAGTATGTTTTTCATCTTGCTAAAGGCTACTTTTGCCATGGCGATTCTTGTTCTAATCTCTTCAAGGCATCTCCCATCAGATGTTATTACTGTTCCAAGATAATTGTACCTATTCACTTGTTGAAGAATATCCCCATTTACTTGTATATTACATTCTGGTATTTCGTTCTTCCTAGGGTTTTTCGACTTTTATTGTGGTATTTCGTTCTTCCTAGTGACGACCATAATATGTGTCTTTTTACAATTTAATTCTAACACTAGTTGTTTACTGTGTGTAACAACCACATCTACTAAATTTTTCAGGTCCTGTTCATTGTCTGCAATCAAGACTGTATCATCTGCATATCTAATGTTATTGATGCATCGTCCCCCAATATTGATTTCTTCCATATCTTCAATCATTGGCACCTTTCCGTCTTGACAGACGATAGTTTGGTACATTATGCTTCAAAAAGGCTTAATAACTACGATCCATGGCGGTGGCGAGTGTGGCTGGTAAGGCCAATTCTTTCTGCAAATGTTTGCCCACAGTAGGTGCATGTGAAAACATGGTCATTTCCACCATATTGCACCATCTTACGTCTCTCATGCTCTGTGTGTGCTTTATCTGCAATCATTTTCTCCTTTGTCTTTATTCCATTTCTGATAGTTGCCCTCCATGCAACACGTTCAGCGGCAACGTGCTCCCAATGTGCATTATCAATGCCTGTATCAATCATGTCCCGCTTACACACATCTTTGTATCGTAGTAGAGGCCGAACCTGAGATCTCTTACCCGTCTGTAATTCACCAAAAAAAGATGTCCTTTGGTATTTTACCATCATCCATCCTCCTAACGTGTCCTATCCATCTAAGTCTACACTGAGCATGGAATACACCGTCACACAACCTGATCTTTCCAATACTTCAGTATTTGTCATTGTGTCTTGCCACTTAATACCAAGTATTCCTCGCAGATACCGCATATGAAAGCTGTTTAAACGTTTCTCTTGGCATGAGTAAGTTGTTCAGGTTTCACTGCCATAAAGAAGAGTACTAAGGACACAGGCTTGGTAGACGAGGACTTTTGTTTTGGCAGTAAGCTTCCTGTTCTCCCAGACTCTTTTTGCTAACATGTTCATTGTTGTTGCTGCCTTGCCAATCCTGACGTTGATTTCCTGATCGAGGGATAATTTGCTAATTTACCTCTGATCCTAGATATGTAAAATGGTCTACTATCTCCAGTTCGGCATCGTCAATAAAGATTGATGGTACACCATGTGCACCTTGTGATATAATCTGTGTCTTCTTTTTGTTAATTGTTAAACCAAATTCAGAACAAGCATTGGAGAATGCAGATAGTAGATGTTGTAATTCTACCTCAGAGTGGGTCGTAATCGCCGCATCATCCGCAAAAAGCAACTCTCTGATTAGTACCCTGCTAATTTTGGTCTTGGCCTTCAATCTCTAAGCATTATAGAGGTCACCATCTGAGCGTGAGTGAATGTATATACCGTCATCCTGATCACGAAAGTCATATTTCAGTAGAAGTGAAATGTATAACCCAAAGAGGGTGGGGGATAGTACACAACCTTGCTTAACTCCACTCTTGATTTCAAACTCTTCTGAAGTTGGGCCATCAAACTTGATTATACCCTTCATGCCTGTGTGGAACGATTCCACAATGGACAGAAGAGTTGGTGGGCAGCCAATCTTTTTTAGTGCTTTGAACAGACCCTCACGACTGACCAAATCGAATGCCTTTGTGAGGTCAATGAAGGCAATAAACAGTGGCTGATTTTGTTCCCGGCATTTTTCTTGCATCTGTCGCAATGAGAATATCATATCAATGGTAGACCGGTTCTGACAGAAGCCGCACTGTGATTCGGGGTAGACTTGATCTCCCAGGACTTGAAGTCTGCGCAGGACAATTCTGGCAAATACTTTCCCAACAATACACAGAAGTGAGATGCCCCTATAGTTGTTACAGTCGCTCCGATCTCCCTTGTTCTTGTACAGCGTTATGATGTTTGAATCTTTGAAATCCTGTGGGACTTGTCCTTCTCGCCAGCATAGCTCAATTTGCTGGTGAATCTGTAGAGCGAGTGTGTCTTGCCCACTCCTGATTACCTCTATTGGAATCCCATCCTTACCTGGAGCCTTGCCAGATGCAAGCTCATTTATAGCACACTTAACTTCTGTTATAGTGGGAAGTGTGTCCAGGTGGTCAAGAGATGGCAGGGCCTCTATGGTGTTGAGGGCGTCATCCGCTAGCTTGGTCTCACTTGAGTAAAGCTCTAAATAGTGCTCGACCCATCTATTTATCTGCTGTTTCTTATCAGTGATGATTTCTCCAGTCAAGGTTTTCAGCGGTGCACTTCTTTTGATCATTGGACCACAGGCTTTCTTTATCCCTTCATACATGCTTTTGATGTTTCCCTTATCACTTGCGATTTGAATGGACTCAAATAACTTGATCCAATAGTCATTCGCACACTGCCTGGCAGCCTTTTGTACATCCTTCCTCGCTTGCTTCAGCTCTCTCAGAGTGTTACGCTTGGTCTTTCCTTGTTTCTTAAGAGAGTTATCTTCTTTTTATCAATCAAGGGCTGCAGTATCTGGCTGTTTGCCGCAAACCAGTCCTGCCTCTTATGATCCACAGTGTCGTAAACCCCTACCGCTGTTTTATGAATAGCTTCCTTAAGGTTACTCCATTTATCATTTACTATACAATTTTCTGATGTATCATTGAAAGCGTCTTCAAGTTGCTGTTGAAATTCAAAGCACTTTCCAGGATCGTGAGTGTTAATAATATTAATCCTGGGGCTAGACTTGTGTTTAGCTGTGTAGATTCTCTTTGGTCTCAGTCTAACCATTGCAACAACCAAAGAATGACCTGTATCACAGTCAGCACTGTGGTAACTTCGAATTAATGATGTATGGTTCAGATGTTGTCTCCGTGTGATAATGAAGTCCAGCTGATGCCAATGGCCGGATCTTGGATGTTTCAATGTGACCTTATGCATCTCTTTTGTTCTAAAAAAGGAGTTTGTAACACATAGGTCATTTCTAGTGCAATGCGACCAATGTTGTATTTTCCAAGGCACACTGGCCATGAACTCGAGTCCTTGCCCACACGAGCATTGAAATCACCGAGCATATAAATGTAGTCGGATGTTGGAACTGGCTTGATCGCAGAGTCTAGCTGCTCATAGAACGTATCCTTCACACCATCAGGGGAAGCGAGTGTCGGTGCATATGCAGTGAGAATGGTGGCAAATCCACAAGAGGTTGCCAAGCACAGTGATAATAATCTTTCATTACCTCCAGCTGGGATATCAATCATTCCCAGTAGCGAATTCTTCAATGCAAAGCCCACACCATGTTGCCTTTTTTCTGCCTGCCCTCTTCCCTTTAAAAAAAAGGTGTAATTGTTTTCCCTGAGTGACCCTTCCTCAGCGAGGCGAGTCTCCTGCAGGCCAGCAATATCAATGTTAAGACGATTGAGTTCAGCATCAATCACAGCCGCTTTTCTCACATCGTCAATATTTGTCAAGTCAGTGGAAAATCCTGGACACATGGTTCTCACGTTCCAGGTTGCAAGCCGTAGTTTGAGGTTTCTATTATTCTTTTTATTAGTACCTGGTGCATTGGTTTTACAGCCTGCGATTCAGATTTTGTTCTAGCCCCAAGCACCCATTGAAGCAGCCAGGCTGTGGCGGATCAGCACCCAATTGGCCGGGGGCTGCCCAGCTTGAGGCGGGCGGTAGCTGATCAGTGACACCTGTAGGTGTCTCCCACCGTCAGAGGCAACGCGTGGCGCCCCATGTCTACGCCAACTGACAAGGACTTATAACCCGTAACAGTTGCCTCTCGCTTTGATTCCGAGACCGGTTAAGACCAGGAATGGAGTTATTGCCTCTCCATAGCACAAAGCCTGGGCTAAAATAAAGAAACCATGTGTTGCCCATGCAGCATGATCCCTCTCTCGGCCTGCCTAGTTCACTCCAGAGGAAAGTTAACACCTATACATCTGGAACAAGACAAGCTGCAGAAGCTGCCGGATCAGCAAAGCAATGCTCTAACTGTCCGCCTGTCGGAACTTCGATCCTAGACCAGCTGCCAACCAAGGCTTAGGGCCTGGTCTGCCCTGCCATGACTTATTTTGTCTTTTAGTTGCATTTCCTCGCACCAGGATAAGGCTAGTACTCTCCCAATTGCGCTCTTCCGCCCGAAGCCGTTGGCACAATGTGGGGTGTCGGGTTTGGTAAGCGCAGCCCAACATTCGGCGCTGACAGAAAGCAGGTAGTACCGTCTACTGTCATACGGTAGTTCAGTCAAGACCTGACTGACTTCTTCAATATATCTGATATCTTCAATATTTCTGAAAATACTTTCACTGTACAGGGAAAACAGATCTGGATACATTACACATCCCTGTCTCAGACCTCTCTTAATAGGCTGATATTGGCTTACTTCATTATCAACTCTTATGGTAGCTTGTTGTTTCCAATATATGTTTTTAACAAGTCTAAGGTCTTTTCCATCAATCTGTAGATCCTCAGGCATCCTTATCATGTTGACATGTCTCACTTTATCGAAAGCCTTTGTGTAGTCAATAAAGCAAAAGTGTAGATCTTTGTTTACTTCTATAGAACGTTCGATTACGGTTCTCAGTATATACACAGCATTTACTGTTCCCTTGCCTTTTACAAAACCACATTGTTCTTCTCCTATTTCAGGTTGTATTTTCCTCCTAGCTCTTTGCATGATAATTCTTAGCAAAATCTTCTTGATGTGACTCATTATACTAATTGTTCGATGTTGATCACATTCCAAGGCTCCGGATTTCTTTGGGATTGCAATAAATTCAGAATTACATAATTTCTGAGGTATATTTCCAGTATCATATATTGTATTAAGCAGACTGGTAACTTTATCTATTCCATATTCTTATAAAGCATTAATAATTTCTGTTGTGACGCTGTCTGAACCCCGGGTCTTGTCAGATTTTATATGGTTAAGAGCATTCTGAACCTCCATCTTCAAAATTGCTGGTCCTTCATTATTATTTTGAACATCATACTGTTCGTCTCTGTTATCGTCATAAAGGTTTTTCAGGTAATCTGACCATACATGTAAGATCTGATCTTTTTCTATTATGACTCTTCCATCTTTTGTCTTTAGGAAGCCTGCTGATGTACTTGTTCTTTGATTAGTAAGCTCCTGAATTCTTTTGTGCATTAGTTTCGCATTTTTACTGTTGTGTTGTTCTTCAATTTCTCTGCAATTTTTCTCAAGCCATGTTTCTTTTGCCTCGTTACATAAGGTTCTGACTTTTCTGTGAATTTCTTCATATTTGGCAGGATTATTTTTGTTCTGTCTTCTTGTTTCCATTAGTTGTAAAATGTCTTCAGTCATCCATGTCTTACGGCCCACTTTCTTTACTTATGGAATAGTTTTTTCTGCTGCACAACTGATTGAATTCTTCAGCATTTCCCATTGATCATCTACATCTTGAAATAGGATCTCTAGATCAGACAATAAATTAAATGTGTTCTTTACTTTTATGTTAAAATTATCTTGTATTTCTTTGTCAGTGTTAAATTTGCACAAGTCATATTTAGGGTTTCCTGCTGTATACTTGACTTTCTTTAACTTTCAATGTGCCTATAATTAATCTGTGATCACTGTAACAGTCTGCATTTGGAACTGTTTTTACGACTGTTAACGCATTTCGAAACCTTTTGCTAATCAGGATGTAATCTATATGGTTTTTAATCCTGCTGTCTGGATTTAACATCATCCTTCCTATAAATGGAACATAATCACTATGACAGTCTGCTTCTGGTCAAGTTTGTTTCTCCAACTAAACTGCATTAACATCTCTTTGGAATCATTATGCAGTCAATTTGACAGCGAACACTATTTAAACATAGGAGCCAAAAGCAATATGTTGCACGAATCTAGGTCTGTCATATTGCGCTGCATCTCAGGTGCATACTGCAAAGTTATATATCATATGAAATAAATAAATTAATAATACTTAATCCCTCAGGCTATAAAACGCAATATCGTGGATTTCTCAACATCTAATAAAAACGATTTAAATATGCATACGATAAATGATATGCCTCACGATACAAGAAAGCTTTATTTAAAACTTTGCTTCAGAGATAAAGACAAATCCAGCCTGATTATCAAATGTATGATGCATTGATGATCAAATGTGCTGCATAAAATAGCACTTCTAAGTCAATTGCCCGAGGAGAAAGCGAGAAGTAAAGTATATGGTAATAGTAATATGCAAAAAGAAACAAAATGAAGCTTGGAGAATTTTTTTTAAAGTTAAATTACCAGAGTTATGCAAAGATGCATACAATATATACTTAACACAATATATACTTCATACAATATATCTTCTTCTTCTTCTTCTTCCTCTTCTTCTTCTTCTTCTTCTTCTTCTTCTTCTTCTTCTTCTTCTTCTTCTTCTTCTTCTTCTTCTTCTTCTTCTTCTTCTTCTTCTTCTTCTTCTTCTTCTTCTTCAGCGTTCCGAGCCATTGAAGTTCTTTGCTGCAGATACAATCCGTCTTCATTCGTCTCTCTGGTTGACCTTCTCTTGCCAGTCGTTGATTCCAAGTTCTTGTAGGTCTCTCTCTCTCTCTCTCTCCCTCTCTCTGTCTCTGTCTGTCTGTCTCTCTCTCTCTCTCTCTCTCTCTCTCTCTCTCTCTCTCTCTCTCTCTTATATATATATAATCTCCCCACCGTCTTCATACAATATATGCTTCATACCACAAGGCATAACATCAAAAACTTCATAAACAACTGAGTGTTCAGATTATAGTAAAATCAGTTTGGTTAAGAATCAAATGTTACGTCTAATATGAGCCAGATCTGATTGGTAGCATACTAGATACAGTGCTGTGGAGAGACATGATCGTCAACGCCACGCACAGGACCTAGGAGAAGAAGAAGAAGAAGAAGAAGAAGAAGAAGAAGAAGAAGAAGAAGAACGAACGAACGAACGAACGAACGAACGAACGAACGGACTTCAAACGGTATATTCAAAGGGTAACAAATTGGGCACGCAGGCCCGTCTTACATTCGGCCCTTGCAATCACTCATCTTTCGTTCATCAGTAATGCATAATACATTCACATAGGAAAAAAAGCATTCTCAAATGATTGTTGTGAACATAAACAATGCATATTACCATGTTATGAGACACATACCTCAACCATCCACCTATCCCCCGTTCACCCACATATCCCCCACCCGACCACACACACTTCCAGGCACATATACATGCCCATACCCATCCACCCATCCCCAATCCACACATCCCACACCCACACACATCCCCCACCTACACATATCTCCCAAACACACACACACACACATCTCCTACCCACCACACATCCCCCAACACACATCCTCCACCCACCCATACACCGCCAGGCACACATACATGCACCGGCTCACCCATCACCCACCCACACATCCCTTAGGAGGAGGAGGAAGAGGAGGGGGAGGAGGAGGATTTTAGGTAAAATAAAATTCGAGTATAATAGGAATTGAAGGTCCAGAATAATATGTTGCTTTTAGAAAGTATGTTTGTACTTAACAGACGACAAAATGTCATGGCGTTATTACCAAATAAATTAATTAAATGCCTAGATTAAGTAGCTAGCTAGGACAAGGACGAAAGGAGGTGAATCCGAAAACAGCAGGAGAAGTATACATCTTTAACTGGAGAAATAAGAAAGAACACAAGAAAGGACAAAACTCAATATATACAAGATTGATGTACCAGAATAGAGCAATATCATAAGACTGGAAGAGATTACGAAATGTTCAAAGAAATGAAGTTATTGACAAGAAATATTCAACCTCAATTGAATGTTATCTGTGACAAGATGGGAAATACCTTAACAGAATCTAGACAAATTCTAGAAAGATGGCAGGAGTACTGCAATGAAATGTATGATATGAGTGACAGTGAGGATATGAATGAGATACATGAGCCAACGACAGCAGAGACAGAACCTGAACCCTCATTAGATGAAATTGCATGGGCAATAAAGAACCTGAAGAATGGTAAATCACCTGGATGTCATGAGATACCAGCTGAGCTAATTAAAGCGGGAGGAGAAGAAAGCATACAAATATATCATGCATTATGTAAAAAGATATGAAAATATGGTATATGGCCAAAAGATTGGAAGAGAACTATCTTCATTCCAATACCAAAGAAAGGGCAACCTGAAATTACGCACCAACTATAGAACTGTTGCCCTGATCAGTCATGCAATTAAAATTCTACTAAAAATCATAATGGGAAGACTTCGTAAGAAAATGGAAGAAGAAATTAACGTGGTTCAAGCTGGATTTAGACAAGGAAGAGGTACAAAAGATCACATTCTCAATATGCGTTTAATAATAGGGAAGTGCAGAGAATTTAATGTAAACCTATTCTCATGTTTTGTGGATTATTCAAAGGCATTTGACTGTGTACAACATCAGAAACTTTGGGAAATCATGAGGAATATGGGCTTTCCACCACATTTAATACAACTCATAAGAATGCTCTATCTAGACCAACAAGCAGCGGTTAGAATAGATGGCGAGACATAAGATTGTTTTGACATCAAGCAATGAGTCCGTCGGGGATGTGTGCTGTCCCCCTATTTGTTTAACCTGTACGCCGAAAATATAATGAGAAATGTAAGAGATGATATAAACAGGGAGCTATCATCATCATCAAGTGCCGTGCCGGCTGGCGTAGGCGTTCATGGCTCTCCATAGATCTCGGTCTTTGGTTTTCTGGATCAACTCTGGTGCTGATATTCCTCCATGCCACCGTCTCAATCCATCCAGCATCACTTCTCTTGGTCTACCTCTGCCTCTCTTCCCCTCGATCTTTCCAGTTGTTACGATGTTCTCCAATGCCTCTCTTCTCATCACGTGACCGAAGAAAGATGTTTGTCTCTGTCTTATTGTTGTATATAATGTTCTAGTTTCATTAGCCTGTTTCAGGCAGTCGTCGTTAGTTACTCTGGCAGTCCAAGGAATTCGCAACATTCGTCTCAGGAACCACATCTCTGTTGCTTCTAATTTCTTCTTAATTTGTTCATTTACGTTCCAAGATTCACTGCCATACAGCAAAACTGGTTCTACATAGCATTTCAGCACTCTCTTTCTTACATTCAGTGATAGTGACTTATTGCATAAGATACTCTTCATTTTCTGAAAAGCGGCTTTTGCATGCCCTATTCTACTCCTAATCTCTGTTGTACATCTTCCATCTGATGTTATAAATGCCCCTAGGTATCTAAAATTATCAACTTGGTTAAGGATTTTCCCTTCTATTTCTATGTCACATTTTGGTGTCACCATTTTCTTTGATATTACCATTGTTACTGTTTTCTTGATATTCAAGGAGAGTCCTTTCCTTGCACTCTCTGTTACTACAACGTCTAATAATTGTTGTAGCTCTGTCGAATTATCCGCCACCAATACCGTGTCATCTGCATAGCGTATATTATATTATAACCTCCAACTAGTATTCCTGGCATCTCTTTGATCTCTCTCATTATTACTTCGCTATACAGGGAGAAAAGATCTGGTGACAAGACACACCCTTGTCGTACTCCTAGCTTTATCCGTTCGTAACTACCCTCTTTATTTCCCATTTTAATTGCTGCTACTTGGTTCCAGTAAACATTCTTTATTATTCTTAAATCTTTTCCATCAATGTTGATATCTTCCAACATTTTAATCAGTTCATCATGTTTTACTTTATCAAATGCCTTAGTATAATCTATGAAGCACAAATATATGTCTCTCTGTTTCTCTATTGACCTTTCTATTAGTGTCCGTAATGTATAAATTGCATTGTTTGTGCCCTTTCCTTCCACAAATCCATACTGTTCTTCACTAATTTCCATTTTTATTTTCTTTTTGATTCTTCTCATTATGATTCTGAGTAGAAGCTTAGTGATATGGTTTATAAGGTTAATTGTACGAAAATCTTCACAATCAATTGCTCCTGGTCTTTTTGGTATAGCTATAAATAAAGATTTCAGCATATCACTGGGTAAATATCCACTGCTGTAAATATCATTCAACATTTTGGTTAATATATCTACTCCAAATTCTCCCAATACTTCTAATTCATCTATTGTGATTTCATCTGGCCCAGCTGTTTTTCCTTTCTTCATACGTTTCATAGCGTCAGCGACTTCTTCTTTCAGAATAGGTGGACCTTCTAAGTTACTATCTTCTGTTAATTCTCCCCTTTCTCCTTCATATAATTCTCTTATATACTCATTCCACCTCTTCATTATAGCATCTTCCTCTAATATTATCTTTCCTGTTTTTGATTTCAAACACCCTGTATTTATTCTTATTTTTCTTCCTGTAAGCTCACTGATTTTTCTGTGCATATTTTTTGTATCTTTAATGGAATTTAATTCATTTTTTTTGCATTGCTCGTTTAACCAACTTTCTTTAGCCTTCCCACATTTATCTTTTATTTCTTTATTTATCTTAGCGTATTCTTATTTGTCATTTTTACTCTGTTTTCTTTTGTCCATCAGTTTTAAGATATCTTCATTCATCCATTTTTTCTTAGCTATTTTGCCTCTCTCCGGTAATACTTCTTTGCTAGTTTGATGAATGGAGTCCCTTAACATTTCCCATTGTTCATCTATACTCTGTATTTTAGTTATTGCGTTGTACCTATTTTTCACAGTCACTCTGTATTGTTCTTGCATTTCTTTATCTATTTTCAGAACCTCTTTATTAAGTCTCATGTTCTTAACCATTTTTTTCCCTCTCTTTAATCTTACTTTTATTTGTCCACATAGTGGTACATGATCACTATTACAGTCAGCACCAGGCATTGTCTTTACATTAATTAAAGCATTTCTAAATCTTTTATTAATTAGTATGTAGTCAATTTGGTTGCGTATTTTCTTATCCGGGCTTATCCATGTGTACAGTCGTCTTTTATGGTGTTTAAACCATGTGTTTCCAATTATCATCTCATTGATATTTGCCCATTCTATTAGCATTTCCCCTCTTTCATTTCTTGTACCTAAACCATAATTCCCCACTACATCCTTCATTTTTCCCTTTCCTACTTTTGCATTAAAATCACCAAGTATTATTTTTATTTCTTGTGATCCAATTTGAGCCATCGCCATTTCTATTTCGTCGTAAAAGTGTTGTATTTCTTCATCACTACTGCTTGCTGTTGGTGCATATACTTGTATAATATTTATGTCTATTGGTTTGCCTTTGATTTTTACCATAATAACTCTATCTGAAATACACCAGTATCCATTAATTGACTTGGCTGTTTTTTCGTCTAATATTATTCCTACACCTTTTTCATGTGTTTTCCCTCCAGAATAAATTATTGTGTGATTGTCAGCTATAATTTTGCCCGATCCCTTTAATCTCATCTCACTAACGCCTAGTATATTCATTGTCATGCTATCCATCTCTCTTAGAACATTGGTCAACTTTCCTAGCTCATTTAATGTCCTAACATTCCATGTTCCTACTCTAAATTTATTTATTTTAGTTATGATTTTGCCATCAGTAGCTGGATGACGGTCTGGTGTCACCTGTGGCTCATGACTGTCCCTACCGGACGAGGATGCCCTAAGACAGCCATTAACGTCCTTCACTAACTTTGATTTATGTTTTGCCATGAAGTCTTGGGAAGATAATGTGGTGGTTTCCCCTTGCCTTCCACATTCACACGGTGGTCTTTTAACTCTGCCTTTGACAGCCATTTCCGACTGTAAGGACAAGTGAGTGCCCTGCCCTGCTCAGGTGCAGAGTTGTCCACTTATTCCGGTGGATACTCGGTCCCCGGAGCTGTGTTAGCCACACCGTGGTGTGTTTCCATCCTCTACCACTAAGTCTCTACAGAGAAATATCAGAAAATATAAAATATGCTTTCAAACCCCTACATAGAAATCTCAGAAACTAGAAAATATGCTTCTATATCTCTACAGAGAAATCTCAGAAACTAGAAAACATTCTGCTACATCCCTACATAGAAATCATTACGGAATTAATGAAAATGACATGGACAACATAAACTAGCACTAACTACATTAATAACAAGAAATTATAAATATAATGAATAATTACTATAAATGATACAATGGTATTAATGAAAATTATATTTAACGAAAGAATACATCCAAAATGTAAATTAAAGTGTCTAAATCATCAGTAAATGAAAACATGAAAAATTTTCTCGAAATGGCAATCTGGCAACAAGATTACACTGACGAAATAAAAATGTGGCCATAAAACTTCGCAAAAATAGAAAAGACACTCTAGCCAAAGGACTACCTAGATAAATTGACAATATGATCGAAAAATCTTCATCTGGCAACAAAATTACATTCCAAAACACAATATGGTACAGAATTATATGCATAAAATCATAACCTAATGTAATAAAATGAACAATCTGAATGAAAGAAATGAAAATCTTATTTTGCTTTGCGTAACAAACTATGAATCAGTCTGGTGTATACATAAAAATGTACAGCCCATGCAGGCTTACATGAAAACTTGACCAGTTCAAGCCAGCATCAAGCTTTGTTATCAAATTTACAGCAGAAAACAGACATAAATAACAACGGTAACAAAATGTATATAATGGTAACAACTAAGTAAATATACCTTCTACAATATACACACTGTATACCCATAGGAGAAACTCAGGCCTAATCATCTGTATAAAAAGTATTATACAAATGTGTTTTCAACATGTTCCAGTTGCAGAAAGTATATTAATATGCCTTGAGTTTTACGTAAAGTGACAGCTCCTTATCTTCCAGCTGTTACTTAACTCATTCTTTTCTAAACAGTTGTTACTTTAAATTAATAAGCTTATAAGGGAATGGGCAGCAGGATGCACAGAGGTTGAGGTGCAACAACTGATCCAGGACGACACACATCAAGGTGACATTGTGATCTACACAGATGGGTCAGTGGTGAGAAACAGACGTAGTGGCTGGGGTTTCATTGTGAAGGATAATGGATGATGCTTGAAAAAGGAGAGTCTGGCATATGAGACTACATCCTCCAGCATGAAAATGGAAGTGGAAGCAGTAACAGCTGCATTCCGATGGTTGAAGGAGACCGCTGCAACTTACACTGCATTCATTACGGACTCACAGAGTATGCTTAGTAAGGTGGAGAAAGGAATGTTTATCTGATGGACGAGGGGACGGAGCTCAAGTGCCAATGTCCTGAGTGCAGTGATATCAGTTCTTAACTCAACTCAACTTATACAGGTTAAATAACATGATACAGAGATATTTAGCAACTGAGCTGGGACAGAATGGGTTAGACAGGGACTTTCTGTAAATGTATGGTGAGGTACATGGTACAGTGTGAATACTGTTAAATGTTAAAAAGTCTCCAGGTTTAGAAACTCTAAAATGT
Organism: Cepaea hortensis; assembly: GCA_963921405.1. Lineage (NCBI taxonomy): Eukaryota > Metazoa > Mollusca > Gastropoda > Stylommatophora > Helicidae > Cepaea > Cepaea hortensis. Next base: position 38,429,005 of record OY992886.1, read on the forward strand.
TAGCGGAGATAGATAGAAAGTGTGCTTAAGTGTTTACATTTTCAGCTTTAGAAAAACTTTAAACGTTAGCATAGCTACAGGTTTACAAAAACTGTTCAAATATTACCACAATGTCAGCTTTACAAAAACTGAATATGTTAACAGAACATAGCTTTAAATAGACATCTTCTTCTTTGTTCATCCGGAGTTTTTTTTCTTCGGATGTGATTGCGTTGTGCCTGTTTACAGCAGAGCTGCGTTCTTGCGTCGTTAGGCCGACACATCCGACTTCTGCGGGCATTTGTTGACCGGGTTAACCTTCCCGGAAATAGACATTATATGTTATCATCCTTTCAGCCTCAGACTAACTGTCAATGTTAATAATTTTTCATTATTGCAATGTCAGTTTCAAACAGTATAAAAATTTACATTTCTTCAGTGCCGAAATCTCAGCCTCACTCACATAAGCTGTGTCCATGTTAACAATACTTCAATACCACAATGTCACTTCTCACAAGCTACGTCAATGTTAACAATACTTCAATACCACAATGTCACTTCTCACAAGCGGTGCCAATGTTTACATTATGTAAATGCCTCGATGACAACTCCACATAAACACAGAATATTGTAACATTATCTCAGTACCAAAATGTCAGCTTCATACAAGCTGTATAAATGTTAACATGTTAGTTAGTCTTTTCTCTTGAGCCTAAGGCGGCGCATAGGGCAGAAGTCCTGACTCTCCATGCTTGGCGGTTCGCTGCTACCTGTTGTAGATCTTGGATATTTACTTGGCCATTGAATGAGCCTTCTCTAATGATGGTTCTACGCAGGGTCTCTCTTGGTCTTCCCCGTTTTCTTTTCCCTACTGGTGACCAGTGGTAGGGGAGTCTATATGATGCCCTAAATATCGGTGGTCATGACATACTAGAGATTTGGTATGCTGATGATACAGTATAGCTATCCACAACACAGACTGGTATAGAAAACCTACTAGCCTCAACCCAATTGAATAGTGAAAATCACAACTTCTATCTTAACATAGAAAAAACAAAGATAATGCATACAGATAAAACTTCTATGGAGAAAGAAATATATGTTAATGAGGACAAATTGGACGTGGTGGAGAATTTTGAATATCTTGGGTCATTGATTACCAACAATGGTGAAACAATGACAGAAATTAAACGACGACTGACTATCAATTGCTTTTCAAAGACTAAAAAACTGAATAAATTATGGAATGGGACAGACAGAACTAAAAAAATTAGATTTTTAAGAGCATGCATCTTTCCCATTGCAACATACGCCTTTGAGACCTGGACAATTACTAAACAAGCTGAACAGCGCATACATGCCTTTGAATATAAATGTTATAGGCGAGTTCTAAGAATATCTGGGGTAAAGAACAGAACAAATGCATCCATACTTCAAGAGCTGAATATTGAAGAAGGTTGGCTATTAAAGACGATAAAACAAAGAAAAGTGAAATATTTTGGTCACTTGAAACGTCATGAAAGTTTGGAGAGAAAAATAATGGAGGGATATATGCCTGGGAAGAGAGGAAGAGGAAGGCCAAAGAGAAGACGGGTGCAGGGTGTGGCGGATGATCTCCAGATGGGTGTATCGAACGCGGGACATCTTGCTTATGATCGAGAGGTTTTCCGGAAGGTTGTTATGGGAGCGAGGGTTTGCAAAGGACATGCTACTGAATGAATTAATGAATGAAAAGGACAACATATTAATCACAAACACTTTCTATGAATTCATGGCACCAATCAAATCATACACATTTTTGTAAATTGGAGTGGGCTCAACATAGAACAATTAGTATAATGAGTCAAATCGCGAAGATTTTTCTACAAGTAATCATGCAAAGAGAGGAAGAAATACAACCTGAAATTGGGGAAGAACAATGTGGGTTTGTAGAAGGAAAGGGTACAGTAAATGCAGTGTATATACTGAGAACCGTAATCGAACGTTCTATAGAAGTAAACAAAGATATACATCATTGCTTTATTGACTACACAAAAGGCTTTCCATAGAGTAAGCCATGTCAACATGTCATGGTAGATATGCTTGCAGATCTACAAATTGGTCGGAAACAAATTAGATATAAAAAAAAACATATATTGGTAACAACAAGCTGCCATAAGGATTGATAATGAAGTGGCACAATATCAGCTTATTAAGAGAGGTGTGAGACAGGGATGAGTAATATCTCCATATGTTTTTTCCCTATACAGTGAAAATATTTTCAGAAATGTAGAAGATATAAATGGAATCATCATTGGAGGACGAAACATCAATAATATTAGATATGCAGATGACACAGCATTGAATGCAGACGATGGGCAGCATCTGCAACAATTAGTAGATGCGGTTGTTGCGCACAGTGAACACCTGGGGTTAGAATTAAATTGTAAAAAGACTCAGGTTATGGTCGTCACTAGAAATAAAGAAATACCACAATGTAATATACAAGTATATTGGAATATTCTTCAACAAGTGAATCGGTACAATTATCTCGGAACAGTCATAACATCTGATGGGAGATGCCTTGAAGAGATTAGACAAAGAATCGCCATGGCGAAACTAGCCTTTAGCAAGATGAAAAACATACTGACCAATAAAAAGAGTGTTGAGGTGGTACATAGAGCCTGTTCTTTTGTATGGATGTGAAACTTGGACTATGAGCAGTCAGGTTGAAAAAAACATCTTTTGGCTGTAGAAATGTGGTTTCTGAGGAGAATGCAAAGTATACCATGGACATACAGAAAATCCAATGACCAAGTACTACAGAAAACAAATGAAAATCGTAAATTGATTAGAGAAATTAGACTTAGACAGTTAAAATCTTTTGGACATGTTATGAGAAGAAATGAATTGGAGAATTTGGTGACAACTGGCAAGATCGAATGGAACAGACCAAGGGGGAGACCGAGAAGTAAATACCTGGATGGCTTGGCCACATGGCATGGTCGAGATGGGAACATTGAGCTTATCCACGACTCTGGTGATCAAGTGAAATGGCGAGTCATGACCGCCCACGCTTTCCGGCATGGCACATGATAGATAGATAAAGAGGGGCGTGAGAAACGGCTGCGTATGATCCCAATGTATTTATAAGAAAAAATATATTCAAATGGACAAAGAGAAAATAGGAACCACCATGGGTACTATATTAATGAAGAGCAGAAAATACATAGACATTACATCGTTATTGACTCTAACAGGGCAGGAGTACGGAGAAATAGCAAATCTAGTTCACGTATCAAGTAGTAATTCAAAGAGGAAACCAAAACAACTATGATTATCAATAAAGATAAAGCTAAGCCAAGTTTCAAAAATTACATTCTATAGCAATAAACTGTAACGTTTGTTATTGCCGTGTTCCAACTAGGTTGCCACGCCGATGTCTTTGACAAACACATTAGCCAATTGCAGGGAACGACATATCCGTTCAGATTCTAGTGAGATGAACAATCGGTTAATGGAAAGACACTTCACAAATCAATAGTTTATTTTTGTCGCTTGTCGTCCCTGGGGGGAAGGTGGAACCAACAAGCACACCTGTTAATTATCCTTGTCTAGAATTTTCCTCTGCTGGTGGACCTTAGTCTACATACCCCCCTTTTATTTTTAAAGTCTTTTAATCACTACCTCTCTCTCTCTCTCTCTCTCTCTCCAACAGACAATACCTCCTTTCACGTTCCTTCAGCACATACCTCCACTAACACAGGTTTCGAACAAAATGATAAAACATTTATTGCAGAAAAGTGTCAGTTGAGTGTGCAATGTAGGTGTGTGAATATATGTGATGTGATCTATCTTAAATGTGTGTCATAATCTAGTATCGGATCAGCATCAGAGTTTGTCATCATTATACAGCCATTCAACGTAACCATTCACATAACAGGAAATATCTCACCAAGGGCTGCGTCTTTCTGACTGGTGGTGGTTGTCTTTCCCGCTGTATGGAAACTCGTAAATAATATAGTATCCACGGATTTATTTTTGTTAGTTTTCGTCATTCACATCACATGTATAAATCCGTTCAATGGGAATTTATTATAGTTCAATGAATATCTGATCATCAATGTTTGCTTCACTTACTGATGGTCTTTTAAGTCTTCACACACGAAATAACGTTCGGTAATATATTCATGGTATTAAAGAAGATAAACACCGATTCACCACATATAGTCTTTCCACTGCAATTTGTCCCTCATGGACAAATGGTAATGCACGTTTTCTTTCCCTTTAGAAATGGTTTATCGTACATAGTTCTGTTCTTCTTTTGGTTATTGGTCTTGCATACCTTCATTGAGCATCTCACGTAGATTGATGCAGTTAGTTTCGTTGGTCCTATTAATTCACACTAGTCTGACCAATTACTTCTGATCAGATTGGTAAACACTTTCACTTTCAAGTGTAGGGAACCTGTTGAGTAAAACAACAGCTTGTGAAAGAAACACAACTCCGACCTATGATATGTGAATGTAGGTACTTAGCTATATTCAGAAAATAACCTCTATTGATCCTACTAGAACTATATTCTTATATAAGACAGAATAGTGCAGCACTCTACCCTATACCAGGTAAAATAAAGACACGCTAAAGCAAAGCGCATACTCCTAGTATAGACGTATCCTTCTGACTGTACAGACACCTTACTCTACACAACCTAAATCACTCTTCAGCCTAATGCTGTCGACTCTCTATCCTACGTTTACACACGAAAATCCCTATGCTAGCTTTTTATTCTATATATATATATATATATATATATATATATATATATATATATATATATATATATATATATATATATATATATATATATATATAAGCTGACCCGGACCGGCTTCGCCCAGACCCTGGTGGGGAGCATCTCATTTAATTCATATAAGTAGTCATATAAGTTCTCGTTCCCGTTACCGACTATCTGTCTGTCTGTCTGTCTGTCTATCTGTCTGTCTGTCTGTCTGACCCGGCCCGTCTTCGCCCAGACCCTGATGGGGAGAATCTCATTTAATTCATATAAGTAGTCATATAAGTTCCCGTTCCGACTATCTATCTGTCTGTCTGTCTGACCCGGCCCGGCATCGCCCAACTCCTGGTGGGGCGAATCTCATTTAATTCATATAAGTAGTCATATAAGTTCCCGTTCCCGACTGTCTGTCTGTCTGTCTGTCTGTCTGTCTGTCTGTCTGTCTGTCTGTCTGTCTGTCTGTCTGTCTGTCTGTCTGTCTGTCTGTCTGTCTGTCTGTCTGTCTGTCTGTCTGTCTGTCTGTCTGTCTGTCTGTCTGTCTGTCTGTCTATCTGTCTGTCTGTCTGTCTGACCCGGCCCAGCCCATGGTGGAGAGCATCTCATTTAAATTATATAAGTAGTCATATAAGATCCCGTTCCCGACTATCTGTCTGACTGTCTGTCTGTCTTGGGTAAATGGAGGAGGGAGGAGGAAGAGGGAGGTGGAGGAGGGAAGAGGAGGGAGGAGGAGGGAGGAGACAGGAGGAGTAGGGAGGAATAGGAGGGAGGAGGAGGGATTAGGAGGAGGAGGGAGGAGTAGTGTGGAGGAGGAGGCGAGGAGGAGGGAGGAGGAAGAGGGAGGAGGAGGGAGAAGGAGGGAGGAGGAGAACGCAGGAGGAGAAGGGAGCAGGAGGAGGAGAGGGAGGAGGAGGGAGGAGGAGGGAGGAGGAGGAGAGAGTAGGAGGATGGAGGAGGCGGAGGGAGAAGGAAGAGGGAGGAGGAAGAGGGAGAATGAGGAGGGAGAAGGAGGAGAAGGAGGGGGAGGAGGGGAGGAGGAGGAGGGAGGAAAAGGAATGTGAAGGGAGGAGGAGGTAGAGGGAGGAGGAGGAGGGAGGAGGAGAAGGGAGGAGGAGGGATGAGGAGGAGGAAGAGGGAGGAGGAGGGAGGAGGTAGAGGGAGGAGGAGGAGGGAGGCAGAGAGAGGATGAGGAGGGAGGAAGAGGGAGGAGGAGGAATGTGAAGGGAGGAGGAAGGTGGAGGTAGAGGGAGGAGGAGGGAGGAGAGGAGGTAGAGGGAGGAGGGGGAGGGAGGAGGCGGAGAGGGAGGAGGGGGAGGAGGGAGGAGGAGGAGGGAGGAGGAGTGATGAGGAGGAGGGAGGAGGAGAGAGGAGGAGGAGGGAGGAGGAGGAGGGAGGAGGAAGAGGGAGGAGGAGGAATGTGAAGGGAGGAGGAGGGAGGAGGTAGAGGGAGGAGGAGGGAGGAGGAGTGAGGAGGAGGAGAGGGAGGAGGAGGAAGGAGGAGGGGAGGAGGGAGGAGGAGGAGGAGGGAGGAAGAAGGAGGAGGAGGGAGAAGGAGGGATGAGGAGGAGGAGGGAGGAGGAGGAAGAGGGAGGAGGAGGAATGTGAAGGGAGGAGGAGGTAGAGGGAGGAGGAGGAGGGAGGAGGAGAAGGGAGGAGGAGGGATGAGGAGGAGGAAGAGGGAGGAGGAGGGAGGAGGTAGAGGGAGGAGGAGGAGGAGAGGGAGGAGGAGGAAGGAGGAGGGGGAGGAGGGAGGAGGAGGGAGGAAGAAGGAGGAGGAGGGAGAAGGAGGGATGAGGAGGAGGAGGGAGGAGGAGGAAGAGGGAGGAGGAGGAATGTGAAGGGAGGAGGAGGGATGGGGAGGAGAGGAAGAGGAAGAGGGTAGGAGGAAGAGTGGAGAGGAGGAGGGAGGATGTAGAGGGAGGAGGAGGGAGGAAAAGGGAGGAGGGAGGAGGAGAGAGGAGGAGGAGGGAGGAGGTAGGAGGAGGAGGAAGAGGGAGGAGGAGGGAGGAGAAGGAAGGAGGAGGAAGAAGGAGGAGGAAGAGGGAGGAGGAGGATGGAGGAGGGAGAGGGAGGAAGAGGGAGGAGGAGGAAGGAGGAAGAGGGAGGAGGAAGAGGGAGAGGGAGGAGGGAAAGAGGAAGAGGGTAGGAGGAGGAGGAGAGGAGAGGAGGAGAAGGAGGGAGGAGGAGAAGGAGGAGGAGGGAGGAGGAGGGGATAGGAAGAGGGAGGAGGCAGAGGGAGAATAAGGAAGGAGGAGGAGGAAGGAGGGAGAGGAAGGAGGGAGAATGAGGAGGGGAGGAAGGAAAGGGAGGTGGAAGAGGAGGAGGAGGGAGGAGGAAAGAGGTAGGGGGAGGAGGAGATAGAGGGAGGAGGAGGAGGAAGGAAAGGGAGGAGGAAGAGGAGGAGAAGGGAGGAGGAGGGTGGAGGGAGGAGGAGGAGGTAGAGGGAGGAGGAGGGAGGAGGTAGGAGGAGGAGGAAGAGGGAAGAGGGAGAAGAAGGGAGAAGGAGGAGTGAGGATGATGAGGGAGAAGTAGGCAGGAGGAGGAGGGAGGCAGGAGGAGGAGGAGGGATAAGGAGGGAGAGGGAGGAGAAGGGAAGATGAGGGAGGAGGGGGGGGGGAGGCGGAGGGAGTAGGAGGGAGGAGGATGGAGGAGGAGGGGAGAGGAAGAGGGAGAAGAAAGAGGGAGAAGGAGGAGGGAGTCGGGAGAGGGATGAGAGGGAGGAAGAAGAGGAGGAGGGTGGAGGGAGAAGGTAGAGGGAGGAGGAAGGAGGAGAAGAGAGGAGGAGAGAGTTCGCCATTCCGAATTCATACTCGTCTAGTTCTTCCCTTCTACACGACTGTAGATAACTTCTTTACACATAAAAAGATGAATTGTTATTGATATTGCCGTGGCATGGAGGAATATCAGCAGCAGAGTTGATCCAAAAAACCAAAGACTGAGATCTACGGAGAGCCATGAACGCCTACGCCAGCCGGCACGGCACTTGATGATGATGATTGCCGTGTGACGATTCTGTGTAGTCACGTCATTTTCTTCCCTTTCCCTAGCGTTTTGGTTCGGGGATTCTTTCATCATCATCATCATATATTTACGTACGTATTTTGGGAGGGGAGGAGGGAGGAGGAGGAAGAAGAAAAAAAAACTATGACAGTTGACAGCTCTGGAATGAAAGGAAGGCGTGTAGAAAATTTCATCTCAATCGGATGGGCCGTTCGCGAACAAATAAAGGACATACATATTTACATATTTACATACATACACTTTGTTTATATATATATATATATATATATATATATATATATATATATATATATATATATATATATATATATATATATATATAATCACCTTATTTACTAATTCCGGCCTAGAATTATACCACTTAATTCCATAAAGGAAAAGTGCGGGTCGACTTTACACAACCTAGACTTAGTGATATATATTCCATTTCGGCACTCAATTAACTCCACACCCGCCTATTGTAAAGGCAATCTTCAACTGGTTTGTAAAACATTAAATTCAGTCCAAAATTATTGGCTGGACTACGTCACTTGTTTTGTTCTTAACCCTCAGCCTTTGTTCTTTTTCCCTGGTTGTTTTGATCTCCGTACACCGTACTGATCACCGTCTTTACTAAAGACGATCCCCTGTTCCATCGTGTTTCTCCGTTTGATCAAAGGACCCTGTTCACCGTATTTCCACACGATCACTGTTCGATCTAGCTCCGAACTGCATGGCGATAAACGATGTTTCCCGGGCACCGGTGATTCTCCGTTTCGTCCGATACGTACGGCCAGTGTTTGAAGTCACGATTTCTGTCTTTGTGAAAATTACAGGACCGTCACTTTGCACATAACTGTTCTGTCGTTTAATCCATCAGGATCGTCGCCTGCCAGCCATATCATGACAATTTTTAACTTAAGATAATTATGACAGAAGATGGCAGATGTGGAATAGAAATAGAAAAAGATAATACTAGTAGTTAGTGAATCATTCAGCAATGTGAAACCATTTCTAACATGCATACTGCTAAGTTAAGAATTACAGTTAAGAGTGGTCAGATGCTGATTACAATCTACATTACTTCATGGTACGTGGGCAATGAATAAACAACGCGAGGTAAAAGTGTAAGCCTGCAAGATGTGGCTACGTCGACGATTTATCATCACTATGTACCATGCCAACTGGCGTAGGCGCTCATGTCTCCCTACAGACCTCTGACCTTGGTGTCCTGGAAAAAAGCTGGTGTCATCTGTTTCTCTGGCATAACTATTATTTCTGTTTTCTTAACGTTCAAGAAAGTCCTGTTTTTTTATTTTTGTGTGTGCTGTCTGCTATTGGAGTGTGCAAATGTTGTTGTAGATCTGTTGCCCTCTCTGCTATCAACACTGTGTGAGCTAGCGTCAGTAGAGGAAAACAAACACGGAAGTATTACAAACAATGTGAATGACAAAACAGTTGCTGAGTGTGACCAAGACCTTGCAGTGAAAGTACCTTAAACTTTTACAGAGACACAGCTCCGTGTTAAATGATGTGCTTCAGTCAAACATGCAGGGGAAGCAATGATATACATCAGCCATTCAAAAGTGAATGTTTCTTATATAGTGATATAAGCAAGGCAAAAAATTGTGCATTATATAATTTGTGTCTTATTTGTTCAAAATACAACTAAATATAGTCAAGTAAATAAAATATAACAAAGGTCTCTTTTATATGTCTAAGACGCGCTGATCTTATGCTGTAAACCCATATTTGTATAGACCAATAGTAGCCAGTGGGTGATGTGGTCAGTATCACGCCAGTGTCTTTTACTTCCCCAAGCATTGCCTAGTACCCATTTTAGGTTGGGTCAACACGGGAAAATCATCTTGTAAAGTGCTGCTTTTGCTTAAGATATTTTATATTGAAATGCCTTACTACATCTTGAGGCACATTGAGGGTAAAGTTAAAGAAAGTCTAGTATACAGCAGGAAACCCTAAATATGACTTGAGCAAATTGAAAACTGACAAAGAAATACAAGATACGTTTAACATAGAAGTAAAGAACAAATTTGATTTATTGTCTGATCTAGAGATTCTATTTCAAGATGTAGATGATCAATGCGAAATGCTGTTGAATTCAATCAGTTGTGCAGCAGAAAAAACTATTCCAAAATTAAAGAAAGTGGGCCGTAAGACATGGATGAGTGAATAAATTTTACACTAATGGAAACAAGAAGACAGAACAAAAATAATCCTGCCAAATACGAAGAAATTCACAGAAAAGTCAGAACCTTATGTAAGGAGGCAAAAGAAACATGGCTTGAGAAAAATTGCAGAGAAATTGAAAAACGAAACAACAGTTAAAATGCGAAACTAATGTACACAAGAATTCAGGAGCTTAATAATCAAAGAATACGTACATCAGCAGGCTACCTAAAGACAAAAGATGGAAGAGTAATAATAGAAAAAGATCAGACCTTACACGTATGGTCAGATTACGTGAAAAACCCGCATGACGATAACAGAGACGAACAGTATGATGTTCAAAATAATAATGAAGGACCAGCAATTTTGAAGATGGAGGTTCAGAATGCTCTTATCCAAATGAAATCTGGCAAGACTCCCGGTTCAGACAGCGTCACAATAGAAATGATTAATGCTTTAGAAGAATATGGAATAGATAAAGTTGCCAGTCTGCTTAATACAATACATGATACTGGAAATATACCTCATGAATTATGTAATTATGTATTTATTGTAATTCCAAAGAAATCAGGAGCCTTGGAATGTGATTGTCACGAGCTCGCCATGAGTTAACCAGATAATAATACCGACGTTTGCTTGGCGTATATTTTCTAGGCCACAACAGTCGTACTAACAGAGTAAACACAGCTGCACAGGTTACATCGTGTCAGCCCATAAACACATTTGGTGGTGAGTGAGAAGGAAGGGATACAATGCGTTGGCAGTTTATAAACATTTAGAATCACATAGCCTTGCCCGGCTCAGTACACGGAACAGCCCTGTCTGTCAGTTATAGTTCCGGACATCAGGCGAAATGGCTGCTGGGATTGTCACCACTGAACAGAAGCTTGACAGTTTGTCAACAGTCAGAGACAAACCGGAATTGGCAGCGAGAGACAGGAAACAGTACATCTGTCAAGTCTTGTTTCCGGAACATCGAGAAGATTGACAGCGTGTTGGGAAAAACTCTTTGTTGGAACTGTACAGTAACTCTCTAGATTGTTTTGGATGTCACAACCAGTGATGACAAATCTAACATTAATGGAGCCAGGGAGGATGGATCCCTGACAGGAGATGATCTGCCACTGTGCCACCTGTGTGGGGGCATAAAGGAGAACGTCACGTGGCCAACTTTGGTAGTTTGCCATATAAACCCGAGTTGGGATCAACTAGGGGGGAGTTGACCAAGAACCGTGGATTATGATGGACGTGTTTGTGGGAGAGCTCTACAGTGTTAGATTAATTTAACATTAACTAGCATGTGCCGTTATGGCAAAGTGTAGTAGCCATCCCGGGAATGAGGCGGTTTTTACATAAGGTAGTCAATATAGTCTATTAGTCTACTTAATATAGACTGTGGCCTTGTTAAACTATAGTGTGATGATTAGCACTGTTAGTGGAAACTAGTTAGAGTAGAATAGTGATATTAGCTCTGCTAGTTAAGAATAGATTAGTGAAGTGTTGATAAGCTTTACTAGTTGAGAATTGAGTAATGAGGGATAATTGGGATCTTCCCGTAGGTGTCCCTGGTGGGCGGGGTTCCGCATTCTGTTTGCTGATATTTTTTCTTTGTCATCGCCTGATTCGACTCTAGGTGGGTAGCTAATCTGCTCTATGACTAAGTCTAGTTAGCTAAAGATCATTAAGCAAGGTGATAGGCTTACACTCAGCCGAAAGGATCAGTGACTAGTACTATCACCAGATGTGTTGTTTCTATCCTAGGTTCCCTACCAGATCCAAGGAAACTCTACAAGTTTGGGAAAGAATTAAAAAACCCATTAGGAAGAACACCAGTTCAAGAGTCACTAGAGTTGCATACAGAACGTAACTTACGCTAGAAGGAAATTGATTCATCAAAGAGAGTGATGCATATTGATGCACCACACAGCATTAGACAGTAGTAACGAACCGAGAACCGGCTAAGAGTACCTAGTGTTGGTACAGTAACAATTAACATTAGTAATTAGCACTTATGGACTGAATGGTTCGATGTGCAACGAGGATGATCTGTCGACTAACTAACTAACTAACTAACTGCGTACACACTACAAAAGACTTGTGCAGTTTGTTAAGGAACGTTAGGAACGGACATGGTGTAGAGGGCAACTGGTCCATGATTAACTGTTAATACCACCGGTGTCTATTTCGGATGTTCATGAAATTGGATTACCAGAGGTCTACAGAGGCAAAGCAGTATCCGGCAAGATGGTTTCGGCAACGGGTGAGAAGTACATGTTCTGACGTAACGTGCTGTGGTCTATCTTTGCTGGGATCAGCTGACTGGGTTGCTGTCTGAGAGTCAGAGTCTACACACTTTATAGAACACGTCACACATTTTCTTCACATACACATCTCATATACGTTACACTTTTATTTTAATAAATTACTCTTTATTAATTTTTAGAAGCAAGAGTTGTTGAGTATGTTGCGTTGGGGAAGTATGAGAAGGGGGCATAGTACGACAGTGAGAGAGTGATAGGAAAAGGTGTCCATAGGCTGGTGGAGTGTGTTGGACGGAAGCTGGTGGATTCTCCAGAATATTGAGAAGAAAAAAAAAAAATATTATAATGTGGGTGTCGGATCTCCTCACTCCAGGGACGACACTTTAAAGGAGGACGCGACATTATTAGGGGCTCGATAACGGGATCTTTGGACAGCGGGATCTCTCGTAAACGTGATCTTTGGACAGCGGGATCTCTCGTAAACGTGATCTTTGGACAGCGGGATCTCTCGTAAACGGAATCCTTGGACAGCGGGATCTCCCGTAAACGGAATCCTTGGACAGCGAGATCTCCTGCAAGCAGGAACGTTTGACAGGGGGATCTTCTGACAACGGGGTCTTTTGACACGGGATCCTTAGTTATTAGAGGGAGATATCATTTTGGAGAATCCAGCTAGAGTGAATGTGGATAGGAGTTAGGACTAATATCTTACCTGTTCACACTTCACACGTCTGCATAGGTCTGTGGTCCTGATTCTACTCTTGTCACTGAGTGAATGTGCTGTGTGTGGTATATCTAGATTTATAGTACTTGTTCATATATCTGTATAGTAATTTGCAGTTATATTGTACTAGACCTGATAGCTTACCTTTCTGTATAATGGCCACCCCTAAACTTACCACGTTAGAATTAAGGGCAAAGGGGGAAGACATGGGACTGTCGGGGTCTGCTCTAACGGATTACATACAGGAAGTGGAGAGAGAGTATCGTCAAGCAGAAAGGGAAGATCGAAAGGCCGAGCTGGAATTGAGATAGATGGAATTGGAAGCTGAGCAATCAGCTAAGAAATTGGAAGCTGAGCAAGCAGCTAAGAAATTGGAAGCTGAGCAAGCAGCTAGGAAATTGGAAGCTGAACAAGCAGCTAGGAAATTAGAAGCTGAACAAGAAGCACAGAAGAGGGAGCACGAGTACCGAATGCGGGAACTCGAGCTCAAGAGTCAATCTAATGGAGAAACTGAGGGAGCAGTTGGAGGTTCCTCCATCTCAGGATCAACACCAGTAGGTGGACATGGGTACCATGCTATGAAGTTTCCTTTAGCGGTCTACGAGGAGGACAAAGAGAAGATTGACCAGTACCTTCAACGCTTCGAGGCTATGTCGGTTGCTATGGGTTTGGAGCGTAACAAATGGAATCTTAAGCTATCCCAGGGATTACGCAGGACCGGATACGAGGTTTATACTCGCCTGCCACCAGGACATGAGAACAATTATGACGAGTTAAAGACGGCTCTGCTGAAACGATTCGAGGTTACGTCACATACCTACCGGAAAAAATTTCGAGCAGCGAAACGAGAACTGGGGGAGTTGTTTGCCGCCTACAGTTTGCGTCTAAAATCTTATCTCCACAAGTGGATGGATTTGGCTGGGTTCGCACATGACTATGAGAGTCTGGAAGAGCTCATGGTGGTCGACCAGCTGAAGAAGCAAATGTCTAAACCTCTCAGGACGTTCCTGGGAGAACAAGGAGCGGAACGTATTGACCTCGTGACTAAATTAGCAGAACGGTTCGTCGAGGTACATGGGGAGGCAGGGGAAAACCTTTCCACCAACACCAAAAGTCAAGAGAAACATGACAAGAAGAAAACAAAAAACTCAGGAACAAAAAAGTGGGAACCTTATGTGCAAAAATCAGAGGATAGTTCAGAGAAGAAGAAGGAGGGAAGCAAGAGCACTTTAAGCTCTACACCTAAACGACCGTGGTCGGAGAAGTGGTGTTCAATTTGTAAGTCACCCTCTCACAATACGAGGGACTGCAAATCGAAGGCTAAGAACCCTCACTTCGCAGCATGTCAAGTGACTTCCAAGGAGGTTGTCACAGAAAATGCCAAGATCAACAAGGAAGCTCGCCACCAGGAGAGCTCACTCAAGTCTGGCAATAGAAAATCTAGGACAGGGAAATGGTGCAACCAATGCCAGTCGAATACGCACAATGCTATTGACTGCAGAGGAAAGTCAGGAGACACTCAATTCGTCGTGTGCTCAGGAAAACCTAAGGTGGAGCCCACCGAACAGGTCGAGGCCGAGGAAGAGACTCCAGACCAGGAAAAACCACCTGTAGTGGAATTGGTAGAGGTTAACGGTCGTCAAGTGGAGTGTTTATACGACACAGGACTGGACGGGGAGGCCGTGATTTCTGCGGATCTGGTACATCCAGAACAATTCACAGGTGAAACCTTGGATATACAGCCTGCACAGAAGAGTGCTGTAGTCATGAAGTTGCCTATTGCTAATGTGGAGATTCGGTCAAGGTACGTCACCGGCACCATCAAGGCCGCTGTATTGACCGATCCCATTTTTCCAGTCATCCTAGGTTGCCGGTATGTCTTTCTGGGAATGCCCAGGGAGCCAATCCATATGGGAGCAATGCAGACTCGCTCTCAGACGAAAACGGAAGAGGCAGACGCAATTGTGACTAACCCAATGCCGGGGGAGCTACGAACTGCCCAGAGTGAGGATGATACTTTACGTCCTTGCTACAGAAAGCTGCAGAAAAGTGCTGATCCACCAGGACGGGGGCAGTACTACATGAAGAATAGGATACTCTACAGGAGAGCAGGAAGGGGAGACAACCTATACGGTCAGTTGGTCGTCCCGAAAGCTCACCGGTCCCAGATTCTTCATATGGGGCATACCATCTCCTTTAGTGGACACATGGGTATTGCCGCCATGTTGCAGCGGATTTCCTGCCACTACTATTGGCCGGGAATGACAGATGATGTGCGTCGGTATGTGAAGTCATGCCCTGAGTGCCAGAGGGTGGCACCGAAACACTGGACAGCACCGGTGGTGTTGGGTGAGATGCCCATCATGAACTCTCCTTTCGAGAGGGTAGCCATCGATATCGTGGGTCCACTTCCCAGGACTAGGAAGAGGAACATGTATATACTCACAATGGTGGATTGCTGTAAAATGTGGGGTGAGGCTATACCGTTGACCACGATTGACTCGAAAAAGAGTGGCGGACGCACTGATGGAGGCCTTTACCAGATTAGGCTTTCCGGATCAAATTCTGACGGACAATGGATCTCAGTTTTGTGGAAAACTCATGTAGGAGGTATTTAGGGTGTTTCACTCTAACCACATACATACCAGCCCTTACCACCCTCAAGCCAATGGACAAGTAGAGCGTTTCAACGGCACGTTGATGACAATGCTCAGGGAACTAGCGCAGGAAAAACCTGATAGGTGGGATGAATATATCCCAGCCGCACTCTTTGCCTATCGGGAAGTTCCTCATGGCTCAACAGGACTACCACCCGCTACGTTGCTGTTTGGTCGTCCAATCAAAGGACCGTTGGAAGCCATGTTGAGGAGTTGGACTGAAGAGGGGACGTCAGAAGAAGTGATCTCATCCTATCAATACGTGGAGGAACTGAAAGAAAAACTCCACAAGGGATGGACTCTGGCAAATCAAAACTTGAAAAAGGCCAGGAAAAGACATGCGGCTTACTACAACCGTAGGTCTAAAGAAAGATCTCTAGAGGTGGGAGATAAAGTCTTGTTGCTACTCCCAACGGGAAACAACAAACTGGAGATAGGTTGGCAAGGACCATTTCCCGTGGAAAGGGTGATATCCAGAACCAACTATCAGATCCGGATCCGGGGAAAGTCGAAGATTTTCCATATCAATCTCTTGCGGAAATACGAAGAGAGACCCGGAGACAAGGCAGCTCACCTCATGGCCATGGCAGTTGCAGTGGAGACGGAAGTGGGAACCAGCGAGGGCAGGGAATATCCCTTGGTACACCAGGAAACCTATAGGGATGTGAAAGTGAACCCTGATCTGACCTCCCAGGAGAGGGAAAGGATAACCCAGGTTCTCAAGTCTCATAAGGAGATACTGACTGATAAACCAGGACGAACGAGGTTGGTTGAGTTCGAGATGACTTTGACCACACAGGAGCCTGTTCGCCAAAAGGTTTACCCAGTGCCATTCTCTAAAGAAAAGGCCCTGGAGGAGGAAATACACAAATTGCTGGAGGATGATGTGATTGCACCATCCACATCCCCATACAATGCGGGGGTAGTTTTGTTACGCAAACCAAGTGGAGAACACCGGTTGTGTATAGACTACCGACTTCTGAACAGTCACACACAATTTCAGGTGGAACCTTTGCCGAATCCAACTCAGTTATTCGCTAGGCTCCATAAGGCTCGGTACTTTTCAAAGGTGGATCTGAGTCGGGGGTACTATCAGATACCAGTCAAACCGGAGATTCGACCACTGTTAGCTTTCAGTACACCCAGTGGACACTACGAATTCAAGGTCATGCCCTTTGGACTCAGCAATGCACCTAGTGTGTTTACACGCATGATGAGGACTTTACTAGATCCGTTACAGGATCCGTCCATCATCTCATTCATGGATGATATTCTGATTTCCAGTGACAGCCTGGATGACCACTTACAATCCTTGGAGAGAGTGTTTAATAGGCTCAAGGAAGCAGGGCTTACTGCTCGTCCAACCAAGTGCATGATTGGTTACCAGACTCTGGAATTTCTAGGTCACACCATCACTCCAGGACACATTGTTCCAGAAGAGAAGAACCTGGAGAAAATCAGAAATGCACCAAGGCCAAAAACGAAGAAGGATGTGCGATCTTTTCTCTCGTTGTGTGGGTTCTACCACAAATTTATCCCACATTTCACTGAACTGGGAGCTCCGTTGACGGAAACCTTGAAAAAGGGATTCCCGGACCAAATCATTTGGACACCAGAATGTGAGAATGCCTATAGTCAGTTAAAGGAGGCCCTGGTCAGCAAACCTGTATTACAGCTCCCTGACCTTTCCAAACAATTTGCGAGTGCGATTGGAATTGGAGCCGCTTTGTTACAGGAAGGAAAAGACGATGCTTCGGTTTTGAAACCTGTAGCATACGCAAGTAAGAAACTTCTACAGGCGGAGAGGAATTATTCAACCGTCGAGAGAGAGTGCTTGTCCCTCGTATGGGCAGTGCAAAAATTTCAGCCATATTTGTATGGAGTTAAGTTTCGGGTCCAGTCAGATCATCAGCCCCTGATGTTCCTGGCTACTTCTCAGAAGCTCAACGCCCGTTTGATGCGGTGGTCGTTGTTACTTCAACCGTATAATTTCACAGTAGAGTACATTCCTGGGAAGGAAAATGTTGGAGCGGACTTCTTGTCAAGACACCCAGCTCCTGAAGAAGAGGAATGAATCATCTGGATTTAACTCATGGTGGAGAAGAGTGAGATGGACTACTCTCTTAAGAGGGGGCCTATGTCACGAGCTCGCCATGAGTTAACCAGATAATAATACCGACGTTTGCTTGGCGTATATTTTCTAGGCCACAACAGTCGTACTAACAGAGTAAACACAGCTGCACAGGTTACATCGTGTCAGCCCATAAACACATTTGGTGGTGAGTGAGAAGGAAGGGATACAATGCGTTGGCAGTTTATAAACATTTAGAATCACATAGCCTTGCCCGGCTCAGTACACGGAACAGCCCTGTCTGTCAGTTATAGTTCCGGACATCAGGCGAAATGGCTGCTGGGATTGTCACCACTGAACAGAAGCTTGACAGTTTGTCAACAGTCAGAGACAAACCGGAATTGGCAGCGAGAGACAGGAAACAGTACATCTGTCAAGTCTTGTTTCCGGAACATCGAGAAGATTGACAGCGTGTTGGGAAAAACTCTTTGTTGGAACTGTACAGTAACTCTCTAGATTGTTTTGGATGTCACAACCAGTGATGACAAATCTAACATTAATGGAGCCAGGGAGGATGGATCCCTGACAGGAGATGATCTGCCACTGTGCCACCTGTGTGGGGGCATAAAGGAGAACGTCACGTGGCCAACTTTGGTAGTTTGCCATATAAACCCGAGTTGGGATCAACTAGGGGGGAGTTGACCAAGAACCGTGGATTATGATGGACGTGTTTGTGGGAGAGCTCTACAGTGTTAGATTAATTTAACATTAACTAGCATCTGCCGTTATGGCAAAGTGTAGTAGCCATCCCGGGAATGAGGCGGTTTTTACATAAGGTAGTCAATATAGTCTATTAGTCTACTTAATATAGACTGTGGCCTTGTTAAACTATAGTGTGATGATTAGCACTGTTAGTGGAAACTAGTTAGAGTAGAATAGTGATATTAGCTCTGCTAGTTAAGAATAGATTAGTGAAGTGTTGATAAGCTTTACTAGTTGAGAATTGAGTAATGAGGGATAATTGGGATCTTCCCGTAGGTGTCCCTGGTGGGCGGGGTTCCGCATTCTGTTTGCTGATATTTTTTCTTTGTCATCGCCTGATTCGACTCTAGGTGGGTAGCTAATCTGCTCTATGACTAAGTCTAGTTAGCTAAAGATCATTAAGCAAGGTGATAGGCTTACACTCAGCCGAAAGGATCAGTGACTAGTACTATCACCAGATGTGTTGTTTCTATCCTAGGTTCCCTACCAGATCCAAGGAAACTCTACAAGTTTGGGAAAGAATTAAAAAACCCATTAGGAAGAACACCAGTTCAAGAGTCACTAGAGTTGCATACAGAACGTAACTTACGCTAGAAGGAAATTGATTCATCAAAGAGAGTGATGCATATTGATGCACCACACAGCATTAGACAGTAGTAACGAACCGAGAACCGGCTAAGAGTACCTAGTGTTGGTACAGTAACAATTAACATTAGTAATTAGCACTTATGGACTGAATGGTTCGATGTGCAACGAGGATGATCTGTCGACTAACTAACTAACTAACTAACTGCGTACACACTACAAAAGACTTGTGCAGTTTGTTAAGGAACGTTAGGAACGGACATGGTGTAGAGGGCAACTGGTCCATGATTAACTGTTAATACCACCGGTGTCTATTTCGGATGTTCATGAAATTGGATTACCAGAGGTCTACAGAGGCAAAGCAGTATCCGGCAAGATGGTTTCGGCAACGGGTGAGAAGTACATGTTCTGACGTAACGTGCTGTGGTCTATCTTTGCTGGGATCAGCTGACTGGGTTGCTGTCTGAGAGTCAGAGTCTACACACTTTATAGAACACGTCACACATTTTCTTCACATACACATCTCATATACGTTACACTTTTATTTTAATAAATTACTCTTTATTAATTTTTAGAAGCAAGAGTTGTTGAGTATGTTGCGTTGGGGAAGTATGAGAAGGGGGCATAGTACGACAGTGAGAGAGTGATAGGAAAAGGTGTCCATAGGCTGGTGGAGTGTGTTGGACGGAAGCTGGTGGATTCTCCAGAATATTGAGAAGAAAAAAAAAAAAATATTATAATGTGGGTGTCGGATCTCCTCACTCCAGGGACGACACTTTAAAGGAGGACACGACAGTGATCAACATCTAACAATTAGTATAATGAGTCACATCACGAAGATTTTGCTAAGAATTATCATGCAAAGAGTTAGGAGGAAAAAACAACCTGAAATAGGAGAAGAACAATGTGTGTTTGTAGAAGGCAGGGGTACAGTAAATGCTGTGTATATATTGAGAACCGTAATCAAACGTTCTATAGAAGTAAACGAAGATCTACACCTTTGCTTTATTGACTACACAAAGGCTTTCGATAAAGTGAGACATGTCGACATGATAAGGATGCTTGTAGATCTACAAATTGATGGAAAAGATTTTAGACTTGTAAAAAACATATATTGGAAACAACAAGCTGCCATAAGAGTTGGTAATGAAGTAGGTCAATATCAGCCTATTAAGAGCGGTGTGAGACAGGGATGTGTAATGTCTCCAGATCTGCTTTCTGTGTACAGTGAAAGTATTTTCAGAAATATTGAAGATATGGAAAGAATCAATATTGGGGGACGATGCATCAATAACATTAGATATGCAGATGACACAGTCTTGATTGCAGACAATGAACAGGACCTGCAACATTTAGTAGATGCGGTTGTTACACACAGTGAACAACTAGGGTTAGAATTAAATTGTAAAAAGACACAGATTATGTCGTCACTAGGTAGGAAGAACGAAAAACCACAATGTAATATACACGTAAATGGGAATATTCTTCAACAAGTGAATAGGTACAATTATCTGGGAACAGTAATACCATCTGATGGGAGATGTCTTGAAAAGATAGAACAAGAATCGCCATGGCAAAAGTAGCCTTTAGCAAGATGAAAAACATACTGACCAATAAAAAAAATGTCAGTTGAAACGAGAAAAAGAGTGTTGAAGTGCTACATAGAGTCTGTACTTTTACATGGATGTGTAGCTTGGACAATGAGCAGTCTAGCTGAAAAACATCTGATAGCTGTAGAAATGTGGTTTCTAAGGAAAATGCAAAGAATACCATGGACAGCCAGAAAGGCCAATGAACAAGTCTTTCAAGAAACAAATGAAGATCGTAAACTGCTTAGAGACATTAGACGTAGACAGTCAAAATATTTTGTGCATGTTATGAGAAGAAATTAATTGGAGAACTTGGTGACAACTTGTAAGATAGAAGGGAACAAAAGCCGTATTTCAGCAAATGAAGATTATCTTATGCAATAAGTCGCTATCAATGAATGTAAGAAAGAGAGAGCTAAAATGCTATATAGAACCAGTTTTGCTGTCTGGCAGCGAATCTTGGAATGTAAATGAACAAATTAGGAAGAACTTAGAAGCAACAGAGATGCTTTTTTTTTAAGACGAATGTTGCGAATTTTTGGACTGCCAGAGTAACTAACAACGATTGCCTGAAAGAGGCTAACGAAAATATAACACTATTTACAACAATAAGAAAGAGATAAACAGCTTTCTTTGTTCATGTGATGAGAAGAGAGGCATTGGAGAACATCGTGACAACTGTAAAGATCGTGGGGAAGGGAGGCAGAGGCAGACCAAGAGAAATGAAGCTGGACGGATTGAGACGGTGGCATGGAGGAATACCATCAACAAAGTTGATCGAGAATACCAAAGACCGAGATCTGTGGAGAGCCATGAACGCCTACGCCAGCCGGCAGGGCACTTGATGATGATGAAGCACAAAAAATGCATATTACAATGTTACGAGGCAGGCAGACACGGGTACAGACGCACATTCATAAACACCCCCCCCCCCTCTCACAGTTATGCACACTCACAAACATACAAATACACACTCCCGTGCATACACTGCATGCATGCACACATCCCCAAACAATCATATACACATACATACACGAACTTACACACACACCTACACACACACACCTACACACACGCACATACACACATATACATACACATCGCACACATCGCACACATAAACACACACATACACACCCATAAACACACATGCACACACATATACAAATATACACACATACACGTACACATACATACACACATACAAAAAACATACACACATACGCACATACAGACATACACACTCATGCACACACACACATGTAAACACATACACACATACAAACAAACACCTACACCCATAGGTGTTTGTGTGTATGTGTGTATGTGTTTACATGTGTGTATATGTATGTCTGTGTGTGCATGAGTGTGTATGTGTGTATGTGCGTATGTTTATTGTATGTGTGTATGTATGTATATATGTGTACGTGTATGTGTGTATATTTGTATATGTGTGTGTGTGTTTATGTGTGTATATGGGTGTGTATGCGTGTGTTTATGTGTGTATGTGTGGGATGTGTATGTATATGTGTGTATGTGCGTGTGTGTAAATGTGTGTGTAGGTGTGTGTGTAGGTTCGTGTATATATATATATAATATATATATAGATATATGCTTAACAAAGCCGACACCCAACATTGTGCCAACGGCTTCGGGAGGAAGTGTGCAATTGGGAGGGTACAAACTTTATCGTGGTGCGAGAAAATGCAATCTAAAGAAAAAAATGTCTTGGCAGGGTAGACCATGCCCTAAGCTTTCGTTGGCAGCTGGTCTAGTATCGAAGCTCCGACAGGCGGACAATCAGAGCATTGCTTTGCTGATTCGGAAGCTTCTGCAGCTTGTCTTGTTCCAGATGCATTGGTGCTACCTTTCCTCTGGAGTGAACTAGGTAGGCCGAGAGAGTGATCATGCTGCTTGGGCAGCACATGGTCTCTATATTTCAGCCCAGGCTTTTTTGCTATAGAGGGGTATAACGCCATCTCTGGTCTTAACCGGTCTAGGAATCAAAGCGGGAGGTAGCTATCGCCCGTCTCAAGCTGGGCAGCCCCGGGCCAATTGGGTGCTCCTGAACCGCCACAACCTGCCTGCTTCAATGGGTGCTTATGAGCTAGGACGAAATCTGCCTCGCAGGCTATAAAGCCAATGCACCGGATATACTAAAAACAAACATCGAAACATAAGAACGACGTGTCCAGGATTTTCTACTGACACTACTAATATTGACAATGTGAGGAAAACGGCTCAATCGTCTTAACATTGTTATTTCTGGCCTGCTGGACTCGCCTCGCTCAGGAAGGGTCACCCAGGGAAAACTAGTACACCGTTTTTGAAAAGGGAGAGGGCAAGAAGTAAACAGACAACCTGGAGTGGGCTTTTCAGTGAAGAGTTCACTATTGGAAATGACTGAAATTCCAGCTGGCGGAAATGAAAGATTACCACTTGTGTTTTGCCAACATTATTAATCACTACATATGCACCGCCACTCACTTCCTCTGATGATGTTAAGGATACGTTCTATGAGAAGTTAGATTCTGTGATCAAGTCGGTACCACAATCTGACTACATGTTTATACTCGGTGATTTTAATGCTTGTGTGGGCAAGGACTCGAGTTCATGGCCAGTGTGCATTGGAAAATACAACATCGGTGGCATCAATGACAATGGACAAAGGCTGCAAGAGCATTGCACCACAAATGACAATTGTATAACAAACGCCTCTTTTAAAACAAAAGAACGGCGTAAGGTCACATGGAAACACCCAAGATTCGACCAAGGGCATCAGCTGTCTTCATCATCACACAGAGACAACATCTGAATCAAACATCGTTAACTCGATGTTACCACAATGCTAACTGTGACACTGATCATTCTTTAGTTGTTGAAAGGGTTAGACTGAGACCAAAGAGAATCTACACGACTAAACACAAATCTAGCCCCAGGATTAATATTATTAACACCCAGGATCATGATAAGTGCTTTGAGTTCCAACAGCAATTTGAAGACTCTTTTACTGATACATCAGAAAATTGTACAGCAAATGAAAAGTGGGGTAAACTTAAGGAAACTCTTAGAAAACAGATGTAGGCGTTTATGACATTGTGCATCATAAGAGGCAGGACTAGTTTGCGGCAAACAACTAGACACAGCAGCCCTTGGTTTGATAAAAAGATGATAGCTCCCTTAAAAAAAATGTAGAAAAAAACAAGGTAAGAACAACGCGAAACACTCTCAGTGAGCTGAAGCAAACTACGAAGGATTTGCATAAGGCTGCCAGGCCGTGTGCAAATGACTATTGGATCGCGTTATGCGAGTACATCCAAAATACAAGTAATAAGGGAAACATCAGAAGCTTGTATGAAGGGATAAAGATGGCCTGTGGTCAAATGATAGAAATAAGTGCACCACTGAAAACCTAGACTGGAGAAATCATCAATGATAAGAAACTGCAGATGGATCGATGGGCTGGGAACAATTTGGAGCTTTACTCAATCGAGAACAAACTAGCGAGTCATTCCCTCAACACCATAGAGGCCCTACCAACTCTTGACCACCTGGACACACATCCCACCATAACAGAGGTTAAGTGTGCTATTAATGAACTTGCATCTGGCAAGGCTCCAAGTGAGGATGGGATTCCAATAGAGATTATCAGGAGTGGGCAGAACACACTCACTCTACAGATCCACCAGCTAATAAAGCTATGCTGGCGAGAAGGACGAGTCGCACATGATTTCAATGATTCAAGCATCATAACACTGTACAAGAACAAGGAGGATCGGAGTGACTGTAACAACTATTGGGGTGCAGGTCCGCATGGTTGAATGGGTAAGAACGCATGTTCTTAAACATACGGTGTGCTGATGCCGAGATAAGCGGTTCAACCCCTACACCGGACAGCTATACTAAAATGTTGACCTGTCGTAATAGACTTGGGGACGTAAATTACATGTACCTCTGAAGTCGGAGTGGGTCCGCCTCATGACGAGGGACACTGTTAATAGGGAAAGCTAATCAGCACGCAATATTCAGTCTATTTCTATTATAGTGTGTATGGACTACGCTTGAGTTCAAAACGAACGAGGAAAAAAAACTAAAGGGGTATCTCACTTCTGAATATTGTTGGGTTAGTATTTGCCATAATTGTTCTGCGCAGACTTCAAGTCCTGGGAGATCAAGTCTTCCCTGAATCACTGCGTGGCTTTCGGTGGTACCGGTCTACCACTGATATGATATTCTCATTGCGACAAATGCAAGAAAAATTTCGTAAACAGAGTCAACGACTGTTTATTGCCTTCATCCATCTCACAAAGGCATTTTATCTGGTCAGTCGTGGAGGTCTGTTCAAGGCACTAAAGAAGATTGGCTGCTCACCAACTCTTCTATCCATTGTGGGATCGTTCCACACAGGCATGAAGGGTATCATAAAGTTTAATGGTGCAACTTCAGAAGAGTTTGAAATCAAAAGTGGAATTAAGCTAGGTTGTGTACTAGCTCTCACGCTCTTTAGAATATATTTTTCACTTCTACTGAAATATGCCTTTCGTGATCAGGATGGTGGTATATACATTCACTCACGCTCAGATGGCGGCCTCTACAATGCTCAGAGATTGAAGGCCGAGACCAGTGGCGTGCAAAGGTTCTTTGATGCCCGGGGCCAACCCCTTGATTGGATGCCCCTAAATTGTTCTTTCCCTAATTCATTCCTCCTCCCCTTCTACTGCACCGTGCTGCCCCCTCTCCCTAATTGGATGCCCCCCTCCCAACTGGATGCCCGGGGCCGTAGCAACCCCCCCCCCCCCCCGCCACTGACCGAGACCAATCTTAGCAAATAGAGGTATCACAAGGGAGGTAACTAGCAAATTATCCCTAGATCAGGAAATCAACATCAAGATTGATAAGGCAATGACAACAATGAACATGTTAACAAAAAGATTCTGGGAGAACAGGAAGCTCACTGCCAAAGCAAAAGTCGTTGTCTACCAAGCCTGTGTCCTTAGTACTCTTCTCTATGGCAGTGAAACCTGGACAACTTACTCACACCAAGAGAACAATTTAAACAGCTTTCATATGCGGTGTCTGCGAAGAATACTCGGTATTAAGTGGCAAGACAAACTCACAAATACTGAAGTATTGGAAAGATCAGGTTGTGTGACGGTGTATTCCATGCTCAGTCTTCGAAGACTTAGATGGATAGGACACGTTAGGAGGATGGATGATGCTAGAATACCAAAGGACATTTTGTTTGTGTGAATTACAGATGGGTAAGAGATCTCAGGGTCGGCCTCTACTTGGATACAGAGAAGTGTGTAAGCGGGACATGATTGATACAGGCATTGATAATGCACACTGGGTTCGAGTCGCCGCCAAATGTGTTGCATGGAGGGCAAATATCAGAAATAGAATAAAGATAAAGGAAAAAAAAAATGATTGCAGATAAGTCACACACTGAACGCTTGAGACGTAAGATGGTGCGATTGTGAATTGTTTTGTTTTTTTAAAACTCTCGCTCACTTTGAAGTCAAGCGTAGTCCATACACACTATTTATAGTAGTGATGGAATGAATTTTGCGTGCGGATTAGCTTTCCTTATTAACAGCGTCTCTAGTCATCAGGCGAACCCACTCCGAAAACGATCAATAGAGACACAGCAAGAAATATATTTGTGTTTCATAGATTATTCTAAGGCATTTAATAAAATAAAACATGATGAACTGATTACAATCTTTGAATGGAAAAGATCTCAGAATAATAAAGAATAGTTATTGGAACCAAGTAGCAGAAATTAAAATGGGAAATAAAGAGGGTAATTATAAACAAACAAGGCTGTGTTTTGTCACTGGATCTCTTCTCCTTTTATATAGAAGTAATAATGAGAGAGATCAAAGAGAAGCCAGGAATACTATTCGGGGGTTGTACAATAAACAATATGCGTTATGCAGATGACACAGTATTGGTGGCGCATAATGCAAAAGATCTACAAAAATTGATGGACATTGTAGTAACAGTGAGTGCAAAGAAAGGACTCTCCTTGAATATTTAAACAAAAAATAGTAACAATGGTGATATCAAAGAGCAAGGTAACACCAAAATGTGAAATAGAAGAGAAAAATCTTAACCAAGTTGATAGTTTTAAATACCTAGGGGCATTCATAACATCAGATGGATGATGCACAACAGAGATTAAGAGCAGAATATGGTAAGCAAAAGCTTCTTTTCAGAAAATGAAGAATATCTTATGCAATAACTCACTATCATTGAATGTAAGAACGAGAGTGCTGAAGTGCTGTGTAGAATCTGTTTTGCTGTATGGCTGTGAATCATGGAATGAAAATGAACAAATTTGGAAGAGCTTGGAAGCAACAGGGATGTTAGTTAGTTAGTTAGTTAGTTAGTTAGTTAGTTAGTTAGTTAGTTAGTTAGTTAGTTCGTTAGTTCGTTCGTTCGTTCGTTCGTTCGTTCGTTCGTTCGTTCGTTCGTTCGTTAGTTAGTTAGTTCGTTCGTTCGTTCGTTCGTTCGTTAGTTAGTTAGTTAGTTAGTTAATTAGTTAGTTAGTTAGTTAGTTAGTTAGTTAGTCGACACATCATCCTCACTGCACATAGAACCATTCTGTCCATAAGTGCTCGGATCCCCTCATCAGTATATCCCGCAGCATGTAGTAACTGACGACACCAGTTCTGTTTTGGTTTATTAGTCGTCTTTGGCTTCCCGCGTAGTGTTCTTGTTTGGCCACACCTCTTTTAATTTGCTGTTCTCGAAGTCTGACCATGGTTGTAGATTCACAGTCATCACTTGGTTCTCGTAAATGTCTTACTTCTTGTAGAGCATTCAGAATGTCAGCCTGGTCCATGCCTCGTCCGCCATCCATAGTAGCCCTAGAGACAACAGCCATTCTCTTCGGATCCACCCTATCTCTATCTTCTTGAGCATGCTCATTGAGTCACTAAGAAAACATGCTCTAGTGAATGTCTGTGTCTCGAGCCATGTTATTGCTTTGCTTACTGCCATCACTTCGACAGTCAGGCTAAATGTGATCAAAGCAAAACCACCACAATCTTCCTTCACATTTCTCCCCCCGGCCTGAGCCGTAAAAGCTCACAAACTTCTCACTCGTCGAACGACCGACCCATCTGTTTAAATGACAGCATCACCCTCCAAAGAATTCTCGAGGATCAAAGCCTGTACTTCCGCCTCCACAGCAGCCGGATTTTCTTGTCTGTATCTTCTGTCTAGTTGGATGCAAATTGGAAAGGACGTACAGAAATATGTTGGCATTGGTCGCCAAGTTTTAAGTCCTCAAGTGAACACACCTGTTGAAGAATGTCTTCGGCCTCACCCATCCACGACTTTCCTCTTTTTAACCTGCTGCCCTTTACCTTCTTAATTTCACTGTGCAGTGGATGTTGTGTGTTTGCGTTGACTCTGAGAGATGTGGTTCCTGAGACAAATGTTGCGAATTCCTTGGACTGACAAAGTAACTAACAACGATTGCCTGAAAGAGGCTAGAGAAACTAGAACATAATATACAACAATAAGAAAGAGACAAACAGCTTTCTTTGGTCGTGTGATGAGAAAGGAGGCATTGGAGAACACCGTGAGAACTGGAAAGATCGATGGGAAGAGAGGCAGAGGCAGACCAAGAGAAGTGATGCTTGATCTATTGGGACTGTGGCATAGAGGAATATCATCATCAGAGATTATCCAGTAAACCAAGGAACGAGATCTGTGAAGAGTCATGAACGCCTACGTCTGAAGGTATGGCACTTTATGATGATAATGATGATGATGATAGGTAGAACAAGAAATTCACAGAAACAATGTAACAGTTCATTTACACGCGACATATTTGTTCTCTAGCTAACAACAAACTTGGTTTTCATTGTGATTTCTATGTGTAGCAATAAAATTAACGAATTTTTTAACGGCATGATGGGATAACACCTGGAATATTGTGATGTCAAATGATTTAATGAGCTTGAATAGTATTCCAATGTATCATCGTACAATTTATTCTTCGTCTTATTTCGTTCCCTAACATGTGTTGTCTACATCTATAATTCTGTCTCTTATATAAACGTCATTGTCTATTTTAGTTCCTTCAGAGATCCATGGAAGTTATTCTTCACTGTTCTTTGTCTAGGCCAGAAGGTTTGCCTAGATATTTGCCTACAACTATTGATTTTCGTACATTCTCATTAAGTATCGGAACATATGGAAACGCACTTTAACATGAATAATGATACAACTGACGTATTACGTGCCAAGGGAGAGAGAGAGAGAGAGAGAGAGAGAGAGAGAGAGAGAGAGAGAGGGAGAGAGAGAGATAGAGAGAGACAGAGAGAGAGAGAGGGAGAGAGAGAGAGGTAGGTAAGGTCATTCTGTTGATGAAGTATTTACCTGTTTGCTTCGCATGCCCCGGGAAGCTACGGTAGCTCAGTGGATAGCGTTTCTACCTTCTGGTCAGGAGGGAAAGAGTTCGAATCTCCATCAAGACTATGGTATTATTTTAAATTGACTTGGTCTCCCAGGTCGACTGAGCCTACAATGGGTACGAGGGAATGTCATGGAAAGTAAAGGCAGCCGGCGTTATATTAGCCATATACGTCATCGAGTGCCCATTTGTATAAACCAGGGGTCACCAAACATTTTTCACAGTGGACCGGATAACTGACGAAATTACAAGCCCGGACCGCATAATCATTCTGTGCAATAATTGCAAGCCAGAACGGAAGCTCTGGGGGAAAAAGACAAATAAACTAAGTTTAGCATTCCATGATAACCATGGGTGAGTGGCGCGCAATGCACAAAAGCAAAGATAAACAACGTATTTATTTACTAAAATAACACTATCAAAGAAAGCGATGTTAGCAAAATGATAGTTACATCAGACCTATTGAGCACATATCCGAATCTCACAAACTAAGCAGCAAAATAGGTTAGTGAGATTTGTGAAACTGACGTTTGGCTTTCAAGATATCACCAATATTTGGTTTGGAATTGCTGCATCCAATCAAGAGAATTGCTTTCAAATGTTCATCAGTCAATCTCGTTCGATGTGTTGACTTCACATACTTCATTTTTGAAAATGTTTGCTCACAGACATAAGTTGTTCCAAACACTGATGCCATACCAGCGGCACATTTCTTCAGTTTTGGAAACTCAACATCAGGTAAGCAGCGGTAAAATTCAACAAGTTTTCCTTCTCTGTGCTTTTCTTTCAACAAGTCAGTTGCTTGCAAATCAATGAGAACCAACAGTAGTTTAACTGGCACATCATCAAAGTTACAATCAAACGGATTCTGGAACAGAAGAAGGTCACTCTCAGTTCTTTCGAGATCAGAAAATCCAACAAATGCTTCGAAACAAGTGGTGGAAATGACCACGTGTATCACGAATATTTGTTTTCGGAAAATTGAGATTGACATCGTCGGCGATTTTAGCGCAAAACACTTTGACACAGTGAAAATTAGAAAATGTTTTCTCCTTCCACTTGTGCTTCAAACAATGACAGCTTTCTCCGAAATCATTTGATGATTCTGTATAGATCACAGACGAGGTTATCCTTTCCCTGAAGTTTCAAGTTCAGTCCATTCATGTAGGATGTGTTGTCGACAAGAATTGACAACTTTGACAGCCAGGTAGGATCTGACAGCTGTGGATCAGCTCAATCTTATTCAGTGATGAAAACATATAATTCGTTTCGGATTTTACCGCAGCTGAACCACCTCACAGATGTGTGATAAGGCAAGTCACAGATTGCAGAATTCAATTTCATGACAACCCTGGAACTGAGGATGATTCAGTGCATGTCCCCGAATGAAGTTCAAATTAACACCACGAATAAACACGAGAAGTTGTGACTTATCAAGAGATTAGTAGACTCATCCTCATTGGCACCTTGCCGTCTTGACAGACGATAGTTTGTGCTTTAAAAAAGGATATTAACTTTTACCTACGGCGGTAGCGAATGTGACTGATGAGGCCAATTCGCGCTGTAAATGTTCGTTCACAGTGGGTGCATGTGAACACGTGGTCATTTCCACCATAATGCACCATCTTACGTCTCACACGCTCGGTGTGTGAATTATCTGCAATAAATTTCTCCTTTGTCTTTATTCCATTTCTGATGTTTGCCCTCCATGCAACGCATTCAGCGGCGACTTGCTCCAAGTGTGCATTATCAATGCCTGTATCAGTCATGTCCCGCTTACACACATCTTTGTACCGTAGTAGAGGCCGACCCTGAGATCTCATACACATCTGTAATTCACCAAAAAAGATGTCCTTT
Source organism: Cepaea hortensis (assembly GCA_963921405.1). Lineage (NCBI taxonomy): Eukaryota > Metazoa > Mollusca > Gastropoda > Stylommatophora > Helicidae > Cepaea > Cepaea hortensis. Next base: position 38,459,879 of record OY992886.1, read on the forward strand.
GGTATTCTACCATCATCCATCCTCCTGAAATGTCCTATCCATCTAAGTCTACGAAGACTGAGCATGGAATAAACCGTCAAACATTCTGATCTTTCCAATACTTCAGTAATTGTGATTTTGTCTTGCCACTTAATACCAAGAATTCTTCGCAGACACCGCATATGAAAGCTGTTTAAATGGTTCTCTTGGTGTGAGTAAGTTGTTCAGGTTTCACTGCCATAAAGAAGAGTACTAAGGACACATGCTTGATAGACAAAGACTTTTGTTTTGGCAGTGAGCTTCCTGTTCTCCCAGACTATTTTTCTTAACCTGTTCATTGCTGTTGCTGCCTTACCAATCCGGATGTTGATTTCCTGATCTAGGGATAATTTGCTATTTACCACTGATCCTAGATATGTAAAATTGCCTACCATCTCTAGTTCGGCATCGTCAACAAAGATTGATGGTACACCATGTGTACCTTGTGACATAATCTGTGTCTGCTTTTTGCTAATTGTTAAACCAGATAGTAGACATTGCAATTCTTCCTCAGAGTGGTTCGTAACTGCAGCATCATCTGCAAAAAGCAACTCTCTGATCAGTACCCTCCTAATTTTGGTCTTGGCCTTCAATCTCTGAGCATTGTAGAGGCCGCCATCTGTGCGTGAGTGAATGTATATACCACCATCCTGATCACAAAAGGCATATTTCAGTAGAAGTGAAATGTATATTCCAAAGAGGGTGGGAACTAGTACACAACCTTGCTTAACTCCACTCTTGATTTCAAACTCTTTAGAAGTTGCACCATCAAACTTGATTATACCCTTCACGCCTGTGTGGAACGTTTCCACAATGGACAGAAGAATTGGTGGGCAGCCAATCTTCTTTAGTGCCTTGAACAGACCCTCACGACTGACCAAATCAAATGCCTTTGTGAGGTCGATGAAGGCAATAAACAGTGGTTGATTCTGTTCACGGCATTTTTCTTACATTTGTTGCAATGAGAATATCATATCAAAGGTAGACCGGTTCTGTCGAAAGCCACATTGTGATTCGGGGTAGATTTGATCTCCTAGGACTTGAAGTCTGCGCAGAACAATTCTGGCAAATACTTTTCCAACAATACACAGAAGTGAGATACCCCTATAGTTGTTGCAGTCGCTCCGATCGCCCTTGTTCTTGTACATTGTTATGATGCTTGAATCTTTGAAATCCTGTGGGACTTGTCCTTCTCGCCAGCATAGCTCTATTAGCTGGTGGATCTGTAGAGCGAGTGTGTCTTGCCCACTCCTGATAACCTCTATTGGAATCCCATCCTTACCTGGAGCCTTGTCAGATGGAAGTTCATTTATAGCACACTTAACTTCTGTTATGGTGGGAAGTGTGTCCAGGTGGTCAAGAGTTGGTAGAGACTCTATGGCGTTGAGGGCATCATCCGCTAGTTTGGTCTCACTTGAGTAAAGCTCCAAATAGTGCTCTACCCATCTGTCCATCTGCTGTTTCTTATCAGTGATGATTTCTCCATTCAAGGTTTTCAATGGCGCACTTCTTTTGATCACTGGACCACAGGCTTTCTTTATTCCTTCATACATGCTTCTGATGTTTCCCTTATCACTTGCGATTTGAATGGACTCACATAACTTGATCCAATAATCATTTGCACACTGCTTGGCAGTCCTTCCTAGCTTGCCTTAGCTCACTCAGAGTGTTACGCGTTGGTCTTTCCTTGTTTCTTAAGAGAGATATCTTCTTCTTATCAATCAAGGGCTGCAGAGTCTGGCTGTTTTTCGCAAACCAGTCCTGCCTCTTATGATCCACAGTACCGTAAACCCCTACAGCAGTTTTATAAAGAGTTTCCTTAAGTTTACCCCACATTTCATTTACTGTACAATTTTCTGGTGTATCAGTGAAAACGTCTTCAAGTTGCTGTTGAAACTGAAAGCACTTTTCAGGATCGTGAGTGTTAATAATATTAATCCTGGGGCTAGATTTGTGTTTAGCTGTGTAGATTCTCTTTGGTCTCAGTCTAACCCTTGCAACAGCCACAGAATGATCCGTATCACAGTCAGCAATGTGGTAACTTCGAGTTAATGATATATGGTTCAGATGTTGTCTCCGTGTGATGATGAAGTCCAGCTGGTGCCAATGGCCGGATGTTTCCATGTGACCTCTTTGTAAGCATCTCTTTTGTTTTAAAAAAGGAGTTTGTAATACATAGGTCATTTCTGGTGCAATGCTCCAGCAGCCTTTGCCAAGTTTTATTCATGCGACCGATGCTGTATTTTCCAAAGCACACTGGCCATGAACTCAAATCATTGCTCACAAGAGCATTGAAATCATCGAGCATATAAATGTAGTCAGATTTTGGAACTGCCTTGATCACGGAGTCTAACTCCTCATAGAACGAATCCTTCACATCGTCAGAGGAATCGAGTGTCGGTGCATATGCAGTAATAATGGTGGCAAAACCACAAGAGGTTGCCAAGCGCAGGGATAATAGTCTTTCATTTCCTCTTGCTGGACTTTCAATCATTCGCAGTAGCGAATTCTTCACTGCAAAGCCCACACCGTGTAGCCTTTTTTCTGCCTGCGCTCTACCCTTCCAAAAAAAAAAGGTGTAATTGTTTTCCCTGAGTGACCCTTCCTCAGCGAGGCGAGTCTCCTGCAGGCCAGCAATATCAATGTTAAGACGATTGAGTTCGGCATCAATCACAGCCGTTTTTCTCACATCGTCAATATTGGTCAAGTCAGTGGAAAATCCTGGACACATGGTTCTCAAGTTCCAGGTTGCAAGCCGTAGCTTGAAGTGTCTATATTTCTTTTTATTAGTACCTGGTGCATTGGTTTTACAGCCTGCGATTCAGATTTTGTCCTAGCCCCAAACACCCATTGAAGCAAGCAGGCTGTGGCGGATCAGCACCCAATTGGCCGGGGGCTGCCCAGCTTGAGACCGGAGTAGCTGATCAGTGACACCTGTAGGTGTCTCCCATCGTCAGAGGCAACGAGTGGCGCCCCATGTATACTCCAATTGACAGGGACTTATAACCCGTAACAGTTGCCTCTCGCTTTGATTCCGAGACCATTTAAGACCAGGGATGGAGTTATTTCCTCTCCATAGTACAACGCCTGGGCTAAAATATAGAGATCATGTTTTGCCCATGCAGCATGATCCCTCTCTCGGCCTGCCTAATTCACTCCAGAGGAAAGGTAACACCTCTACATCTGGAACAAGACAAGCTGCAGAAGCTGCCGGATCAGCAAAGCAATGCTCTAACTGTCCGCCTGTCCGAGCTTCGATCCTAGACCAGCCGCCAACCAAGGCTTAGGGCGTGGTCTGCCCTGCCATGACATTTTGTCTTTAGGTTGCATTTCCTCGCATCAGTGTGAGGCTTGTACCCTCCCAAGTGCACTCTTCCGCCCGAAGCCGTTGGCACAATGTGGGGAGTCGGGTTTGGTAAGCGCCGCCCAACGTTCGGCGCTAACAGAAAGCAGGTAGTACCGTCTACTGTTATACGGTAGCTCAGTCATATCTGACTAAGACCTGACACATAGTAGACTCATCTAGTGCCAGAGAATACCACAAGTTCCTAGCTTTCTCGCGTATCTGTAGCACTATGTTCTCTCCAAGATCTTCTGTTCTCCGCACAACTAAGCTTGACGAAAGGCTGATATTTATAAACAAATCGGCTTTCTCAGGACACAAGTCATTTGCTGATTCCATCATACACTCTTTGATGAAGTTGCCATCAGTAAACGGTTTTCCTCTTTCTGCAATCTTATGCACTATTTTCTAACTGTTTCTAACTTGTACGAGTGACAGATTCATCTTCAGAAAACTTTCTCGTAAAGAGATTTCCTTGTGTTTCTAAACCAAGTTTCATGGACTCATATTTATGAGAGCGTAACTTTGCAGAAAACATAGAATATGTTAACAGATTTTTGTTTCATTGTGACGCCGAAGAGTTTGCACTCTTTATCGTGGTGTACTTGTACAGCCTCTCTTCTGCTTATGCAAACAGTCGAATATTATAAATGGAATTATAAACGTTGAAGATATGGAAGGAATCAACATTGGGGGACGAGGCATCAATAACATTAGTTATGCAGATGATATAGTCTTGATTGCAGACAATGAAGAGGACCTGCAAAATTTAGTAGATGCGGTTGTTACACACAGTAAACAACTAGGGTTAGAATTAAATTGTAAAAAGACACAGATTATGGTCGTCACTAGGAATAACGAAATACCACAATGTAATATACAAGTAAATAGCAATATTCTTCAACAAGTGAATAGGTACAACTATCTCGGAACAGTAATAACATCTGATGGGAGATGCCTAGAAGAGATTAGAACAAGAATCGCCATGGCAAAAGTAGCCTTTAGCAAGATGAAAAACATACTGACCAATAAAAAGATGTCAATTGAAACGAGAAAAAGAGTGTTGACATGCTACATAGAACCTGTACTTTTATATGGATGTGAAGCTTGGACAATGAGCAGTCAGGCTGAAAAAAATCTGATGGCTGTAGAAATGTGGTTTCTGAGGAAAATGCAAAGAATACCATGGACAGCCAGAAAGACCAATGAACAAGTCCTTCAAGAAACAAATGGAGATCGTAAACTGATTAGAGACATTAGACGTAGACAGTCACCATTTTTGGGCATGTTTTGAGAAGAAATGATTTGGAGAACTTGGAGACAACTGGTAAGATCAAAGGGAACAGACCAAGGGGAAGACCTAGAAGCAAGTACCTGGATGGCTTGGCCTTGTGGCATGGTCGAGACAGAAACATGGAGCTGATCCACGACTCTGATGATCGAGTGAGATGGCAGAACATGACCGCCCACGCTTACCGGCATGGCACATGATGGATGGATGGATAAACGTTGACTACTTTTAATATTAATTTTATAACCATGTTTATGAATGCCTGTCAGGCAATTATTTGGGGGTGAAAATGTGTATATTACACAGTCCAATATTGCTTAGTCATGATATAGACAGGAGCATGGCAGTCGGGGTCAAAGGTTGACTATGAAACGGCAAGAATCGACCAATGAAAACGCGGTAGACACATGCCCGCGCATTCCCAGCAGACATTCTGTCATTTCACCATGCTGGCCTAGCGAAGACGGTCGAACTCCATTTTTTATCACACTTGCTAAAAGGCGAAACATACGACTTGTCAATAATGTTAGGCCCATGCCTTGTAGATCCATAAAGTTGTTGCAGGCTTGAGAGGCTACCAGAGTTGCTGCTGCACCACCACGCTTTCACCACAGAGCTATTGACGAGAATAGCCAGTGAGTGGCTGACCACTAGGCAGAAGCAGAGCAGAATCTGGCTCCATGCAGCACTAAGATAAGTTCCCGTCGCCAAACTAGCAAATCCACTGACCGCTTGAGCCTTCAGCTAGGACCTAGAATTAGGTCGGGCACTTGAAAAGAGAAATACAGAAGAAGATCTAGGCAATTCTGACACACACAGATCATTGCCAATTCTCTTTCAGATTCAACACAAACCTACAATAAACTATGTTTCTTTTGAGTAACTTTACCAATTGCTATTAGACTTTTCTATTTATTAGCATACAGTATATTTAAGCACATATACGATTGATGTTTGATTATTAAAGTGAGAATTCATTTCTTGAGTTATGATAATTCTCTGGGGGTTGTAATTCTATCACAGAAAATAGTAGCCCAGATAACTACACCTGCTGTCTTTTCCCAATTGTTCAGCTCCAAGTTTTACTTTCTGGTGCCGGTGCCTGTGAAAGCTGACATTTCCTGGGCCAAAATCCCATATTCCTAATCTACGAGCTGACACGGTCTTCTGTTCATACAGTGGATAGACTTTCTGAAGGGTTAGTATTTATGTCTTCTGGTTTGTTGTGAGAATTTCCCTCTTCATTTAGTAGACCCCTCTACAAAATGGTTTGCTCGTCCGCGGGATATAGTTCTTAACCAATCTTGCATATTGTGAACTCAGTCAGGGAGCTAATACTATATATTAGTATCTCTGATTCTGAGCTGATGACATCTTCAGTTACTCTGTATATGTCTGTTGATAGTTGGAAGTCTGTTGGATCACAGTAGGTCTTGTCAGTGCTATTGTTGGTATAGATATTTTGTTCTACTCAGTAACTCCAGTAATAATCATTGTGTCGCATGGTAAATAAATTCCTTTTATTTAGTGATTGATTTATTAGTGATAGAGAATACAGTCAGAGTAGTATCTACACCACAATACACAACATAACATATAAGCAAACAATAAGGCTATGGTCAACGTGGAAACGGCAAACGATTGGTTTATGTGTTTGTCATATTAATTATTCTAAGTAATTAAGAATATATGTAAATTATTGATTGCATTTTACCTACAAGAATAGTAAGTTGTGAGGAATTAGTGACAAACTTAAGTGAAGCGTAAAATAATTAAGTGCAGTGCATTACTATTTGAGATAAGTCTTCACCATGTCAGATGGAAGACAACCCACTATGGCTGAGTGGAGGGAGAAGGGTACTCAGATAGGCTACTCTGGAGAGGTGCTAAAAGGGTACATTGATGACATTAGGCAGAGTGCTAAGGGTAATTGGTGAAGCTACGGCTCACCAAAGGTGCATATTAAGTATATAGGTACCTTTGGTAATAGAATATATAACATAATAAGTTTGCAAAATATATAAATAGGGTCGACCTAAATAAACAGCCTAGAGCAGTGTTTTTCAACCGGGGTTCCACGAGTGGCAGCTAGAATTCCGCCTATACAGACCGAAATCGCCTAAATGCAACATTTCTGCCCATCTGATTTATTACATACATTAGGATAGGCACTTGGATCATCACACAGAGTTCCATCAGCAACGTAAACATTTACGTACGGATCTGCCCCAGCAGAAAGGCTGAAATCACGGGCCTAGAGACCAGCTCGATTAACACCTTGATCGGTTTATTTTTCTGAGCTGGCGATAATATTTTTGTAATAACACGAGGCTTCTATGACATTTTTATGCAATGTTTGACACTTTATTGCTTCTATTCCCACTTGTAGTTCACTTACCTATCACTGTCAAACAATAAATTCACTGTTACATACCTATAAAATGGAAAACAGGCAAAATGAAGTAAATATTACTGGAACGTCGGACCTGTGTTGACAGCCAGGCGCATCTGGGGGCGGAAAAGATGCGTCTTTGTGTGTGCTGCCATGGAAACGAAGGTAACATCTGAGCGTATGCGGAGCTACCACGAGCCGGGGAAGGACTTGGGATGGTGCGAAATTAGCAAACATCAAAATAACCAAGAAAATCTAGATACAATAATTTAACATTGAAAATAATAAATTTAAGTCACAAAGCAGCATGGAGGTCTCCACACATGTGACGATTTCCCAGTATTCTAAACATAATATTTAAATTCAAAATTTATCACAACGTCTCGTGTTCCAGACGTTTTATCAAGCAAATTCGAGTACCGTCGGCTGGCCTGATGAACTGATGAACGGAGATTATTGACCCTGGTGTAAACTAACATGTGGCTAGCAACACGTTTACTTTACGTGAAAATTCCCGGCACTGCATGCTTTTTGATGTCGCTAATCTACTATATTCCGGTCTCCCTGGACGAGGAGTTGGCAGCTTTCTCCGTAACCCCGAATACTCTCGTGGTTGACGTGAGCGCACGAGAATTGGAAGCGGTTCGAGTCGCACTTATGAGAGTATGGAGCAGGTCGCTCAGAAAGCAATGACAAACTACTGAGCGTAATCTTGTCAAGAAATCAACAATCAGCTGAAAGATGTTGATGTTGACAGCGGTGTCCTGTAAAGGATATGCAAAACATTTATTTATTTAATCTACTATATGATCTTGTAACCATGTAAATCTTATATATAAAAAAGACTTCTGCGTCCGTATTTATGTATCTCTGTATGTATGTATGTATGTCCTTTATACGTTCGCGAACGGCCCATCCGATTGAGATGAAATTTTCTACACGTCTTCCTTTCATTCCAGAGCAGCCAACTGTCGTATATTTTTTTTCTTCTTCCTCCTCCTCCCTCCTCCCACTCCCAAAATAAGAATCCCCGAACCAAAACGCTAGGGAAAGGGAAGAAAATGACGTGACTACACAGAATCGTCATACGGCAATCATCATCCCTCCTCATTCTCCCTCCTTCCTCTCCCTCCTTCCTCCTCCTCCTTCCTTCTTCTCCCTCTGCCTCCTCCCTCCTCCTCTCCCCTCCTCCTCCCTCCTCCTCCTCCTCCCTCTCCCTCCTCCATCCTCCTCCTCCCGCTTCCTCCTCCTCCCTCTTCCTCCCTCTCCCTCCTCCTCCCTCCACCCTCCTCCTCTTCCTCCTCCCTCTCCCTCCTCCCTCTTCCTTCTCCCTCTTCCTCCCCCTCCTCCTCCATCCTCCTCCCTCCTACTCCCTCCGCCTCCTCCCCCTCCTCCCTCATCTTCCCTCCTCCTCCCCTCCCTCCTCATCCCTCCTCCTCCCTCCTCCCTCCTCCTCCTGCCTCCCTCCTCCTTCTGCCTCCTCCTCCTGCCTCCCTCCTCCTCCTCCTGCCTCCTTCTCCCTCATCATCCTCCCTCCTCCTTCTCCCTTCTTCTCCCTCTTCCCTCTTCCTCCTCCTCCTACCTCCTCCTCCCTCTACCTCCTCCTCCTCCCTTCTCCTCCTCTTCCTCCTCCTTCTACCTCCTCCCACCTCCTCCCTCTACCTCCTCCTCCTCCCTCCTCCCTTCTCCTCCTCTTCCTCCTCCCTTTCCTTCCTCCTCCTCCTCCCTTTACCTCCTCCTCCCCCTACCTCTTTCCTCCTCCCTCCTCCTCCTCTTCCACCTCCCTTTCCTTCCTCCCCTCCTCATTCTCCCTCCTTCCTCTCCCTCCTTCCTTCTTCTCCCTCTGCCTCCTCCCTCCTCCTCTCCCCTCCTCCTCCCTCCTCCTCCTCCCTCTCCCTCCTCCATCCTCCTCCTCCCGCTTCCTCTTCCTCCCTCTCCCTCCTCTTCCTCCTCCCTCTACCTCCTCCCTCCTCCTCCCTCTACCTCCTCCCTCCACCCTCCTCCTCTTCCTCCTCCCTCTCCCTCCTCCCTCTTCCTTCCTCCTCCTCCTCCCTCTACCTCCTCCTCCCCCTACCTCTTTCCTCCTCCCTCCTCCTCCTCCCTTTACCTCCTCCCTCCTCCTCCCTCCTTCCTCTCCCTCCTTCCTCCTCCTCCTTCCTCCTTCTCCCTCTGCCTCCTCCCTCCTCCCTCCTCCTCCTTCCTCCTTCTCCCTCTCCCTCCTCCTCCATCCTCCTCCTCCCGCTTCCTCCTCCTCCCTCTTCCTCCCTCTCCCTCCTCTTCCTCCTCCCTCTACCTCCTCCCTCTACCTCCTCCCTCCTCCTCTTCCTCCTCCCTCTCCCTCCTCCCTCTTCCTTCTCCCTCTTCCTCCCTCCTACTCCTCCCTCCTCCCCCTTCCTCCTCCTCCCTCCTCCTCCTCCCTCTACCTCCTCCCTCCTCCTCCTCCCTCCTCCTCCTCCCTTCTCCTCTATCTCCCTCCTTCTCCCTCTCCTCCTCCCTCCTCCTCCTCCTCCCTCCTCCTCCTCCCTCCTCTTCTTCTCTCCTTCTCCCTCCTCCTCCCTCCTCCTCCTCCTCCCTCTACCTCCTCTTCCCTCCTACTCCTCCCCCTCCTTCTCCCTCCTCCTCCTCCCTCCTCCTCCCTCTACCTCCTCCTCCCTTCACATTCCTCCTCCTCCCTCTTTCTCCTCCTCCCTCTCCTCCTCCTGCTCCCTCCTCCTCCCTCCTTCTCCTCCCTCCTCCTCCTCCCTCCTCCTCCCCCTCCTCCTCCTAATCCCTCCTCCTCCCTCCTATTCCTCCCTACTCCTCAAGTCTCCGCCCTCCTCCTCCCTCCTCCATCTCCCTCTTCCTCCTCCCTCCTCCATTTACCCAAGACAGACAGACAGTCAGACAGATAGTCGGGAACGGGATCTTATATGACTACTTATATGATTTAAATGAGATGCTCTCCACCATGGGCTGGGCTGGGTCAGACAGACAGACAGATAGATAGATAGACAGACAGACAGACAGTCGGGAACGGGAACTTATATGACTACTTATATGAATTAAATGACATGCTCCCCATCAGGGTCTGGGCGAAGACGGGCTGGGTCAGACAGACAGACAGACAGACAGACAGACAGACAGACAGACAGACAGACAGTCAGTCAGTCGGTAACGGGAACGAGAACTTATATGACTACTTATATGAATTAAATGAGATGCTCCCCACCAGGGTCTGGGCGAAGCCGGGCCAGGTCAGCTAGTTATTTCATAAAGGCATGTACTCACACATGTATATCGACTGATCAGTTACTTTTGTAAAGGCAAAATGTATAATATACTCTTAGTAAACATCAGAAAATGCTAAAGGTATAGTTTTATTACAGTATCTCGAGTATTCTATTCTGTAAAGGCATGCATTAAATTACTAATGATATGATATAGATTTTGCAGCGGGTTTGACTCTGGTATTGTTAGAATCTCTCATGTGTTGTTTACACAAATATTTAAACTCTCGTCTGTATCTGGAATTCAATTGTAAATACACAAGAAAGCTAACACTGCAATCTAATGATTCAAAAGTGACGGCTAGAGACCACAACATCATGGAGAGTTTTTCCTGTCTGCCGGTGTTAATGCCCGGAAATACATAGTAGACTATTATTGTTATCATTTTTGGAAAGTTGCAACATGTCAAGGTTATAGCCAAGGTGAGAATCACGGTTACCAGTCGTGTTTCACGCACAGATAATGCTGATGGTCGGTTTAAATAAATGACCTGAGAAGCACCAGGGCTACTTTGAGATTCATAACTGGCAGAGACTCGGACTTTGGCAGAGGCATCTAATGAATAACCCATCCACACAGCACACACGATTACTAGAGCCTGGGAAACCATCCACATGGAGACGCCTGCAGTTAAGTCAAGTATATATGTGAGATCCTTGATTTTTTGGGTTGTCATTTTTGTGAAAGTCTTGATTGGTGCCCCGGTGGTCGTATTAGTAAATGATAGTGACGTCATCTCTATCCATTCAAATCTGTCGTAAACGTAAATGGGAACATGAATAATTATATGGATGACGTAAATAGTCACAATAACACCAATACAACGATATCTTGTGAAGACCTGTTTGACTGTAAACGGAGAGACTACACAGCAACATCTCTCCACAGATACCACAACCGTGATCCAACAGAAGACTTCATATAGACAGCTGATTGCCCAACTCAGCGTGTAGTACCCCAAGGCTCTGGTGTCAATGCCTGTGTTGATGTACGTGAGATCAATCACGAAAGAAATACAACTTGCCAGCTGAATACTCATAACCAAAAAGGCGGTCAAGGAGAGAGAAAATAGACCAACGCTCATACTGTCTTTGAGGCCCAGTTGTGAGAAGATGATCATGTTGATGAAGTTGGTGATAAAGCCAACAACCGAAATGATCAAACGAGTCAAAACGTTAATAGAGATATGCATGTATATCAACACGTCCTCGTCAAGAACCTCTGGCATGTCATTTAAGTGCCCACTGACCTCATAATTTTGCTCCTTTGTAATTATGTTCATGTTTGCGGGAAGTGTCCTAACTCATATTGGAGTCCAGGTGAAAATCATGAATTGGCATGTGCATACAATAAAGCCAACGGTGTCTGAAAATGAAGAAGAATCTACGAGATTGTTTAATCAGCTGTACATAAAGTAAAATGAATTCCTGATTATATTTATGCTTGGAACAACTACCCTGTTTTCATAAAGCTTGTGTAATAGGCATATTTTATATTCCTAAAATAATTTCATATGATAAAAATCGTTGCGCCCATTAGCTCTGGTCACGTTTGATAGATTTCACGAGTATTATCTGGCGTATGGTGAACTTCACGAAAGTAATTATTCTATGTAGTGTACGGTAGCTATCGTTCGTTCAAGTATAGGTAATTGTTTAATATCTTAATACATCTAAGGCACAAAACCGCAATGCTGTATGTCTAGATAGTTATAAATGTTCACTCTCGGAGGTAATTGTTTCTTGTCTATAGTTACTGAACTGAGATACCCAGTTTATTATCGCTGTTATCTGTAATTTAACGTAGCTGGCATTTGTAAGATCATTGCATTATTTAATTCTTTCAAAGAACAGTTTCACACAATTAACTACAATAACTAACTATAACACAGTGCATGATAATTCTGTTCATGCGAACAATCCATTCAATAGTAGATATAAAAAGAACTCAGAGACTCTTTTACAATCCGGAAGGCGCATTTGTCACACAGTGTTAGACTTTATTATCTATAGACACATCGGCAGTCGGCGGATGATATGGCCAGTATCACGTCTTGCCGCCCTTGCTTCCCGAGACATATCTTGGTATCCATTTCAGGCTGGGTCTATCTGGGAACCCAAATGAATTTTATAATTATGCCAGATGCTGATACGGATGAGAATCAGATTCCAGAAGTACCGTGTCTATTCTTATGTTTCAACCAATGCTGTCTTGCTATAGCTGTCAGAATGCTGATATGATTACTAACATCGGAAACACTGAATGTATGGTGATTCGACGCACACCAGTGCAATATAAGGTGAATATGAATGTAAAATAGTTACAACAAGTTATAGAGTACAACTAACCTGCAGTGTATTCGCAGAGGATGAAACACCGATTACTGACTTTTTAAAACTCGAAAAAAAATTTTTTAAATTAAACGGAAGACCTTTTAAAATAAATGTCATTCAAATATATGCTCCCACAAGTGAATTCAGTGAAGAAAGTATAGAGGAATGTTATAATGACATGGAATCTGCTTTAAAGAACTGTAAAAAAATCAGAAATAAATATCATAATCGGTGATTTCAACGCATAAGTAGGAAATCAAGGCGATAGATGCAGTGTAGGCAACCATGGTTTGGGAGAGTGAAACGAAAGAGGATACAGACTTGTAGAATGGGCAACAGAACAAGAAATGGTTGTAGGAAACATCTGGTTTAAACAGCATCCTAGAAGATTATGGACATGGCGGAGTCCAGGCAGCAGAAAAAAAAAAAAACAAGATAGATTACATCCTGATTAGCAGAAGGTTTCGAAATGCATTAACAGTCGTAACAACAGTTCCCAATGCAGACTGTTACAGTTGTCACAAATTAATTAGAGTCACATTGAGGGTAAAGTTAAAGAAAGTCAAGTATACAATAGAAAACACTAAATATGATTTGTGAAAATTGAAAACTGACAAAGAAATAAAAGATAATTTTAGCATAGAAGTAAAGAACAAATTTGATATATTGGCTGTAATAGAGATAATATTTCAAGATGTGGATGATCAATGAAAAATGTTAAAGAATTCAATCAGTTTGGCTGCAGAAAAAACTATTCCAAAATTAAAGAAAGTGGGTCTTAAGACGTGGATGACTGAAGAACTTTTACAACTAATGAAACAAGAAAAGAACAAAAATAATCCTGCCAGATATGAAGAAATTCACAGAAAAGTCAGAATATTATGTAAGGAGGCAAAAGAAGCATGGCTCGAGAAAAATTGCATAGAAATTGAAAACAACATAACAGTAAAAATACTAAACTAATGCACACAGGAATTCAGGAGCTTACTAATAAAAGAAACAAGTGCATCAGCAGGCTGCCTAAAGACAAAATATGGAAAAATCATAATAGAAAACGATCAGATTTTACATGTATGGCAAGATTATGTGAAAAACCTTTATCATGATAACAGAGAAGAACATTATGATATTCAAAATAATAATTAAGGAACATCAATTTTGAAGATGGGGGTTCAGAATGCTTTTAACCATATGAAAACTGGCAAGACCCCCGGTACAGACAGCATCACAACAGCAATTATTAATGCTTTATCAGACAATGGAATAAATAAAGTTACCAGACTGCTGAATACAATTTATGATACTTGAGATATACCTCATGAATTATGTATTTATTGCAATCCCAAAGAAATCAGGAGCCTTGGAATGTGATCACCATCGAACAGTTAGTATAATAAGTCACATCACGAAGATTTTGCTAAGAATTATCGTGCCAAGAGTTAGGAAGAAAATACAACCTGAAATAGGAGAGGAACAGTCAATAAACGTTCTATAGAAGTAAACAAAGATCTACACCTTTGCTTTATTGACTACACAAAGGCCTTCGATAAAGTGAGACATGTCGACATGATAAGGATGCATGAAGATCTAGAAATTTATGGGAAAAGACTTTAGACTAATAAAATCATATACTGGAAACAACAAGCTGCCATAAGAATTGACAATCAAGTAGGTAAATATCAGCCTATTAACAGAGGTGCGAGACAGGGATGTGTAATGTCTCCAGATATGTTTTTCCTGTACAGTGAAAATATTTTCAGAAATGTGGTAGATGTAAATGGAATCACCATTGGAGGATGACATCAATAACATTAGATATGCAGATGATACAGTATTGATTGCAGTCAATGAGCAGGATCTGCAACAATTAGTAGCATCTACTCAGTGAACAACTGGGGTTAGAATTAAATTGCAAAAAGACAGATTATGGTCGTCACAAGGAAAAACGAAATACCACAATGTAATATAAAAGTAAATGGGAATACTCTTCAGCAAGTGAATCGGTACAATTATCTCGGAACAGTCATAACATCTGATGGGAGATGCCTTGAAGAGATTAGAACAAGAATCGCTATGGCGAAAGTAGCCTGTAGCAAGATGAAAAACATTCTGACCAATAAAAAGATGTCAATTGAAACGAGAAAAAGAGCGTTGAGTTGTTACATAGAGCCTGTTCTTTTGTATGGATATGAAACTTGGACAATGAGCTGTCAAGCTGAAAAACACCTGATGGCTGCAGAAATGTGGTTTCTGAGTAGAATGCAAAGAATATCATGGACAGACAGAAAAACCAATGACCAAGTACTACAGGAGACACATGAAAATCGTAAATTGATTAGAGAAATTAGACGTAGACAGTCAAACATTTTTGGACATGTTATGAGAAGAAATGGATTGGATAACTTAGTGACAGCTGGCAAGATCGAAGGGAACAGACCAAGTGGAAGACCGAGAGGAAAATACCTGGATGGCTTGGCTACATGGCATAGACGAGACATGAAAACTGAGCACGACTCTGGTGATCGAGTGAAATGGCGAGTCATGACGACCCACGCTTTCCGGCTTGGCACATGATTGATTGACACGCAAGTCTAGCAATCGACGTACCCGAAATAATACCAGCGCTCTCAGGTCCGTATGGCCGGATGGATAAGAGCGGGTGTTCTTAAACATCCGGCGTGCTGATGTCAATGTTAGGGGTTCAACCCCTACACCGGACAGCTGGACTAAAATGTTGACCTGTCGTCCTTGACTTGGGGACGTACATTACAAGTACCTCTGAAGTCGGAGTGGGTTCGCCTCATGGCGAGGGACACTGTTAATAGGGAAAGCTAATCCACACGCAAAATTCAGTCATCTCTACTACATTTGTATAAATAATGTGTATTAACTACGCTTGAGTTCAAAGCTAGCAAACGCAAAAAAATACCAACGCTCTAGCACTTAAACGGCCGGTGAGCTGATGGTGGGGTACCGGGATCGTTCCTTTCAGTTGAACTTAAACGTTGACTTCTCGTGCAGATAGCAATGGCCAACTACTGAATGTAAAATTGTCTAGAAATGAACCTGGGTTTGATGGCAACATCCTGTAAAGGATAAGCAATGCTTTAGCTGGCGCCTTTGCGAAGTCGATAGCGAACTGCGCTGATAATGTCAGGATACGGGTTCGACGCCTGGGCTCGTCGTCCGCCAAAGCGAGGTAAGGACTGGCCACCAAGTCCTCCGTATATTCAGGCCTGCAAAATGTGATGGTGCTGTCACATCATAGATCCATAGCAGAACAACTGCTTCGGGAGAAACAAACGACACCAACGAAACAAATCAAAGCGAGACTGTCAAGAATCTTTTCTCGCTAATGTGCTCTGTTGTGTTTGCCATTAATTTTACCAGCGATAACAATATGTTTCGTATTTTTCTTTTCAGATATCTTTAACATTATTGACTATTTTATCCCGGTGTCTGTGATAAGGCACCCTTTGTAGTTTGGACCTCAAGATATAATTACGTCACACAGCCGCCTATATTGTCTGCAGAAGTCTTACATTTATGTTATGTTTCTAGGTCTTTCATTATTGCCACACTTGAACTGCCCGCCTTTCGTTCGGCCAGGCCTCGTTGACCGTACCTTTTAACCACAACGGCTGTGTCACCTTCGCTCTGTCATGCTGAATATTTTAACTGATATTACCGTATCAGTGAGAACATTGCACACAATTCTTAAACAACGATTGCATTTTAATCCATAGAGCATGTCTGTTGTGTCTGAACTAAACGAGTGTGAAAATCAATCCAGAGTCAACTATTCCACGTTGTTTCAATCATTTTTAGCTAAAGAATACGAGTCAATTCTCGATATAACATTCTTCTCTCATGAGGTATGGTTTCATCTAGCTGGATACGTTAATAGTCAAAGTAAACATATTTGGAGCACATTTAATTCCAACGCAATTCACGAAGCGCCTCTACACGATGAAAAAATTTGGGATGGTGTGTTGTCAGTAGAAAACGTTTTATTGGACCAATTTTCTTTAACAACACTATTAATGCCGATTAGCCGGCTCCATGGCCGAGGGGTTAGCAGCTTTCTCCGCTAACCCCGAATACTCTCGTCACGTGACGCGACGAGAATTAGCAGTGGTTCGAAACGCAAAAGTGACATGAGAGTATGGAGCCGGTCGCTCAGAAAGTCGTGGCGTGCTGATGAGCGTAATCTAGCCTAGGAATCAACATACAGCTGAAAGATGCTGGTGTTGACCGCAATATCCTGAAACAGGATGGAAACGCGGAAAAAAAAAAAATTAATGCCGATTGGTACCGTACTGACATACTTGAATCTTTTTTAGAACAGGTGAATGAATATGAAATTGACGAATCGTGGTTCCAGCAAGATGTTGCAACTGCATGCACAGTTAGAGCATCAATGCGTTTTTTTTTTTTTTTTTTTTTTTTTGGGGGGGGGGAGAGAGAGAGAGAGAGAGAGAGAGAGAGAGAGAGAGAGAGAGAGAGAGAGAGAGAGAGAGAGAGAGAGAGAGAGAGAGAGAGAGGAGAGACATTTGAGCAAATCAGATAATATCACATGGAATGTGGCCTGCTCGTTCTCCAGATCTAACTTCATTAGGTTATTATATATGGGGTTTCTTGACAGGAAATGTTTACACAAATAATGTACACACATTGAGGACCTGAAAAAGGCAATCAGAATTACCATTCTAGAAATAACAACAGACACATTGCAGTAGGTATTTGACAATATAAAGACATGTGTACAATCATGTCTTGAAACCCGTGGAGGACATTTGCAACACCTGTTATAATGAATACTTCATTGGTACTTTCCGGCTTTTCCCAAAACAGCGTTAGATCATAGCAGTAATTAGTATAACTAATTGAAATATTTTAGCACACTTTTTGATGACGTCATGTACTTCATTTTTCAAATGTGTTCAAAGTATAAAGTGTAGTGAGACTTTACAAACACCCGGTATAAATGGATTTTAATAAGTCAGTAAGAATGTACCCATTCTTGTAGATGTCATTTATGAATTTTGTTTGTTTGGAATCAAAAATTTTTCAGGACCCCAGTTTCCTCCAATGTATTCTTGTCTGTTCCGAGGGCCTTCCTTCCTTGGTGTGGGAGTCTCTGTGGCGAAGTGGTCAAGCCGTTTGACTCATTCTCCGAAGGTTGTGGGTTCGATTCCGGGCCGTGTCCTTCGGTTCAGAGTTAAATGTTTAGGAGACTCCTGTGGGTCGTCGCTAAAAGCTACAGAGTTCGTGCTTTGTGCGACGCTTTCCGTGCTGCGGAAAGAGACCGAGCCATATGGGATAACACCCGGTGCAGTGAAGTCGACCCTGTCGACTTTTAAGCGACTTTTCTTCTTCCTTGGGGCTTGGCGTAAAGTAGTGCCTCCACAACTTCCGCAGTAAGTGCTGCTGCACCTTCACCATTGTCTTGCATATTTACATTCGGTCTTCTATTATCATAGAGCTCTTCTGTGTCTTCTGTCGATGTTCTAACCTTGTGACATTAATATTGCGACTTTCCTCTATAGTAAAATTCCAGTGGGTTTTTATGTGTTGACCTTTTACTCGTAGGATACTTATTTGTTGGCACATAGACAGCGATTTTTCCCCCAGTGATTCTTCCAAAGTTGCCTGCATGACAGATTCATTCAGATTATTTTAGTACCCTGTGCATTTGCTAACTATTTCTTAAGTATATTATTATATTCATTTTTATCTTGCTTTTTCCTTTTTTCATCCACAATTTGCAGAATGTCATGTGTCATCAATTTGTTGTTGTTTTTGTTGTTGTTGTTGCGATTCTATGTTTAGTTGGAATAAAGATGATATCTATTCCATTTATTCAAGCCGCATATCACATTATGCATCGATAGTCAAACTTTTCTCAGAATACAACACCACTAGCTTTCTCTGATGTCTTTGTCTGTTTTATATATTTGTAGGTCTAAATTGATGTTTTGAGGGATCAGGGAGTCGCCTGTATCGTCTTAGTTTTAACATCATCCTTTCTTTGGTTGTTTCGGGATTTGAAATTTAAATATTGAGCACAACCCACTACTGGCAACGCCGATCGCATCCCGGTATGAACCTAAGGCCTATCCACGTCAATATGGAAGCACTATACTCGAGTTTCGCTCTCGTTTGAGCTCATCAGTAGTGCATATCCCTGACCGGATCCGGAAACAAACATCGGATCACTGGCGTGTGGCGCGGGTGTGTAACCAATCGGCACACGCTGGACATGCCAAATTCTCATAACAGAATACCACAACGTTACCCATCGTAGGCTATGCTCAAGATTGCCCAATCGCCGCGACTGACGTCCGTCAATCGATGTGGACCCGAACGATCAGGACTTCTCACTGGCAAGGAACACCAGGCCTCCTAAAATCCAGTGAGCAATAATCAAATCAATTATTTGGTTGTTTCGGGATTTGAAATTTAAATATTGAGCACAACCCACTACTGGCAACGCCGATCGCATCCCGGTATGAACCTAAGGCATATCCATGTCAATATGGAAGCACTATACTCGAGTTTCGCTCTCGTTTGAGCTCATAAGTAGTGCATATCCCTGACCGGATCCGGAAACAAGCCTCGGATCACTGGCGTGTGAAGCGGGTGTGTAACCACGCGGCACATGCTGGACATGCCAAATTCTCATAACAGAATACCACAACGTTACCCATCGTAGGCTATGCTCAAGATTGCCCAATCGCCGCGACTGACGTCCGTCAATCGATGTATACCCGAACGATCAGGACTTCTCACTGGCAAGGAACACCAGGCCTCCTAAAATCCAGTGAGCAATAATCAAATTGATTATTTGGTTGTTTCGGGATTTGAAATTTAAATATTGAGCACAACCCACTACTGGCAACGCCGATCGCATCCCGGTATGAACCTAAGGCCTATCCACGTCAATATGGAAGCACTATACTCGAGTTTCGCTCTCGTTTGAGCTCATCAGTAGTGCATATCCCTGACCGGATCCGGAAACAATCCGGATCCGGCCTTAGGTTCATACCGGGATGCGATCGGCGTTGCCAGTAGTGGGTTGTGCTCAATATTTAAATTTCAAATCCCGAAACAACCAAATAATCAATTTGATTATTGCTCACTGGATTTTAGGAGGCCTGGTGTTCCTTGCCAGTGAGAAGTCCTGATCGTTCGGGTCCACATCGATTGACGGACGTCAGTCGCGGCGATTGGGCAATCTTGAGCATAGCCTACGATGGGTAACGTTGTGGTATTCTGTTATGAGAATTTGGCATGTCCAGCGTGTGCCGATTGGTTACACACCCGCTTCACACGCCAGTGATCCGGGGTTTGTTTCCGGATCCGGTCAGGGATATGCACTACTGATGAGCTCAAACGAGAGCGAAACTCGAGTATAGTGCTTCCATATTGACGTGGATAGGTCTTAGGTTCATACCGGGATGCGATCGGCGTTGCCAGTAGTGGGTTGTGCTCAATATTTAAATCATCCTTTCTATAAATGGAACATGATCATTATGGCAGTCTGCTCCTGGGCCAGGTTTTGCTCCTACTGAACTGCTTCTGAAATATAGAAGCCAAAAACAATATGTTGCACGATTCAAGGCCTGTTGTATTGCGCTACATCTCGCCAGGTGCATACTGCAGAGTTATATATCATATGAAGTGAGTAAATGATTAATACTTCAGCTGAAAGGCTATAAAACACACTATAGTCTGTTTCCTTGACACCTAATTAAACATGGCCATTAAGTGAACAAAGAGAAAGCATCTCGTATACTTTATACGTATACGTATACGTATAAGTCAGTAAGAATGTACCCATTAGTGTAGATGTCATTTATGGCCGAGACTTTTGACGGGTTCCTCCATCACACCATCACAGTGGGGATCGCCTGGTTGGCCACCTTGAATGAAGTTGCCACCACCTTGCCATTCACGATGGACAGGCTTCTCGACTTCTTGGGCTTGAAGCTCATCCTGCATCAGTCGATCAGATGATCCAACCTTTTGAGTATACGCTGTGCGTGATTCTCATCTGGTGTCGTGATAGTCGTGTCGTCCATGAAGACACTGAGTGTTGGAATTCTGCATTACTTTCTAAGTCTCGGTCCTTGCGCATAGCCGAATACCGCATCCAGAACGACCTGCATGGCTGTCAATTAAAAAACCTAGTGTTTTATGTTCAGTCACATTAACTATAGGTAACGTGCCCATGCGGAGTTCGAGCGGTGATCCAGTTATGGCTAGTGTCTGTAGTTTTTGTCTGGTCGTTATTAGCATGGATTTGGTTTTGTCGATGTTAATTTGCATGCGGTTTTCATTGCTCCATCTAGTAAGATTATCAAGTTCCTTTTGTAAAGAATTCTCTAATTCACTACGGTTTTCTTGACTAGTATATATAGTACAGTCGTCTGCAAATAGATCACAAGTTGTATTGATATATAAAGGAAGATCATTAATATAAACTGAAAAAAGCAGCGGACCTAGTATTGAGCCCTGAGGCACACCAATATTAAGCTGTGTGGGTCTTGATAGACAGTTGTTGAAGGACACGACTTGTTGCCTGTCGGATAGAAATGACGTAATTATGTTCACCATGTTGGTGCTTGTCTTCATTTGCTTTAGTTTTCTAATTAAAATATCGTGATCTACCATATCAAAAGCTTTTTTAAAGTCTACAAACACCGCTCCACAAATTATACCGTTGTTGATGTTTAAGTGCCAGTTATCGGTCATTTTTGTTTGAGCACTATGGCAAGAATATTTAGGTCGAAACCTAGATTGACTGTTAATTATTAGATCATTGTTAATTAAATGGTGTAACGTTATTTTATGAATGTGTTTTTCTAGTGGTTTTGATAGCGACGATAGTAAGGAAATAGGTCTATAATTACCCAAAACGCTATTATCGATTGAGCCATTTTTGATTATCGGAAACACTTTAGCAATTTTAAATGCAGATGGAAAGTAGTTTTTGGCCAGGCACTGGTTATATATGAACGTTAAGGACTCGCTAATGACTGGTGCAGCACAACGAAGAATTCTATTACTGATACCATCTAGGCCGTGTGAGTTTGTTGATTTGAGGTTCAAGAGATATTTATAAACGTCTGCAACAGACATTAAAGGATCTCAGCAGGAATATTTCTGGTGCACTTCTCCTCACAGAATGATGCCAGTGAACTTAAATTACACGATGAGTCTGGTATTGAAGACTTTAGATTCTCTATTTCTGATTGAAAGAACCAACTGACTTCATCGCATGTTATAGAATTTGGTATTGCTGATTCTGTAGGGCGTTTCTTATTGGTTAGCAAGTTAATAGCCTTCCATATATTTGTACTGTTTGAATTATCTACAATCAAATTTTTTAAATGATCTTTTTTATCCTACGAATTTCATATTTAACTTTATTCCTTAGTCTGCGGTAATTGATGAAGTCTTTATTTTTGTGTGCTGTATCTCGCTCTCTCATGATTTCCAGCACTTCTCTAGTGACCCATGGGGATTTATGTTGATTTTTGACTCGAACTTCAGTCACCAGGAGCTGATGGTATCTCCAATGAAATGACCAGGAACCTAGGATCAGAGGCCAAAGCAAAGCTGTTACAGATCTTCAATAACACCTTGACCTTAAGCAGTGTTCCACAAGCCTGGAGACGCATTGAAAGTGAAATCATCCTTGTGCCACAACAGGCTGGCTTTAGGCAGTGCTACTCTACGGAAGATCAGACAACCTACCTCTTTCAAGAAATTGAGGATGCAATCCAAGAGAAGAAGCTGATGCTTGCGGCATGGATAGATCTGAAGAAAACCTTTGACAAAGTCTGGAAAGAAGGTCTGATAAAGAACCTGAGACATTGTAAATTTAATGGAAGAATACACAAATGGGGTAAAGCATCGTTGCACAACAGAAGAGCCCGAGAACAGATAGACGGATTCAAGAGCAATAAAGCACTATTGCGTCACGGTGTTCCCCAGGGCGGAGTCTTGTCCCCCAAACTTTTTCTAATCTTCATCAATGATCTTGTTGCTAATCTACCGTATGGAATTAAAGCGGCAATGTACGCCGATGACCTGGTTCTGTGGAGCACAAATGAACATGCATCAGTGGCCACCAGATCGCTACAAAGAGCTGTAGATACTCTTGTTGCATGGGTGGATAGATGGTGTGTCGGCATAAACATTGGCAAGTGCAGTACCACTCTATTTACCCACTCTCCGAACCAAAAGACATTAATCATCCAGATAAATGGAACATCCCTAAGAGAAGATAAACAACCAACATACCTTGGCGTAACATTTGATGATAGGCTGACATGTAGAAAACACATCAAAAAAGCAGTAGCAAAAGCCAGAAGGAAAATAGCCATCCTGAGAAAGCTAAGTGGAACCACATTGGGAGCCAGCGGGAAAATACTTAGCAAAGTTTATCAACAGAGCATACGGCCACACCGGAAATACGGGTAAACTGCTTTGTGTTCAGCATAAAAAACCACACTACAAGAGCTGGACAAGGTGCAAAATCAAGCACTTAGAGTCACCACAGGAGGGATGAAATCAACCCCTACAGTAGCAATGGAGAAAATGAGGAGGACACAAGCACTGAGAGAGCGCAGAGATCCGAAAACACTAATATAAGCAGACAGGTTCCTCAGCTTGCCAGGCCACCCTGTGAAGAACCGATTTGAAAACTTAGCTATGGGGCGGTTGGAAAGAAGTATATTTATCCACCAGTCCAAACGATTCTGCAGAGAAACCACCGATCTGCCCACAGTTGGCATCCACCTGAAACTATTCCAGAGCGAACTCCATAAAAAGATGAACATAGAATATCACTACAAATCCAGACAAAAGTGAGAGGACTATTTGACAAGGAAGAACAGAACAGTGTGCAGCGCAGAACAGCCACTCTCAGCTTTCTTGATGACGAATACCCACAGGACCTCTGGATCCGAGTCTACACAGATGGGTCAGCACAAAATGCTTTTCGAAATGGAGGAGCGGTAGTGTACATAGAATACCCAAATAATACTAGGGACACGGCCAGAGTTCAAACAGGAAAGTACTGCCATAACTATGATGCTGAAATTGAGGCAATCAAGATTGCAATAGAGAAATAACTAAATACCAGATATGGTACACATCCTGTGGTGCTATTGACAGGCGCTTTTGGCTGGAAAATTGCCAGTACTTTATGAACAAAGCAGTCAGCATAAAGTGGGATACCATCCCACTGTGAAGTACTCGGAAACGACAGAGCTGATTGATTGGCTAAGAACGGAGCAAACGAAGAACAGCCTGATGTGCCCATTACATACCACCAAAAGAAAAGAATGATCAAATAAGTCAGAAGGCCACCAAAACCTGCTCAAGACAACTACGACGTTATGGACAGACCAGAACAAGTCATTATTCTGCGCCTCAGAACTGGATACAATAGATTACGCAATCACTTGTATACAAAAGTCAAGATTGGCGACTCAGCCATGTGCACATGTGGTTTGGCTTCGCAGACAGCAGAGCACATACTCCAAGACTGCCAAAAATATAACATATCTAGGCAAACCTTCTGGCATAGCGAGACAACAGTGGAAGATAAACTCTATGGACCGCTGAGTGAACTAAACAAGACTGTTAGATTCATGCAAGAGACAACATTGCAGTTATAGACATTTCAAGCGAACGAAAGAAGACATATACTTCTATAATAATTATATCTGTTGGTTTGCCTTTGATTTCGACCATAATAACTCTATCTGAAATAAACCAGCAACCAAAAATTGGCTTGGATGTTGTTGTTTTTTTGTTTTTGTTTTTTTATTTTTTGTTTTTTTTTCCTTAAATAAAATATAAGTCCAACTCCTTTTTCGTGTGTATCCCCTCCAGAATAAATTATTGTGTGTTTGTCGATTATAATGTCTATCGCATCTCACTTATGCTTAGGATATTCATATTTGTTCTTTCAATTTTCGGTATAACATTGCACATCTTTACCAACTCATTCAGTGTCCTAACATTCCATATTCCTATTTATTCATTTTAGTTAATGTTGTGCCCTCAGTAGCTAACTGAGGGTCTGGTGTCACCTGTGGCTCATGGTGTCACCTGTGGCACTACCACTACCGGAGGATGGTGTCCTAAGACAGCCATAAATGTCGTCCACTGCCTCTGAAATGTGTTTAGTCATGAAGTCTTGGGAAGATAATGTGATGGTTTTCCCTTGCCTTCCACATCCACATAGGGGTATTTTACCTCTGTCTTTGACAGCCATTTCCGACTGTCAGGACAGATAAGTTCCCTTCTCTTCTCAGCTGCAGAGTTATCCACTTATCCTGGTGGATACTCGGTACCCAGGGCTGCGTTTGCCACATCATTGCGTGTTTCCCATTCTCTACTACTGGCAGGTGCAGTTGGGATTTTCCCTTGTTAAAGTTATGGTCTATGATGGTCAAAAATGTCCAGAACTTTTAGATGATATATGCACTAATAGCAAAATCAGAAGCTGAATTACAAGACCACATGAATAGTCTAAACGAAATGTGTAGGGAACATAACATGAAAATTAGCACAAGCAAAATAGAGGTAATGACTATAACTAAGAAGAAAAAACAACAACAATTCACCTAAACGAACATCCCTTGAAACAAGTAAAGAGCTTCATGTACCTAGGAAGTATAATAACATCAAAAAGAAATCAGAAGACGGGATCGAAAATAGATGCAATAAGACAAATCAACTTATTTGACAAATAACACCAATACTAAAGAACAAACATGTATAAATAGATACTAAGAAAGCACTTTATAACACAATATGCCTACCACTTCTGTGCTACAAATCCCAAACCTTGACAATGACAGAAAAAGAGAAAAAAAACATCACAACAACATAAATGAGACTCCTGAGAAAATTACTCAATGTATCAAGGGGAGATAAGATCAGAAATGAAGAAATCAGGACTAAAGTGGGGGTTATAGCAGCGCTAGATTTTATTAGCATTTGATTTTATTACCAGCATATTGGTGTAGAAAGGCAGAACCAGGCAGCACAAGTTAATGGTCAAGACTTTCCAGTATGACAGTACAGGGCAAGATGTGGTGAGTAAAATAAGACGTGACAAGCGCAGAAAGCTTCAGGGCAGGAAAAAAAGCTGGGAGCAGCCACCTTGGTGGGATTTTGAAGTGGAGAAGGCTTGAGTAGATAAGCGTAGTGCTGTAAGGAGATGGCAAAATGCCAAGAAGAACATAGCTTTCCAGCCTAGCCCATGTATGCACTTAGAAAGAGAGATGCACACAAAAGTAAGCCATTTAAAAAAACTCGTCAAGGTGGTTAAAAGTGAAAAATGAGCAGAGGTATGTCAAAGAGTAAGCACAGACAAGTCACTGAAATTGTTCTGGCGACTACATAAAAGCATGAGTGGGGTAGTCAAGAATAAGAGCATTTCTGACTTCCAAGGTGTTGACCTCATCTGGCAGAGAACTGACGAGGACAAGGGCAAAGCCCTCTTTAAACGCTATCTAAAGCCGAGCAACCAGACAGACATTGGAGGCCAAAATCTTGCCAAGGAAGTCACCTCAGACAGGTGCAAGGCCCAGAACACTTTGGATGCAGACACAGTGACAGTGAAAGAAATCAAGGCTGTGCTTCGACGATCAAAACACAGTGCTCCAGGGCCTGATAGCATAAGATACGACGACATCGATAGGTGTACAGACAACGAGCTAGAGAAACTAGCAGACATGTACAACAACAGTATAGGGAGTGCTAGCATCAAGGAGGAGTGGTTACACAGCTATCTGATTCCCTTGCCGAAGCCTGGCAAAGACCACACACAAATTCAGGGATATCGAGTTATAACCATGCAGAATGCAATAGGCAAGCTGTTGGAGAAGGTAATTGCCAGGAAAATATCAAGCCAGCTAGAGAGGCAAGGTGTTTTCCCACCTACCCTGGGTGGGTACCGTCCAAAACGAGAAACCTGGAAGAATGCAGCAGTTTTTGCCCATGATGTCTATGAAGGTTTCCACTCAGGCATTAAAACCTTTGCTGTAGCGATTGATCTTGAGGGCGCGTACAACAGAGTACCATTTGATGTTTTAATGCTTCAGCTTCTTGAACTCAAAATAAGTCCATTCCTCCTTAGTTGGATCGCTGCAGCCTTCTTCCAACGGAAAGTAGTTTTAGATGTGGCAGTTGGACTTCGGAATCAACAACAATATATCCTGGCCTATCACAAGGATCACCATTATCTCCTGTACTGTTCAACGCCTACACAGTTAGAATCACCAATAAGCAGATCACTGGACCTGGATAGAGATCAGGTTGCTGTGGAACTACAAACCGAACTCAATCGCATAAGTACTTGGTGTGATGAAGCTGGGGCAATTGTCAACCCAACAAAGGCAACAGAGACTTCGTACTCGTTGAATAATCATATTGTCAACACTCCAACACCAACTGTAAAGTTGTGTTCAGAGACGATGTAAAGAACGCAGGCAATGAATTTCCTGGGGATACGGTTTGATCGAAGCCTTGCTTATAATGAGCACATAGACCAGGTGATAACAAAGGCCAAGAGGGGTTTGGCTGCGATGCGGGTGATGGCGGCAGCAAACTGTGAGCGGCTGGTCATGTCTGTTTTTGAGTACGCGATGGCAATCCTGACTCTGAGTCGTAAACAGATAGAAAGGATGGAAAGGATACAGAATGAAGTTATGCGCATTATTCTTGGATGTACAAGAGATACAGCATGCAGGGCGATGCGCTACCTTCTTGATTTTCCAACCATTGAAGACAGAATACAAGTTTGCAAAGCACGCGCAAACCTCAGAGATAACGCAAACACACAACATCCACTGCATAGTGGAATTATGAAGGTGAAGGGCAGCAGGTTAAAAAGAGGACGGTCGTGAATGGGTCAAGCCGAAGACATTCTTCAACAGGTGTGTTCACTTGAGGACTTAGAGCTTCGCGAGGAGTGGGTACAAGTTCCAACAGATTTCTGCACATCCTTTTCAGTTTGCATCAAACTAGACAGAAAATACAGACAAGAAAATCCGGCTGTTGTGGAGGATGACGTACAAGCGTTGATTTTCGAGAATTCGCTAGACAGTGATGCTGTCATCTACACAGATGGGTCGGTCGTCCGACATGTGAGAAGCTCATGGGCCTTTACAGCTCGGGCCGGAGGGAGAATTATGAAGGACTCTGGTACTTTTGTTGAGACCACAAGTAGCCTGACTATGGAAGTCATGGCAGGAAGTAAAGCAATAGCATGGCTCGAGACACAGACATTCACTAGGGCATGTTTCCTTAGCGACTCAATGAGCATGCTCAAGAGGATAGAGGTGGGGTGGATCCGAAGAGAATGGTTGCTGTCTATGGAGTGGTCTCGGCTGGCAAAGATTAGTTTCATCTTCATGCCAGGGCATGCGGGAGTACAAGGAAATGAGCGGGCTTACAAGCTCGCAGTTAAGGCTACTGTGGAGAGCGGAGGCGTCATGGACCAGGCTGACATTCTGAATGCTCTACGAGAAGTAAGACTTTTGCGAGAAACAAGTGACGACTGTGAATCTACAAGCATGGCCAAACTGCGAGAACAGCAATTTAAAAGAGGTGTGGCCAAACAAGAATACTACGCAGGAAGCCATAGATGATTGATAAACCAACACAGAACTGGTGTCGTTAGCCGCTACACGCGGCGGGATTTGCTGAGGAGGGGATCCGAGCACTTATGGACTGAATGGTTCGATGTGCAATGAGGATGATCTCTCGACTAACTAACTAACTACCTAACTAGATTTTATTAGAAGGCAGCAAATCAAGTTTTGATTTGGCAATGCAAGTAGGTTACCAATTAAGAGTACACCATAAAAAGCAATGATGTACACACCAGATGGAAATAGAGGAAGAGGCCGACCGCGTAAACAATGGCCGGAGGGAATAGCAGAGTCCATTGGAATATCGATACATGAAGCCCATAAGCGGGCAATCTCCCGCTGTTTATACTTTACCTTGACACCGCAAGGTACAAGAGGAACATGGATGAAATGAGAGATGAGATACGAGCGATTTGGCAGCAGACCGCCTTGTGTTGTTTTTTACGAAATTGTAAGTGTGCTGGTCGTTCAGAAAGCAATGGTAAACTGCTGAACGTTAACTAGCCAAGAGATCATAACAGCAAAAAACAAAGCTGGTGTTGACTGCAACGTCCTGTAAAGGATATGCAACTAACTAGATCAGCAGAGTGAACATACACCACTCTGTTCTACATTTAAATACCTGAAACTTATTTTGATTCCCATGTGACCTGGGACAAATTATCTACTCCTAAAATGTCCATGGCTGAACAAAGCTGTTGCATATAAACATCAATATAACAACACAGTTTACAACATCCGATATTACAAAATGATGTCACCCAGTGATCTCCAAGGCCAACACCAGTTAATGTATTGCACTTTGTGGGTGGGCAGCAGATGTCCATTTATCTTCTCTCAGTAAAGAGTGTAAAGAGTAAATGAGTGAGCGGGAGAATGAATGAGTGAGCGGAAGAGTGAATGAGTGAGCGTGAGAGTGAATGAGTGAGCGTGAGAGTGAATGAGTGAGCGGGAGAGTGAATGAGTGAGCGGGAGAGTGAATGAGTGAGCGTGAGAGTGAATGAGTGAGCGGGAGAGTGAATGAGTGAGCGGGAGAGTAAATGAGTGAGCGTGATAGTGAATGAGTGAGCGGGAGAGTGAATGAGTGAGCGGGAGAGTGAATGAGTGAGCGTGAGAGTGAATGAGTGAGCGGGAGAGTGAATGAGTGAGCGGGAGAGTGAATGAGTGAGCGTGATAGTGAATGAGTGAGCGGGAGAGTGAATTAGTGAGAGTGAGAGTGAATGAGAGAGAAAGAGAGTGTGTGTGTGTGTGAGAGAGCGTACGCATGCGTGTGAGTGTGTGTATATGAAAGAATACAGAGAGAGAGAGAGAGAAAGAGTGAGAGAGAGAGAGAGAGAGCTGAGCAGATGCATGTCATGTAACACGCATGTTATGTAACACGCGAATCCATATGTTTGTGTATTCTCATCTGTCATATTATAAGTTAAATACCATTTGATTTTATCATGTATAATCTAAACTTATGTTCATTACTATAGTTTGAGTGAGAGAGTGAGTTAGTGTGAATGAGAGACAGAATGAGTGAGCGTGAGAGTGAATGAGTGAGCGTGAGAGTGAATGAGTGAGCGTGAGAGGGAATGAGTGAGCGTGAGAGTGAATGAGTGAGCAGGAGAGTGAATGAGTGAGCGGGAGAGTGAATGAGTGAGCGGGAGAGTGAATGAGTGAGCGGGAGAGTGAATGATTGAGCGTGAGAGTGAATGAGTGAGCGGGAGAGTGAATGAGTGAGAGTGAATGAGTGAGCGGGAGAGTGAATGAGTGAGCAGGAGAGTGAATGAGTGAGCGGGAGAGTGAATGAGTGAGAGTGAATGAGTGAGCGGGAGAGTGAATGAGTGAGCGGGAGAGTGAATGATTGAGCGTGAGAGTGAATGAGTGAGCGGGAGAGTGAATGAGTGAGAGTGAATGAGTGAGCGGGAGAGTGAATGAGTGAGCAGGAGAGTGAATGAGTGAGCGGGAGAGTGAATGAGTGAGAGTGAATGAGTGAGCGGGAGAGTGAATGAGTGAGCGGGAGAGTGAATGAGTGAGCGGGAGAGTGAATGATTGAGCGTGAGAGTGAATGAGTGAGCAGGAGAGTGAATGAGTGAGAGTGAATGAGTGAGCGTGAGAGTGAATGAGTGAGCAGGAGAGTGAATGAGTGAGCGGAAGAGTGAATGAGTGAGCGGGAGAGTGAATGATTGAGCGTGAGAGTGAATGAGTGAGCGGGAGAGTGAATGAGTGAGAGTGAATGAGTGAGCGGGAGAGTGAATGAGTGAGCGTGAGAGTGAATGAGTGAGCGTGCGGGTGAATGAGTGAGCGGGAGAGTGAATGAGTGAGCGTGAGAGCGAATGAGTGAGCGTGAGAGTGAATGAGTGAGAGTGTCTGTGTGTGGGAGTGAATGAGTGAGAGTGAATGAGTGAGAGTGAATAAGTGAGCGTGAGAGTGAATGAGTGAGAGTGTCTGTGTGTGGGAGTGAATGAGTGAGAGTGAATGAGTGAGAGTGAATGAGTGAGCGTGAGAGTGAATGAGTGAGCGGAAGAGTGAATGAGTGAGCGGGAGAGTGAATGAGTGAGCGGGAGAGTGAATGATTGAGCGGGAGAGTGAATGAGTGAGCGGGAGAGTGAATGAGTGAGCGTGAGAGTGAATGAGTGAGCGTGAGAGTGATTTAGTGAGCGTGAGAGTGAATGAGTGAGAGTGAATGAGTGAGCGTGAGAAGGAATGAGTGAGCGGGAGAGTGAATGAGTGAGCGGGAGAGTGAATGAGTGAGCGGAAGAGTGAATGAGTGAGCGGGAGAGTGAATGAGTGAGCGGGAGAGTGAATGATTGAGCGGGAGAGTGAATGAGTGAGCGGGAGAGTGAATGAGTGAGCGTGAGAGTGAATGAGTGAGTGTGAGAGTGAATGAGTGAGCGTGAGAGTGAATGAGTGAGCGTGAGAGTGATTGAGTGAGCGTGAGAGTGAATGAGTGAGAGTGAATGAGTGAGCGTGAGAAGGAATGAGTGAGCGTGAGAGTGAATGAGTGAGCGTGAGAGTGAATCAGTGAGCGGGAGAGTGAATGATTGAGCGTGAGAGTGAATGAGTGGGCGTGTGAGTAAATGAGTGAGCGTGAGAGTGAATGAGTGAGCGGCAGAGTGAATGAGTGAGCGGGACAGTGAATGAGTGAGCGTGAGAGTGAATGAGTGAGCATGAGAGTGAATGAGTGAGAGTGAATGAGTGAGCGGGAGAGTGAATGAGTGAGCGGGAGAGTGAATGATTGAACGGGAGAGTGAATGAGTGAGCGGGAGAGTGAATGAGTGAGCGGGAGAGACAGAATGAGTGAGCGTGAGAGTGAATGAGTGAGCGGGAGAGTGAATGAGTGAGCGGGAGAGTGAATGAGTGAGCGGGAGAGTGAATGAGTGAACGGGAGAGTGAATGAGTGAGCGGGAGAGTGAATGAGTGAGAGTGTGTGTGTGTGAGTGAATGAGTGAGAGTGAGAGTGAATGAGAGAGAGAGAGAGTGTGTGTGTTGTGTGTGTGTGTGTGTGTGTGTGGGACGCGCTGGCATCACTACTTTTACGTCACATACTTTTTATGTACACATTTTTCTCCATGTTTAGCCTTGTTTATGTTTACAACATTCATTTCACAATGTTTATTTTTCTTCCTATGTAAATGTATAATGCTCTTGATGAACGAAAGACGAGTGATTGGAAGGGCCGAATGTAAGACGGGCCTGCGCGCCCAATTTGTGACCCTAATAAAGTTGATTTGATTTGATTTTCCTTCTGTGGTTTTCCGGTTATACATCTCACTTTGTTATGTCTCATGTGACATACCTAGCACACATAAAAATATGTATAATAGATGGAACCACACACATTCTATGATAGGCAAGTGCCATTTTTACCTCAGATAGAATCAAAATGAATCACAATAATTCCACTAACAAATTACTGTCACAGAATAACCAAGTAAAATACTTTTCTGTTGCATGCATACTGTAAATGGTACATACATGATCATGATTGTTACCACTCACCGCTACCGAGGAATATTGATACTCGACAATCAATCACAAACATTCAATCTTATGCCAGCGTGGCTGGCATGACACCATGTGGCATGTCTTCAGTTTCTACAACATGTAATAATACTATATGACATATATTTTGTATCTCTCACCCCGTACTTCTGTTAGCTTTGGATATTTACCTAGGGGAAATTGTTTGTTTTTTGTTTTTGCATATCCTTTTTACAAGACATCGCCCCCATACCACACGTTATAACACAGCGTGACACGGTCTGCTACCAAATCGGTCACAGCTGCGTTTTGAACGCATGGTATGCGGCTCACGAACCGCGTTCACAAGCCTTTGGCCACGGAGATCGTAACTTAACTATTAACTTAATCAAAACAATGTTTTCCCGTAGTGAATTTGAATAACGCAGACACAAACCATAGGTTGTACGATTTATTGCCTGGCATATTTCGCTGCATCTCGTCAGGTACATACTGCAGAAGTCACACAGCATAGAGTAAATTAACTAGATACATCTTTCAAGCTGAAATATACACATGTTCGCGCAGTAATATCAATTGTTTACAATGGTAATTTTAAATGGACTATCATGTCCTCCTGTCTGCACAAAACTGGCCTATGTAGAGTAATCATTACGGCTTCTGTAAACTTTAACAAACGACTATTTTGTGTATGAAACAACACGAAAAAAGCGCTGGCTCTATCAATTAAATGACCGCTTTCCAAGACATGACGTGCAATGGACGACGCCGGGAGTTTATAATTGTGGTGTATCATCCTTCCCATGATCGCATCGCCTGAGTGTAGTATCTTGTCAATCCAATTGGGCATGTGTTCAACAACCCTGCTGTGTAACTGCCACTCTGTTCTGCCGATGTAGATAGACTCGCACCTGCATGCGAATTCATAAATGCAATTGGATTTGGCGTACAGAGGGGTAAATTCTTTTACTGCTGGGATAATTATTAGGTACAGAACCACACCTATTCCCACCCCAGGGAGAAATATGATGCCCTAAATATCGGTGGTCATGAAATACCAGAGATTCGATATGCTGATGGTACAGTATTACTATCCACATCACAGACTGATATAGAAAACTTAATAACCTCAAACCAAAGAAATAGTGAAAATCACAACTTATATCTTAACATAGCAAAATCAAAGATAATGCATACAGATAAAACTACTATGGATAAAGAAATATATGTTACTGAGAGAAGACTGGAGGTGGTGAGAAATTTCGAATATCTTGGGTCATTGATTACCGACAATGGTGACACAAATAAAGAAATCAAACGACAACTATCAATTGCTCTTCAAAGACTAAAACAACTAAATAAATTATGGGCTTAGTTCTGTCTGCCCCACTCCTTAAAGCCTCAGACATTAAGGAGTGGGGCAGATAGAACTACAAAAATTAGAATTTTAAGAGCATGCATCTTTCCCATTACAACATACGCCTGTGAGACCTGGACACTTACTAAACAAGCTGAACAGCGCATAAATGCTTTCGAATATAAATGGTATAGACGGGTTCTAAGAATAACTTGGGTAAAGAAAACAACAATTGCATCCATACTTCAAGAGCTGAATATTGAAGAGGGTTGGCTATTAAAGATGATAAAACAAAGACAATTGATATATTCTGGTCACTTGAAACATCATGAAGGTTTGGAGAGAACAATAATGAAGGGAAGAGAGAAAGAGGAAGGCCAAAGAGAAGATGGGTGCAAGATGTGGCGGATGATCTCCAGATGGGTGTATCGGACGAGGGACATCATGCTTGTGATCGAGAAATTTTCTGGAGGTTTGTTATGGGAGCGATATTCGGCAAAGGACACGCTACTGAAAGAATTATATATATATATATATATATATATATATATATATATATATATATATATATATATATATATATATATATATATATATATATATATATATATATATATATATATATATATATCTCACGATGTTCTTAATGTTAATCGAGTGAGATGGTCGTTGTCTAGGTTACAATGCTCCTTGTATGTCACTACGGAGTGTAAGTTGAGCTAGCCACTTGTCTCACAATACAACTCACCCCCGCAGTACACATCCACCAGTCATTAAACAAGATTGAGTTGGCGCACATAATCCTTTAATGCAGAAAGAACACATACAAACGGAACATAATTCTATATCCAGAACAATATAATCCACAGAATATATATATATATATATATATATATATATATATATATATATATATATATATATATATATATATATATATATATATATATATATATATCCTCCTCACGACTTAACACGCACACATCACTGCCTTCTCAAGACCTCCTTAATCTCAAATCCACAAGACAGTTATCCAGCTACTATCCACGGCTGGAACTCACACAATACAACCCATACACTGGGTATCGGCCTCCACTAACTATCCAACCCACTCTGGGGTTGAGGCCTACATTCAACAACTAGGAGAACAACACAGGACGGAAATCTCAATCTAACTCCGCTCCAGCTCCTCTCCTTCGACTACCCATCAGCTCGGAGTCCAAACCTCAACTGTCCCTTGAAGTCACCTGACTTCACACAAAAATACACTGTCTCTCGCCCCATCCACCCTGGGGTCTACATCTACCCTCACCATTATTTCTCAGGGCTGGTTGTTTTTCTCCTAGCCCCGCTACAGGTCACTCACCTCAATGTCAATGACCCAGGCATATATCAATATATATATATATATATATATATATATATATATATATATATATATATATATATATATATATATATATATATATATATATATTCACAAATTTAAGCCTTCCTATGTTTTTTCCCTAAAATTAATATTTATTATTGTAGACTTGGCTACAAAATGTTGACGAGTCCAAAATATGTGGAGGGTTAAATAAAATAAAGGCTCAAAGCCTAACCAGTGTCCCGGGTTTTTTTTTTTTTTAAATCTCCACATTCTGTGAGCAGCTATCGGTACGAGCAACAGTCAATGTTCCGTCTACCCCCTAGTTATGTAAATTAAGGGGGACATCATACTGTCTGCCCTCCCTGTTCATGATTATTAATTACTACAGATATTTTACTAAAGCTCAATAACTTGACAAACGACTAACGAAGAGATAGAATTATACATGTTGCTGAATTATAAAACAGTGTATGATGAAAGGGGCGTCAATTTGAAATCCGTTCGTGCCGCACCGCGCGTAATTGCGTGTGTTGAATATGATCATGCCATAGTCATGTGATAAGTACTAACTAATGAATAAAAGAGCACATTTTTATCATCCCATGATGCATAGGTTCTGTTTCTGACCGTTGAGAAAATGGACGGGTTGATCCAAAATCCGTCCAAAGAAGCTAAAAGAGCGGTGATTCAGTTTCTTTCATTTGAAGGATGTCGACCAGTGGACATTCATCGAAGAATGCAGGCAGCGTACGGTGACAAATGTGTGTCGAAGACAACAGTGACAGACTGATCACGAATGTTTCGGAAAGGATGTCAGTTCACGACAGATCTTCGACGGCCGGGTCAAGCGCATATTGTTGAAACAGAAAACATACCATAGCCAAAATTGATGCCGCAGTACAGCTGAACCGATGTCAAAGCATACGTTCGCTAGCGAAAGAATTTGATGTGTCAATTGGGACAATTCAAAAGGTCGTTTGTAAGAAACTGCAATATCGGAAGGTGTGTTCACAATAGGTACCACGGACGTTGACCGACCACCAAAAAGAGGGACGCATGGGATGGTGTTTGAACCACTTGCTGCGTTACATGGTGTAAGGTGATGCAATTCTCTTCCGCATAGTGGCAGGCGATGAATCATCATGTTATCACTTTGAGACGAGCAGCAAAAGAGAGAGCATGCAATGGAAGCATGCTGGATTACCAAAAGCCAAAAATAATTCAAGTTACAGGTTTCCGCTGGTAAGATTATGATGAGCGCATTTTCTGACCATGAAGGGCTATTGCTGGTCGACATTAAAGAACCTGGTGTCAACATCAACTCTACCCACTACTTGCAAACACTAGACAAGCTGCAAAAAGCTATCAAGAATAAACGACCCGGCATGCTTTCTCACGGTGTAATTGAGTGCATAAATGAACTGGCTTTGAAACTTCAGGGAAAGTATAACTTCGTCTGTGATCTCTACAGAATCATCAAAGGATTTCGGAGAAAGCTGTCATTGATGGTTGATTGATTGATTTATTTAGGAACCGACATCACAGAATTCGCGGCATTCCCATTAGCGCTCCGTCCCCATCCTCAGCAGCCTGCGAAGAGTTCCAACAACAATAGTACCAGTAGCAATCTGATAATATGTCCGTCTCCCCTTTCCTCTGAGTATCGAGCGTCGGCTAGATCCCCTCGTCACTCCTCGCTGTCTCATTCTTGCCAGACGATGGTAATCCATTTGCTTCTCCGAGGTGTACACGTGCTCCCACAAGGCCGCAACCACGTCTGCCTTGTCATGCATCAATACTCCGCCAAGCTTTGCAGAGCCAGCCAATCTGTCCGGCTGTTCATTCCCCAGCACACCGGCATGGCCCGGAGAAAAGATCCAGGCGATGCTTGCCACCTGTGACCTCCGAAGCAAAGCAATCCACTCTGCACTAAGCTTGCCTGACATCCCCTTCCTCAGCATGCTTTCTGAGTCAGGTACAATGACTATGTGTGTGTGTGTGTGTGTGTGTGTGTGTGTCGTATTCTCCATCCAGCGGAAAGCTGCACTGACCGCCTCCACCTCCATTCTTAAGCTAGATGTTGTGGTATCATATGCCAGGCTCTTCTGCACCAAACATCGACCATTAGTTTTGCTGAGAACCCCCAGGCATTTCTCCTACCTCTCAACACTGAACCATCTGTGTAGTTAATCACATCACCCGAGCGAGCATTATCCTGAATTTATGGAAGCACAACTATAAGGAGAAAAATTTATCATGTTCACTGTTACAAAGCGTTTTGCGCTACAATCGCCGAAGATGTTATCGTCGATTTTCCGAAAACAGTTATTCGTGAACTGAAGAAGCATTGTATGGAGAGATTTTCAGATCTTGTCAGAATTGATAGTGACATTCTTCTGTTCCAGCATCGGTTTAATCGTAATCGTGATGATGTTATTGAATTACAGTTGGAGCTCATTGATTTGTTGAAAGAGAAACACAGAGAAGGAAAACGTGTTTCATTTTACCGCTACTTACCTGATGCTGAGTTTAAAAAATGAAGAAATGTGCCGGTTTTATGGCATCAGTGTTTGGAATAACTTATGTTTGTGAGCAAACATTTGCAAAAATAAATTATGTGAAATCAAGACATCGAACGAGATTGACTGATGAACATTTTAAAGCAATTCTCGTGATTGGAGGCAGCAATT
Organism: Cepaea hortensis; assembly: GCA_963921405.1. Lineage (NCBI taxonomy): Eukaryota > Metazoa > Mollusca > Gastropoda > Stylommatophora > Helicidae > Cepaea > Cepaea hortensis. The sequence continues at coordinate 38,497,594 of OY992886.1, forward strand.
CCAAACCAAACATTGATGATATCTTTTAAGCCAAATATCAGATTCACAAATCTCACCAATCATTTTTGCTGTTTAGTTTGTGAGATTCGGATATTTGCACACTAGGTCTGATGTAACTATCATTTTGCTAACAACGCTTTCTTTGATAACTTTTTTTTAGTAAATAAAAATGTTGGTTGTCTTTATTTTTTTGTACATTGCACGCCATTCACCCTTTATTAACGTAGTTTTTCGTCTTTTTCCCTAGAGCTTTCGTTCTGGCTTGCAAGTATTGTCAAAGTTAGTTGCATATACTTTACTGGGCGTTTGCAGTCAACATTAGCATTTTTTTGCTGTTTTTGATGTCTTGGCAAGTTTACGTTCACTAGATTGCCATTGCTTTCTGAACGACAGGCACCCATACCATAGCGTAAAAAAACCCAGCGCAACGCGGTCTGCTGCCAGATTACGCGCAGCTGTATTTCGAACGCGGGTATACAAGATTACAAACCGCGTCCGTAGGACCTTCGCCATGGAGACCGGCGCAAGTATTCTACAGATGAGTATGCGGCCCGCGCTCATCATTTTGTCAGTTAACCGGCCCGCTGTGAAAAAAAGTTTGGTGACCCCTGGTCTAGAGTATGGTATGAGCTATGCACTCACTTCTCTATAATCTTCTGGCTTCTCTTCTAATATCTGTGGCTTTCCTTTCTACATCTCTTCTCTTGTCGACTCTCTTTGACCTCCGCATTGTCATATTAATGCTGACGAATTCGAGTATACAAAGTCCTGATGTAATTAATTAATCTCGTTTATATCAGTTTACTGACAACAATTGCTTCCAGATTTGTCACCTTACGTTACTGAATATTAATTTACTCTTCAATTAAGCCCGTTACCGTGCAATTTTATGGCTTGGATTGAAACACACCATGATACCCCCAGTGAAGCGTTTCATTGTTTAAGACTCTCTAATTTATTATAATCTAACAAGGAAAGAATACTTATATTGCCTAAGTTACTCCTTGGCGAAGCAGTTACGGAAGCAGTTCGTGATCCCGCATACCCGCGTTTGAAACACAGCTGCGCTCGATTTGACAGCAGACCACGTTGCGTTGGTTGTTTACGAAATGATATGACTGCTGGTGGTTCAGAAAGCAATGGTAAACTACGGAACGTAAATTTGCCAAGAGATCACAACAGCTAAATATACTGGTGTTGACTGTAACGTCCTGTAAATGATATGTAACTAACCTATATAACTACTCTACAGCGTTGCATGTTATATAGAACCAATTCTAACATGCGACTGCAAATCCTGGACAATTAGTAAATAAGTGAAAACAATTAACTGGAAGCTTTGCAGGTATGGTTTTGTAATATAATTGGCGCGTCCTTACAATTTCCTAGAAATGACTCCTTAGTTACGACGTCTTTTAAGGGAAATGCGCTAGGCTTGGTCTGGATGCCGTCACAATTTATATGTCCCTTGTTTAAATATGAGAATAATGATTGGTCAATTACCAGGCCAAGACATTGCCGCTTAGATGTGCAAGGTTAGTAGAGACTTGTCAGCCAGAACAGGGAACGAACATGACGATTCCCATTTGGGAGGGCATTTAGCCCAAAGTATTCGCTATCTGGGGCCTAGGTACGTTTGTAAACTCATTATTAATATGTAAGCATGTCTTTTGATAAGGTGCATGTATCACTGTGATTAAAATATGAATTGTGAAACAGTTAGATCAACAATTCATGAGAAAAGATGGCCTGAGTGATTGTGTTCTACTGAGCGGACATGTTTGTCTCACTGCCGATTTTCCTATTCTTACAGGTTCAATTTCTCACTGATATCTCATTATTCCTAATTGATATCTCACTATCGACGCATATCAATCTGCAAATGTCTATGTGTTGTGGAATATTGGCTCTAAGTGCATTTCATGAACCTTTTCTCTATGCGGAAGAATATAGTACTATTAACGCACCGTATGGACATACGTTCATGTTGGAGAAATAGCTCTGCTAACCTGTAACTTGAGCTATCGTGCCATTACGGTACATCTTCTTGTTTACATCTTAGTAAACACACAACACGTGTGATGGCCACGTAATCCTTTCATAAATATGCAAGGGAATTGCCATATTTGATGAGTATAATCTCAAGCGTAAAGAAAGGGAAACGCTATATATATATATATATATATATATATATATATATATATATATATATATATATATATATATATATATATATATATATATATATAAAGGCGATGTGTGTATGTATGTATGTATGTGGGTCCGTTCTTTATGCGTTCGCGACCGGTCCATCCGATTGAGATGACATTTTCTACACGTCCTCTTCTCATTCCAGTGCAACCAACTGTCATAGTTGTATCTATCAGCTATCAGCTAATACCTTACTAAAATTTAATTTTGTAATTACATGACTGAACATAAGAAAATATAAAACAAGGGACAATACTTTTAGTAGCATAGTTATATCTTAAGTTAAGTCCCCTGGCTATAGATAGATCTATGTTTTTTACGGGAACGGGCCGAACATAGGTAGATAGATAGATAGATAGATAGATAGATAAATAGATACATACATACATACATACATACATAGATACATAGATACATAGATAGATACATAGATACATACATAGATAGATAGACAGACAGACAGACAGACAGATCCCCGCCAGGGTCTGGGCGAAGCCGGGCCGGGTCAGACAGACAGACAGACAGACAGACAGACATACAGACAGACAGACAGACAGACAGACAGACAGACAGACAGAAAGTCGGGAACGGTAACTTATATGACTACTTATATGAATTAAATTAGATGCTCCCCACCAGGGACTGGGTGAAGCCGGGCCGGGTCAGACAGACAGACAGACAGACAGACTGACAGATAGACAGACAGACAGATCCCCGCCAGGGACTAGGCGAAGCCGGGCTGGGTCAGACAGACAGACAGACAGACAGACAGTCGGGAACGGGAACTTATATGACTACTTATATGAATTAAATGAGATGCTCCTCATCAGGGTCTGGGCGAAGCCGGGCCGGGACAGACAGACAGACAGACAGATAGACAGACAGACAGATAGACAGACAGATAGACAGACAGATATATAGTCGGGAACGGGAGCTTATATGACTACTTATATGAATTAAATGAGATGCTCCCCACCAGGGACTGGGTGAAGCCGTGCCGGGTCAGACAGACAGATAGACAGATAGACAGACAGACAGACAGGCAGATAGTAGGGAACGGTAACGGGATCTTATATGACTACTTATATGACTTAAATGAGATGCTCCCCACCAGGAGCTGGGCGAAGCTGGGCCGGGTCAGTCAGACAGACAGACAGAAAATCAAATCAACTTCAAATCAACTTTATTAGGGTCACAAATTGGGCGCGCAGGCCCGTCTTACATTCGGCCCTTCCAATCACTCGTCTTTCGTTCATCAAGAGCATTATACATTTACATAGGAAGAAAATTAAACATTGTGAAATGAATGTTGTAAACATAAACAAGGCTAAACATGGAGAAAAATGTGTACATAAAAAGTATGTGACGTAAAAGTAGTGATGCCAGCGCGTCCCACACACACACACACACACACACCACACACACTCTCTCTCTCTCTCTCTCATTCACTCTCACTCTCACTCATTCACTCACACGCACACTCTCACTCATTCACTCTCCCGCTCACTCATTCACTCTCCCGTTCACTCATTCACTCTCCCGCTCACTCATTCACTCTCCCGCTCACTCATTCACTCTCCCGCTCACTCATTCACTCTCACGCTCACTCATTCTGTCTCTCCCGCTCACTCATTCTGTCTCTCCCGCTCACTCATTCACTCTCCCGCGCACTCATTCACTCTCCCGTTCAATCATTCACTCTCCCGCTCACTCATTCACTCTCACTCATTCACTCTCACTCATTCACTGTCCCGCTCACTCATTCACTCTGCCGCTCACTCATTCACTCTCACGCTCACTCATTCACTCTCACGCTCAATCATTCACTCTCCCGCTCACTGATTCACTCTCACGCTCACTCATTCACTCTCACGCTCACTCATTCCTTCTCACGCTCACTCATTCACGCTCACTCATTCACTCTCACGCTCACTCAATCACTCTCACGCTCACTCATTCACTCTCACGCTCACTCATTCACTCTCACGCTCACTCATTCACTCTCACGCTCACTCAATCACTCTCACGCTCACTAATTCACTCTCCCGCTCACTCATTCACTCTTCCGCTCACTCATTCACTCTCCCGCTCACTCATTCACTCTCCCGCTCACTCATTCACTCTCACTCATTCACTCTTACGCTCACTCATTCACTCTCACTCATTCACTCCCACACACAGACACTCTCACTCATTCACTCTCCAGCTCACTCATTCGCTCTCACGCTCATTCATTCACTCTCCCGCTCACTCATTCACCCTCACGCTCACTCATTCACTCTCCCGCTCACTCATCCACTCTCACTCATTCACTCTCCCGCTCACTCATTCACTCTCAAGCTCAATCATTCACTCTCCCGCTCACTCATTCACTCTCACGCTCACTCATTCACTCTCACGCTCACTCATTCACTCTCACTCTCACTCATTCACTCTCACGCTCACTCATTCACTCTTACGCTCACTCATTCTGTCTCTCATTCACACTCACTCACTCTCTCACTCAAACTACAGTAATGAACATAAGTTTAGATTATACATGATAAAATCAAATGGTATTTAACTTATAATATGACAGATGAGAATACACAAACATATGGATTCGCGTGTTACATGACATGCATCTGCTCAGCTCTCTCTCTCTCTCTCTCTCTCTCTCTCTCTCTCTCTCTCTCACTCTCTCTGTATTCTTTCATATACACACACTCACACGCATGCGTACGCTCACACACACACACTCTCTCTCTCTTTCTCTCTCATTCACTCTCACTCTCACTAATTCACTCTCCCGCTCACTCATTCACTCTTACGCTCACTCATTCACTCTCCCGCTCACTCATTCATTCTCCCGCTCACTCATTTACTCTCCCGCTCACTCATTCACTCTCCCGCTCACTCATTCACTATCCCGCTCACTCATTCACTCTCACGCTCACTCATTCTGTCTCTCCCGCTCACTCATTCACTCTCCCACTCACTCATTCACTCTCCCGCTCACTCATTCACTCTCCCGTTAAATCATTCACTCTCACTCATCCACTCTCACTCATTCACTCTCACGCATTCACTGTCCCGCTCAATCATTCACTCTGCCGCTCACTCATTCACTCTCACACTCACTCATTTACTCTCACGCTCACTCATTCACTCTCACGCTCACTCATTCCTTCTCACGCTCACTCATTCACTCTCACTCATTCACTCTCACGCTCACTCATTCACTCTCACTCTCACTCATTCACTCTCACTCATTCACTCTCACGCTCACTCATTCACTTTCACGCTCACTCATTCACTCTCCCGCTCACTCTTACGCTCACTTATTCACTCTCCCGCTCACTCATTCACTCTCCCGCTCACTCATTCACTCTCCCGCTCACTCATTCACTCTCACGCTCACTCATTCACTCTCACTCATTCACTCTCATTCATTCACTAACACACACAGACACTCTCACTCATTCACTCTCCCGCTCACTCATTCACCCTCACGCTCACTCATTCACTCTCACCCATTCACTCTCCCGCTCACTCATTCACTCTCACTCATTCACTCTCCCGCTCACTCATTCACTCTCAAGCTCAATCATTCACTCTCCCGCTCACTCATTCACTCTCACGCTCACTCATTTACTCTCACGCTCACTCATTCACTCTCACTCATTCACTCTCACGCTCACTCATTCACTCTTACGCTCACTCATTCTGTCTCTCATTCACACTCACTCACTCTCTCACTCAAACTACAGTAATGAACATAAGTTTAGATTATACATGATAAAATCAAATGGTATTTAACTTATAATATGACAGATGAGAATACACAAACATATGGATTCGCGTGTTACATGACATGCATCTGCTCAGCTCTCTCTCTCTCTCTCTCTCTCTCTCTCTCTCTCTCTCTCTCTCTCTCTCACTCTCTCTGTATTCTTTCATATACACACACTCACACGCATGCGTACGCTCACACACACACACTCTCTCTCTCTTTCTCTCTCATTCACTCTCACTCTCACTAATTCACTCTCCCGCTCACTCATTCACTCTTACGCTCACTCATTCACTCTCCCGCTCACTCATTCATTCTCCCGCTCACTCATTTACTCTCCCGCTCACTCATTCACTCTCCCGCTCACTCATTCACTATCCCGCTCACTCATTCACTCTCACGCTCACTCATTCTGTCTCTCCCGCTCACTCATTCACTCTCCCACTCACTCATTCACTCTCCCGCTCACTCATTCACTCTCCCGTTAAATCATTCACTCTCACTCATCCACTCTCACTCATTCACTCTCACGCATTCACTGTCCCGCTCAATCATTCACTCTGCCGCTCACTCATTCACTCTCACACTCACTCATTTACTCTCACGCTCACTCATTCACTCTCACGCTCACTCATTCCTTCTCACGCTCACTCATTCACTCTCACTCATTCACTCTCACGCTCACTCATTCACTCTCACTCTCACTCATTCACTCTCACTCATTCACTCTCACGCTCACTCATTCACTTTCACGCTCACTCATTCACTCTCCCGCTCACTCTCACGCTCACTTATTCACTCTCCCGCTCACTCATTCACTCTCCCGCTCCCTCATTCACTCTCCCGCTCACTCATTCACTCTCACGCTCACTCATTCACTCTCACTCATTCACTCTCATTCATTCACTAACACACACAGACACTCTCACTCATTCACTCTCCCGCTCACTCATTCACCCTCACGCTCACTCATTCACTCTCACCCATTCACTCTCCCGCTCACTCATTCACTCTCACTCATTCACTCTCCCGCTCACTCATTCACTCTCAAGCTCAATCATTCACTCTCCCGCTCACTCATTCACTCTCACGCTCACTCATTTACTCTCACGCTCACTCATTCACTCTCACTCATTCACTCTCACGCTCACTCATTCACTCTCACGCTCACTCATTCTGTCTCTCATTCACACTCACTCACTCTCTCACTCAAACTACAGTAATGAACATAAGTTTAGATTATACATGATAAAATCAAATGGTATTTAACTTATAATATGACAGATGAGAATACACAAACATATGGATTCGCGTGTTACATAACATGCGTGTTACATGACATGCATCTGCTCAGCTCTCTCTCTCTCTCTCTCTCTCTCTCTCTCTCTCTCTCTCTCTCTCTCTCTGTATTCTTTCATATACACACACTCACACGCATGCGCGCGCTCACACACACACACACTAACACATCAACTCTCCCACTGTCTCACTCTCTAACACACAATCCTACACACACACACACACACACACACACACTCTCTCAATCACACTCTCTCACACATACACGTACACATGAACGCATGCACGCACGCACACACTCCCTCACTCACTCTCACACATACACGTATGAATGCATGCACTGACACAATCACTCTCTCCACACACACGCATGCACACACGCATTCACTCTCTCCCTCTCTCTGACACCCACTCTCTCTCTCTCTCTCTCGCTCTCTCTCTCTCTCTCTCTCTCTCTCTCTCTCTCTCTCTCTCTCTCTCTCGCTCCCACACGCACACACATATATAGTGAACAATTATAATGAACAATTATACTGAACAATTATACCAGTAAATGAATTATGGTGGCATATAGTCGGTATGGATTAAGTATTGAAAGAGTTTTCGGTTAAATGTGTAGGGACTCATTGGAGTTTTCAGATCTGGAGGCAGATGATTCCATAAGTGAGCACCAGAATAGGCAAAACATGTTTTGTATAGGTCCAATCTAGGCTTTGAGACATGTAACAAATTTAGGCGCTTGCTGTTCATTGCATTAGATTGAATCAGCGGCAGAAGATACTCTGGGGTATTTTGAGATATAATTTTATTCACTAATTTGGCTTTGTTGAAAAGGAAGCGCTTTTGTAGTGGTAGAAGTCTTAGATGACTGTACAAATTATTACTTTCGACGTGCTTTATGCCAGAAACCAGACGAATAGCGCGGTTTTGTAGAGAACATAGTCGTTTTAAATTAGATTTAGGGCAACCATCCCAAACTGTGGAACAGTAATCGAGATGTGATTGGATATAGCATGTATAGAATATTTTTCGTGTGTTTTCGTCCAGGAAGTGCTGAATTTTAGCAAGTTGGTAAACTTTTTGTGCTATTTTCTTGGTAAGAGCGTGAACATGAGAGCTCCAGTTCAAATGGCTGTCTATTAAAAGCCCTAGTGTTTTATGTTCAGTCACATTAACTATAGGTAACGTGCCCATGCGGAGTTCGAGCGGTGATCCAGTTATGGCTAGTGTCTGTAGTTTTTGTCTGGTCGTTATTAGCATGGATTTGGTTTTGCCGATGTTAATTTGCATGCGGTTTTCATTGCTCCATCTAGTAAGATTATCAAGTTCCTTTTGTAAAGAATTCTCTAATTCACTACGGTTTTCTTGACTAGTATATATAGTACAGTCGTCAGCAAATAGATCACAAGTTGTATTGATATATAAAGGAAGATCATTAATATAAACTGCAAAAAGCAGCGGACCTAGTATTGAGCCCTGAGGCACACCAATATTAAGCTGTGTGGGTCTTGATAGACAGTGGTTGAAGGACACGACTTGTTGCAGATAGATAGATAGATAGATAGATAGATAGATAGATAGATAGATAGATAGATAGATGGATAGATAGATAGATAGATAGATAGATAGATAGATAGATAGATAGATAGATAGATAGATCCCCGCCAGGGCCTGGGCGAAGCCAGGCTGGGTCAGCTAGTATATATATATATATATATATATATATATATATATATATATATATATATATATATATATATATATATATATATATATATATATATTCAAATGTATTGTTGTCGGCGTCTGGGCAAATAATTATGTTCAGGATTTTGCCAACAACGTTCATAATGCTTACCATGCTGCAGAAGTTATTTCTGAAGACATGGCACTTCTTATGCTAGCAGCAATTTGTGAGTTATGTAATAGCGTTCATTATCCTCCATGCTTCTATAGGCAGGTGGAAATAGGACCATCTTTCCTGGTGTTATAGTTTGATGAGTGCAAGGAATATCCCATGAATGGTGCCTGCATTATTATTATTATTATTATTATTATTATTATTATTATTATTATTATTATTAATATTATTTTAGATTGAAATAACTGGCGTGGTATCACCCAACTGCCAGTACCAGGAAAACGTTTTTGTAGCATGTTACTTGAGAGATTGAAAAAGTCTATAGATGAAAGGCTCAGAGAAGAACAAGCTGGCTTCAGACCAAAACGGTCATGAATAGACCACATTTTCACTCTTAGAATAATCATTGAAGACTGTAGAATTCCAGTCGAAATTAATCACCAACTTTATCGACTTTCAAAAAGCCTTCGACAATATCCACCGTCCTTCACTTTGGAATCTACTTAACATCTATGATGTTCCTACCAAAAATACCAACATCATAAAATCTGTCTATAAGGAGACCCGTTGCTGCATGAGAACAGAATCAGGTAACTCTGACTGGTTCTCAGTGGAAACCGGAGTGAAACAGGGTTGTGTCTTGTCACCGATGCTCTTTGGAATAGCTATCGATTGGGCCATGCGCAAATGCATAAACAACACAAATAGGGGTATTCATTGGGTTGACAAAATTCTAGAAGACCTGGACTTTACTGACGACATAGTGCTTTTGAGTTCAACACACCCAGATGTCCAAGAGAAAATAAACCATCTCCAAAATGTTTCAGGAATAACTGGTCTCCAAATTAACACCACAAAAACAAAAACTATTGATCTTACCAACAGTTCAGACGACACCAAATTAAACAACCATGTTCTTGAAAAAGTCAACAGCTTCACATACCTAGAAAGCAAAATGACATCTACCGGGGACTCATCACCAGAAATATTATCTAGAATCTCACTGGCATCTGGTGCCTTCAATAAACTGTCAAACATCTGGAAGTCAAAGTGACTCAGCCAACATACGAAACTTAAAATCTTCAACTCTTGTGTGATTCCAGTGCTAACGTATGGATGTGAGAGTTGGAAATCAACGGTAGCTTTAGATAAAAAAAATTAGGCAATTTTGAGAACAAATGTCTTAGAAGAATTCTAATCATCCAGTGGACAGATTTCAAAACCAATGCGTAAATAAGACAAGAGACTAAGCAAGATATTTTATCCAATTTTATAAGAAAACGCCGTTGGAACTACATCGGCCATGTTCTCAGAATGGACAAGACAAGACTCCCCAACCAAGCCCTCATATGGTCACCAGTAGGGACAAGAAAACGGGGAAGACCAAGAGAGACCCTGCGTAGAACCATCATCAGAGAAGGCTCATTCAACGGCCAAGTGAACGTCCAGGATCTACAACAGGTAGTAGCGAACCGCCAGGCATGGAGAGCCATGACTTCTGCCCTATGCGCCGACTTCGACTCAAGAGGAAAGACTAACTAACTAATTATTATATGCAGGACTCACGTGATTTATCTGTTATGAGATTCATATATTCTATTTGTGATTGTTACTTACACTGCAGGAGTATAGATTATACTTTTACCCAGTGGGGACAGAAGATAATGATGATGATGATTGATGATGATGATGATGGTGATGATGATGATGATGATGATGATGATGATGATGATGATGATGATGATGATGATGATGATGATGATGATGATGATGATGATGATGACGATGATGATGATGATGATGATGATGATGATGATGATGATGATGATGATGATGATGATGATGATGATGATGATGATGATGATGATGATGATGATGATGATGATGATGATGATGATGAATAAAGCCTTTTGTATGTCTGTACAACAAGAAGAGAATGTTGACTGGTATGGTCGTTGGTCTTTGGTCTAATGCTGATTACATCTAAGGAAAGGAGATAAGGAATTCTGGACATATGGCCGATGTCTAAGAGATTCTTGTCATGTTATGACAGGTGTATTATCTGGAGATTTGAATGGTTAGGATGTCTCAGACTCATGAAAAAGTCCCAGTAACATGTTCGGAGAAGAATACGCAGTGAGGAGATATCCTACTCACTTTTGGAGTTAGACTAAACTCCACAATACGAGACGAGGGATGGGGAAATTGGAAATACCCTCCGTTCTCATCCCCCTTTGTTTCTTTTCTTTGTGTTGTGATAAATGTTACCGCGACGTGAGTTTGTATTAAAGGTTAGGAATGTGTTCTTTTGTCATTCCCAGATAGAGAGAGAGAGAGAGAGAGAGAGAGAGAGAGAGAGAGAGGTGATGGTTTGGACGTTATCACCGAACAGGAACCTGGGTTAACAGCCTGTTTCTGAGTGATACATGGAAGAAGGACTTAAACAGTCTGGACCTAAATGAAATATTGACAGCCGCATTTATTAGCTGACTTTGTCAGCTAAAAACGTGTACGAAAAGGATTAACCAAGGCTGTTATGAATCAGCAAGATGAAAGAAACTAAGGGATAGTCCAAGTTTGAACAAAACAACAGCAGTTAGGACCCTCCAACTGCCTGTTGGATTCCCAGTTTCAAAATACGAAAGAAAATGTATTACCCTTCGACACAAGTCATATGCAGGCAAGTTCAACACGAGGTCCTAGATATGAACACAATAGGGAAGACACTATGAAAGAAGCTAGTGGAGTCAATGTTTATACATATGCAGCAGAAGGGATCCTCCGACTGTCTTGTGACTCCGAGTTTGTGTGTTGGAATTTCTTCTTATGTTCCATACCTGTGCAGACCAGTTCTGGACGTAGTCCCTGATTTTCATTACCAATTACCATTTGTCATTACCAATGAGTGACTCTCAGCATTGTATGTTCATACACTGGAATGGTTATATTAAAGGATAGCTTTTTGCTTGTCCCAGGTTGGCCTGGTATCCCCAAGTGTGGGATGGCCTATCAACCTGAGACTGGGTGTGTGTAAAAGCCTTGTTGACAATAGTTGGATGCTAGACGGTCGTCATCCTTTTCATTGTAGTCGTTGATTTAGGGAATTACCTTCTGCCCAGTCTTAAGAGGAACTCCTGAAAGTTTGACTGACCCCCGGCCTCATCTACACTGGGACACAGAGCCCACTTGCACAAGAGAGTTCTTATTTCAGTCCCTGGATAATGGGGTTTATGATGTGTTCTTGAGCCAAATTGGCAATGGATATTAGAAGGGTGAGACACAACTGAGTGCATTTATTCGGTCCCTGGATAATGGGATATAATCTGCCATACATTGGAGAGAAATAACTAACAGCATAACAGAAAAGAAAAAAACGACTAAATATGACTGATTAATTAGTCTAATTAGATTAATTAGTCGCGAATTATGGAGGAAATTGAGAGAAAAACGCAGCTCTATCAGCGTTCACGCCGGAAACTACACACCGAAGCGTCACAACAAACGACTAACGATGACAACCGCTAAATTTCGACACACTTCAAATAGAAAGGAGATTTTTGCAACTTGGAATGTTACAGGTCTAGGATATAAGGAACCAGCTCTTGTAGAGTTTATGAAACAATCAAATATTCAATTATTAGGACTCGCAGACACTAGGAAAAAGGGGCAGAACACGAAACAAACACATGAAGGTTACGTCCTTATATGGAGTGGCGTCGATCAGCGAGCTACAGCTAAACATGGAGTGGGTTTTTTGTTGCATCCAGACAAAGCGAAAGCCATTATCAACACTAAATTTATATCAGAAAGGATAATACTAGTACAGATCAAAGAAGGAGATAGAACAACAACTTTTATACAAACATACGCCCCATGTAATGACACTTACAGCGACGAAGACAAAGACGAATATTTTGATAAACTTGCAGACACGTTAAATAATGTCAAGGAGACAGATGAACTAGTTGTGATGGGTGATTTTAACGGACGAATAGGCACACGAAGAACACCGTGGGAGGATTGCATGGGGCCATTCAGCGACACAGAGACTGATTGTAACAGCAATGGTCAACATCTACTCAACATATGTTCGGAACATGGACTAATAATAGCAAATAGTTTTTTTCAACATCGTCGTAGCCACACCAAAACCTGGTATAAATGGAATGACATAAACCAAGCATCCCAAATTGACTTTATTCTAATTAGGAAATCAGACAGAAGGCTACTATTAGATTCAAGAGCACTCCCAAATACAGATGTTGATACTGATCACAAACCAGTCATAATAAAAAAGATTTCATCACACAGGAGAATAAGAAACAAAAAAGTAACAACACATGTCATCAATTATAGGAGGCTGCAGGAAAATACAGTTAAAGACGAATTCAATCAAGAAATCCAAAACCTACATAAGAACATCCCTGATGACCACTCAAGCGTAGATAAGGAATGGACATGTTTCAAGGCTGCCATGCTCGACACACTGAAAAATAAATGTGGAACAAAGAAAGTAGGGCAAGACAAAAGATTAAGAACAGCCTGGTGGAACAACGAAGTTAAAGATAGCATATTCAAAAAGAAGGTAGCATTCAAAAAGTGGATCACAACTAAATCTGAACAGGACTATATTACTTATAGAATAGCACGACGTAATGCCAAACGAACAATTAGAGCATCTAAAGATGAATCCTGGAGAATATACGGTGAACAGATGGCGACCCTTAGCAAAGACTGCCCAAGAGAATTTTATAAACGTGTCACCACAATGAGAAACAGAGATGCATGTTACAACCCAACCACCATCATAAACAGCAAAAGAGGTATACCAATATTTAATCCACAACAAAGACTAGCAAGATGGGCAGAATACTTTCAAGAACTACTTAACCCCACACATAACATAGGAAACCTCACTTTTGTGCCTAAACGCCAGGGACAGCAAGAACCAAATTTCATAACTGCAGAAGTCAAAGCAGTTATACAGAAAAGTCCTAAGAACAAATCACCAGGTCCAGATGGAATAACCACAGAAGCTATTCAGGCCTGTGGGGAAACAGGAGTTAAATGGCTAACAAGACTTTTTAATATAGCATGGGAAGAAAGAAAAGTCCCAGATGATTGGCAACAGGCAATAATAGTACCAATATGGAAAAAGAAAGGCAATATGAGAGAGTGCGAAACATACAGAGGTATATCACTCCTAAGCCATATAGGGAAAATGTATGCAAAACTTTTGGAACAAAGAGCTAGACCAATAGTTGAACAACAGTTAAGCAAAGCACAATTCGGTTTTCGGAAAGGTAAAAGTTGCACTGATGCATTATTTACACTTAGACAAATTTGTGAAAAAACTATTGAATATAGTGACCAGCAGAATATTGTGTTTGTAGATCAGGAAAAGGCTTTTGATAGAGTAGACAGATACAAATTATGGACCATCCTTGAAGACTATGGGATAGAAGGGCAACTGCTAGAAAATATCATAGCCATGTACCACTCGAGCCAAAGTGCAGTAAGAACACAGGAAGGTATATCAGATATGTTCACAGTCAATACAGGAGTGAGGCAGGGATGTGTGCTCTCTCCCCTGCTATTCAATATCTACATGGACAGAATTTCCAAAGAAGCAAGTCTCGACAGACCAGATTCAGAAAATTTAGAACTCTTTACTCCAGATGAAACAAATGACCCACAGGGAATAAATGAACTTCTATTTGCAGATGATCAGTGCCTGTTTTACAGCGATGAGGGCAGACTACAAAATCATATTACTAATCTGAGTTCAACCTGCAGCAGATACAATATGAGTATAAACACAGCAAAAACCGAAGTAATGCAAGTTAGCAGATCGCCAGGCCCACTAAATATACAGATAAATAACACACCTCTGAAACAAGTTAAAAAATTCAAATACCTTGGAAGTATGATCACAGAAGATGGCAGATTGGACAGAGAAATTGACATCAGATGTCAAAAAGCTAGTGCACTTACATATCAACTATCACCCTTACTGAAACATCCAAACATACCCATGTCCGCAAAACGACAGATAATAAACAGCATATTCACACCAACCCTATGCTACCAATCTCAAACCTGGACTTTATCCAAATTACACCTTCGCAAAATCAACACCTGCGAAATGAGATGCCTGAGGAGAGCTGCCAACTTAACAATCCGAGACCGAGTAAGAAATGCTACTATCAGACAGACTGTGGGATCAACACCTTGTGCCACATTTATTGACAAACAGAAGATCAAGTGGTTTGGCCATGTCATTAGAATGCAACATCAACAACTACCATCACTGGCCTTACATCAAAGATCATCTGCGACGAGACCACGAGGACGTCCAAGAAGAAAATGGATTGACGACATCAGAGACATTGTACAACCTCACGGAATGACACTATCCAGTGCCGTCCACCGGGCGCTGGAACGCAAATTATTCCTCCCCACGACGCTTGACGGCAGAAGTGGAAGATGATGATGATGAATTAGTCTAGTTAGTGTGTTCTGAATTTGTATTATTATTTGGGTTCTTGAAAATGTCATTGGTTTACAAATCTGTGGATTTGTCAATGGTGTAAGAACCAAATAATGGTCGTTGGTTTGGTTTGGAGTGAATTGATTTTTGGGGATACATAGGGTTATCACATTTAAATGTGTTCATGATATCACATATCATCCCATGGACTTTCCAAAAACTCAATACTTTCAATACAATTATATGTGTACTCCAGATCTTGATTTATTTCCTTGTGATCGGTTTGTTCAAATGTTGATGTTTACGTCAATTGTTTGTTCATGTTTGTTCAACAGTGGTTGTTCTGTATGTTGTAAACAATCAATGTTCTCTGACACTATATTAAATTCTAAAGGTGGTCGAGTGGGAGGGAAGCCCTACACATGGATACCATTGTCTTAAGGAGTGAATTGGTTTTCCCCTTGTATCTGTGATCACTTTGCCATTATAAGAAGTGAGTAAGAATGTCAATTCATCCCATCTGGGATCCCCTAGACAAACTAAGCAAATATTCGCATATAGTAATCCTACACCCCACAAGTTTTATAGAAGAATGCTGAAAATGTCTTGGCCACCCAAAATGAGAATTCTGGAAATTTGAAGGAGGCTAAGTGGCAAACACAACTTATCACAAACGTGAGGCAGAATGAGGCAAAATGAGGCAGTCATCGATTTTTGGCCACATTATGAGAAGACAAAAAAATTGAACGTATTGTGACAACTGGAAAGTTTTGTGGAAAGATTGATAGAGAAAGACAGCAAGAGAAAATGCTTGACAGTCCTGTATCATGGCACAAAAGGGAGTCAATAAACGAACTGATACATGCCATTGGAGGTTGCAAGATGTGGCGAGGCATGATCACCCACGCCTTTCTGCAAGACACTTAATGATGATGATAACTCTATAGCCTAAGGCAGGGGTCACCAAACTACGGCCCGCGGGCCGGATCCGTCCCGCGACGTCATTTCATTCGGCCCGCAGACGGTACTCGAACTTGCTTGATATAACGTATGGAACACTAGACGTCGTGATACAATTTAAATGTAAATATTATGTTTAAAATAATAGGAGATCTTCACACGTGCGGAGAACTCCTGGCTGCCATGTGTCTTACATTTATTATTTTCAATTATAAATTATTGTCTCTAGATTTTCTTGTTTATTGTAATGTTTGCTTATTTCGCGCCATCCCAAGTCCTTCTCCGTCTTGTGGTAGCGCCGCCTTCGCTCTGACGTTACCATGGGTTCCATGGCAACATACACACACATACACACACACACACACACCATTCCCTCCCCCAGATGCGTCAGGCTGTCAAGACAAGTCCGATGCTCCAGAAATATTTACTTCTTTTTGCCAGTCACCCATTGTATAGGTATGTAACAAGAATTTCTTTATTCCACAATTATAGGTAAGTGAACTACAAGTGTGAATAGGGGCAATAAAGTAGCAAACATAGCATAAAAATGCCACAGAAACCTCGTGTTATTACGAAAATATTATCCCCAGCTCAGAAAAATTCTCCGGTCAAGGTGTTAATCGAGCTGGTATCTAGGGCCAGTGTTTTTCAACCTTTCTGCTGAACCTTATGCAAATGTTTACGTTGCTCAAGGAACTCTGTGCGATGATCCAAGTGTCTGTCCTACTTTATTTAATAAACCAGAAGGGCAGAAATGTTGCATTTACGCGATTTCGGTCTATTTCGGCGGAACCCCTGGGTGTCTCTCGCGGAATCCTGGTTGAAAAACACTGCTCTAGATTGTTTATTTAGGCCGGCCCTATTTATACACTTTGCAAACATTATGAGATATATTCTATTACCAAAGTACCTATAAACTTCATGTGTACCTTTAGTGAGCCGTAGATTCACCAGTGAACCCTAGCCCTCTGCTTTTCTTGTGTTCCAATAGGATTGTAATTATGTTTATAATTCAATGTGGTTTTCATTTTCAGATCCCGTGTACTTCACCGTTCATTGTGGCTACTAAGAAAAGAAAAGTGGACGCCGAGTGTCGCGTCTTCATTGAAAAATGGAGAGTAAAGTACTTCTTTGAGGAAACAAAGGACCAGAAAACCTATTGCGTAATTTGCAGCAGAAGTGTTGCACTTCGGCGTCACTATGAAACAAAACATCTATCAACATATTCACAGTTTTCTGGAAAGTTACACTCTGGGAAATATGAGTCCATGAAACACAAAGAAATCTCTTCACGAGAAAGTTTGTTGAAAATGAATCTGTCACTTGTACAAGTTACAAAATAGTACATATGATGGCAGAACGAGGAAAACCGTTTACTGATGGCAATTTCATCAAAGAGTGTATGATGGAAGCAGCAAATGTCCTGAGAAACCGATTTGTTTGAAACTATCAGCCATTCGGCAAGTTCAGTTGTGCGGAGAATTGAAAAACTTAAGAGCGCATAGTGCTACAGATACTCGACAAAGCTAGAAACTTGTTTTGGTATTCTCTAGCGCTGGATGAGTCTACTTATCTCTCGAGTACGTCACAACTTTTCGTGTTCATTCGTGGCGTCAATTTGACTTTAAGATAACGGAAGAGATGGCATCCGTTTGGAGCATGCAAGGAACAACAACTGGAAAAGACATTTTCGTGGAATTGAAAAGAATTTTGTAAGACTATAACCTTGAGTGGAATCAGCTTCCGGATGTTACAGTTGATGGAGGAAAAAACATGGCTAGAATGAGGAGGAGCCGGTTGGGTAGATCAGGACTCAGTTGAAAGATCTGAAAATTCCGGGCGCTCTGTTCATTTACAGCACCACACATCAGCAAACACACTGTGGGAAACACTTACATATTTCTTGTGTACTGAAACCAGTCGTTTCTGCTGTGAACCTCATTCGGGGACATGCACTCAATCACCTTCAGTTCAAGGTTTTTCTTGAAGAAATTGATTCTGAATCATTTGACTTGCCTTATCACAAATCAGTGAGATGGCTCAGCTACAGTAAAGTCATGTTTCGTTTTTACAAGCTCCGAAACGAAATAGATGTTTTCCTCGCTGAAAACGATAGAGCTGATCCACAATTTTCAGATTCTACATGGCTGGCAAAGTTGTCATTTTTGGTCGATCTCACACCCTACATTAATATACTGAACTTAAAATTTCAGGGAAAAGTTAACCTCGTCTGTGATCTCTACAGAATCATCAAAGGATTTCAGAGAAAGCTGTCATTGTTTGAAGCACAACTGAAAGGAGAAAACTTTCCTAATTTTCACTGTTTCAAAGAGCTTTGCGCTACACTAGCCAAAGATGTCAAACCTCGATTTTCCGAGAGAAAAAAAAACTTATTCGTGACTTGAAGAAGCATGTTTTGGATAGATTTTCAGATCTTGACAGAATTTAGAGTGACATTCTTCTGTTCCAGAATCCGTTAGATTGTAACTTTGATGATGTGCCAGCTGATCTACAGGTGGAACTCATTGATTTGCAAGCAAATAACTTGTTGAAAGAGAGGCACAGAGAAGGAAAACTTGTTGAAATTTACTGCTGCTTACCTGATGTTGAGTTTCCGAAATTGAGTAAATTTGCCGCTGGTGTGGCATTGTTTGGAACAACTTATGTCTTTGAGTAAACATTTTCAAAAATGAAGTATGTGAAGTCAACACATCTAACGATATTGACTGATGAACATTTGAAAGCAATTCTCGTGTTTGGATGCAGCAATTCCAAACCAGACATTGATGATATCTTGAAAGCCAAATATTAGTTTCACACATCTCACAAACCTTTTTTGCTGCTTAGTTTGTGAGATTCGGATATGTGCACACTAGGTCTGATGTAACTATCTTTTTGCTAATGTCGCCTTCTTTGATAACTGTGTTTAGTAAATAAATATATTGGCTGCCTTTGTTGTTGTTGTTGTGGTGGTGGTGGTGGTGGTGGTGGTGGTGGTGGTGGTGGTGGTGGTGGTAGTGTGTGTGTGTTTGTGTGTGTGCGCGCGCATTGCACACCACTCACCCATGATTAACCTAGTTTTTCGTCTTTTCCTCCAGAGCTTTCGTTCTGGCTTGCAAGCTTTGTTAAAGTTAGTTGCAAATCCTTTACAGGACGTTTGCAGTCAACACCAGCACTTTTTGCTGTTGTTGATGTCTTGGCAAGTTTACGTTCAATAGTCTGTCATTGCTTTCTGAACGACTGTCACCCATACCATAGCGTAAAACAACAAGCGCAAAGCGGTCTGCTGCCAAATCGTGCACAGCTATGTGTCGAAAGCGGATATACGGGATTACGAACCGCGTCCGTAAGACCTTCGCCACGGAGACGGTGCAAGTATTGTACAGAATGACTATCCGGCCCGCGCTCATCATTTCGTCAGTTATCCGGCCCGCTGTGAAAAAGTTTGGTAACCCCTGGCCTAAGGTAACAGAACGAAAGTTATTTGTATGAAAATATTGAAAAATTTTGAATGAAAGAATAGTTAAATAGTGAAAAAACATCATACACACATCAACATATACTACCTGAAGTATGCTGAAGTATCCATAGTATACGTTTTAGCAACCTTTATGTGTTCCCCTGTATCCTCCCTAACTACCATTTAAGCTCAGTGAGGATTATTATTATACTAGCTGACCCGGCCCGGCTTCGCCCAGACTCTGGTGGGGAGCATCTCATTTAATTCATATAAGTAGTCATATAAGCTCCCGTTCCCGACTGTCTGTATGTCTGTCTGTCTATCTATCTGTCTGTCTGTCTGTCTGTCTGTCTGTCTGACCCGGCCCAGCCCATGGTGGAGAGCATCTCATTTAAATCATATAAGTAGTCATATAAGATCCCGTTCCCGACTATCTGTATGTCTGTCTGTCTTGGGTAAATGGAGGAGGGAGGGGGAAGAGGGAGGTGGAGGAGGGAAGAGGAGGGAGGAGGAGACAGGAGGAATAGGAGGGAGGAGGAGGGATTAGGAAGAGGAGGGAGGAGTAGGGTGGAGGAGGAGGGGGAGGAGGAGGGAGAAGGAGGGAGGAGGAGATCGCAGGAGGAGGAGGAGAGGGAGGAGGAGGGAGGAGGAGGAGAGAGTAGGCGGAGGGAGGAGAAGGAGGAGGGAGGAGTAGAGAGTGGGAGGAGGCGTAGGGAGGAAGAGGGAGGAGGAGGAGGGAGGAGAAGGAGGGAAGATGATGAGAGGGAGGAGGAGGAAGAGGGATGAGGAGGGAGGAGGAGGAGGAGGAGGGAGGAGGATAGAGGAGGAGGAGGGATGAGGAGGAAGAGGGAGGAGGAGGAATGTGAAGGGAGGAGGAGGGAGGAGGTAGAGAGAGGAGGAGGAGGGAGGAGGAGAGGGAGGAGGGGGAGGGAGGAAGAAGGAGGAGGGAGGATGAGAACGCAGGAGGAGGGAGAGAGAGGAGGATGAGGAGGAGAAGGGAGGAGGAGGAGGGAGCAGGAGGAAGGAGGAAGAGGGAGGAGGAAGAGAGAGGAGGGAGGAGGAAGAGAGAGGAGGGAGGAGGAAGGAGGAAGAGATAGGCGGAGAGAGGAGGAGGAGGGAGGAGGAGGAGTAGGGATGAATAGGAGGGAGGAGAAGGGAGGAGGAGGGATTAAGAGAAAGAGGGGGGAAAGGGGAGAAGGAGGAGGGAGGAGGAAGAGGGATGAGGAGGGAGGATGGTGAAGGAGGAGGAGGAGGAGGGAGGAGGGTGAAGGAGGAGGGGGAGGAGGGAGGAGGGAGGAGGGAGGAGGAGAACGTAGGTGGGGGAGGATGAGAAGGGAGGAGGAGGGAGGAGGTGGAGGGAGGAAGAGGTAGAAGGAGGAGGGAGGAGGAGGAGACAGGAGGAATAGGAGGGAGGAGGAGGGATTAGGAAGAGGAGGGAGGAGTAGGGTGGAGGAGGAGGGGGAGGAGGAAGAGGGAGAAGGAGGGAGGAGGGAGAGGGAGGAGAGGAAGAGGGTAGGAGGAGGAGGAGAGAGTAGGCAGAGGGAGCAGGAAGAGGGAGGAAGAGGGAGGAGGAAGAGGGAGAAGGAGGAAGGAGGAGTAGAGAGTGGGAGGAGGGAGGAGGCGGAGGGAGGAAGAGGGAGGAGGAGGAGGAGAAGGGAGGAGGAGGAGGAGAAGGGAGGAGGATGATTGATAATTCCATCCCACCGGGTTAATATGTTATCGCGGACCTCAGAGAGAAGTGTCTATGTAGAAGACCATTTAATGGACGTACGTATTTTGGGAGGGGGAGGAGGGAGGAGGGAGGAGGAGGAAGAAGAAAAAAAAACTACGACAGTTGGCTGCTCTGGAATGAAAGGAAGGCGTGTAGAAAATTTCATCTCAATCGGATGGGCCGTTCGCGAGCGCATAAAGGACAGACGGACATACGGACAGACAGACAGACGGAGATCCTTTTTTATATATAAGATGATTACATGAATGAAGCGGCGCTGGGGATTAGGCGAGAGGGACACACGTATTTTCACAAATCCTCGTCATGCCGCATTGTGGATTCGAAACCACTTGCTTGCGGTTTGAACGCAGACCGTGTTGCTATGATCTCAATGGAATAAACAGCGATCTAAATAAATATTAGATCCATGTTTATTATATGTCCCATATCAAAGTAATCTTGCTGACAGTGATAAATGTGGCGGGTGCTTTGATGATCTTGTCTTTAATGTAGGTGGTCTTGCAATAATAGCTCGTTTTGATTGACCTAATTTATAGATAATTCAAGAGTATTAACAAACTATATGTTAATTGTTAGTTAGTTAATCAGTTAGTCAGTCAGTCAGTTAGTCAGTGAATTTATTAGTTAGTCAGTCAATAAGTTAATTAGTCAGTCAGTTAGCCAGTTAAAAGTGAGTTAATCTGTCGGTCAGTAAGTTAGTTAAACTAAGTGAGTAAGTGAATATGTTAGTTAGTTAGTTAGTTAGTTAGTTAGTTAGTTAGTTAGTTAGTTAGTTAGTTAGTCAATCAGTCATTCAGTCAGTCGGCCAGCTAGTTAACTAGCTAGTTAGTAGATATATTATACTCAGAGCACATATAACCATTCTGTCTGTAAGTGTTGGATTCCTTCCCCATGATCTCAAACGGCACGTAGCGGCTTACGAAACCAGTTCTTGTATTATTATTAACCTGTGTTGAATTACTATTCTTCTTTGACCCCACCCCTTCATTTTTTTTTTACATCGCTCTGTCTGGCGTCACCGCTATTGACTTGATGTTATTGCAGTCTTGTCAAGCTCACAGACGCACAGTCATCACGTGATTCACTTACTTAATCGCCCTGCTTCTCAGAAGGCGTTCAGTATATCCGACAGGTCTATTGCTCAACTGCTTTCCACAGTATCCTCACCAGCAGGTTTATCGCTTGCCCTCTTATATTTGCGAGACATGGCACAAAAATGAAGCTGTTTTGTTTGGGTCAGCTTTGAGCTCGTCAGATCTTCTGACTTTGATCCCAGCCATTGTCTATCTTTCAGTATATACTAATCGATCCAGTGAGAACCGTGGGTGAAGTTCTGGTGCCAGAGCCAGCCAGGCAATTGCTATAGTTATGGCCATGACCTCCATGGTCAGGTTTTTTATTTTCTTTTTGCATATCCTTTACAGGACATTGCTGTCAACACCAGCATCTTTCAGCTGTATGTTGATTTCTTGGCAAGATTACGCTCAGTAGTTTGCCATTGCTTTCTGAGCGGCCGGCTCACATACCCCGTAAGTTATCGACGCGATTCGAACCACCGCTGATTCTTACCGTCATCACGTTAACCCACGAGAGTATACGAGATTACGGAGAAAAGTCATAACCTCTAAGCCACGAAGCCGGCATGGTCAGGCTACTTAATGTTAAAGTGAAGTCACTGTAGACTTCCAAAACAGTTCTCCCTCGGACCTAAGCCTTAAAAGCCCACGAGCTCCTCACGTCATGAACAACAGACCCATCTGTGTAGATAATTTACATCAGAAACATTCTCAAATTTGATAGGCTGAACTTACGCCTAAGACAATAACGGGTTGTCTACACTCACTATCCAATCTGGTGAATACTGAAAAGGACGTACTGCTCTCTGTTCACACTTGTATCTACCTTTCACCAAGTTCTATGTCCTCTGGTTAACAGACCTGTTGAATAATGACCTCGTGGAAGATGCATCGTAGGACTTCGCACACGAACTGCCAAGGTAAACGTAGCTTTTGTCAAGTAGAAAAACATACCATTTAAAATAGAAATAGGAGTCCAGGGACGTATTAAAGTGCTACATCGAGCGTTTCCCATTGTAAACTGTTATATGTATGTGAGACCTGGACAATTAGCATACGAAATTAGAAACATCTGGTGATAGCTGCAGGTATCATATTATAGCCGTAAAAACCTACCCAGGCTCTCCCCGCGTGTAGAACAACAGATCTGTGTGGATGACTCGCTCGCACCTTGCAAGTTGAAACCGACGTGAGCCTGAAACCACGAACCCACGACCTGCCTGCGAGTGTAGCAGACACCAGGTTTGGGACTTTCTGTGTGAACATACTGGTAGCTGTGACGGTAGCAACCACTGTCAGCCAGGGTACTCTTGTTTATGGGATGTATTCAGTTGTCATGTTCTTATCATCCACATCATTTGGAGATGGAGTCTAGGGTAACAATACCACATTTAGCAGTTCGTATGTCAACATGAGCTGAAACGACTGACACTCCAACGATATAAATATAACACTAAGCTACAACGGTATAATACAACAATCAACTCCAGTGGTACACATACAAAACTCAACTCTAATGGTATATATACGAAATTCAACTGCATTGGTACACATACAACACTCAAATCTAATGGTATGCATACGACACTCATCTGCAGTGGTATACATACAGCAATCAACTCCAATGGTATACATACAACACTCCACTCCAATGGTACACATACAACACTTAACTCCAATAGCATACATGCCAAACGTGGAGGCCAGTCGTCCTTTCATGGTTACAGAACATGCGGATACGAGTGAAGATATACGGGGAATATAATAACCCATAGGTAGAAAAAGAAATGTCACGGAGACAATGTAACAGTTCATTTACTCGTGGCACATGTGTTCTATAGCTAACGCCAAACTTGGTTTTAATTATGCTTTCTATGTGTAGCAATTACATTACAGACATTTTTTAACGACATGATGGAATAACACGAGGGATATGTTAGTTAGTTAGTTAGTTAGTTAGTTAGTTAGTTAGTTAGTTAGTTAGTTAGTTAGTTAGTTAGTTAGTTAGTCGAAAGATCATCCTCATTGCACATCGAACCATTCAGTCGATAAGTGCTCAGAGCTCCTCCTCAGCAAATCCCGCAGGGTGTAGCGGCTAACGCCACCAGTTCTGTGTGGGTTTATCAATCTTCTTTGGTTTCCTGCGTAGTGTTCTTGTTTGGCCAACCCTCTTTTAATTTGCTTTTCGCGCAGTCTGGCCATGGTTGTAGATACACAATCATCACTTGGTTCTCGCAAAAGTCTTACTTCTCGTAGAGCATTCAGAATGTCAGCCTGGTCCATGGCGCGTCCGCCTTCCACAGTAGCCTCACCTGCGAGCTTGTCAGCCCGCTCATTTCCTTGTACTCCCGCATGCCCTGGCACGAAGATGAAACTAATCTTTGCCAGCCGAGACCGCTCCAGAGGCAGCAACCATTCTGTTCGGATCTACCCCTCCTCTATCCTCTTGATCATGTTCATTGAGTCGCTAAGGAAACATGCCCTAGTGAATGTCTGTCTCGAGCCATGTTATTGCTTTACTTACTGCCATGACTTCCATAGTCAGGCTACTTGTGGTTTCAGTGAAAGCACCAGCCCTCCTTCACAATTCTCCCTCCGGCCCGAGCCGTAAAGCTTCTCACATGTCGGACGACCGAATCATCTGTGTAGATGACAGCATCACCGTCTAGCGAATTCTCGACAATCAACGCTTGTACTTCAGCCTCCACAGCAGCCGGATTTTCTTGTCTGCATTTTCTATCTAGTTGGATGCAAACTGAAAAGGATGTGCAGAAATCTGTTGGCACCTGTACCCACTCTTCGCCAGGTTCCAAGTCTTCAAGAGAACACGCATGTTGAAGAATGTCTTTGGCTTGACCCATCCACGACCGTCATCTTGTTAACCTGCTGCCCTTCACCTTCATAATTTCACTATGCAGTGGATGGTGTGTGTTTGCGGTTAACTCTGAGGCAGGCGCGTGCTCTGCAAACTTGTATTCTGTCTTTAATGGTTGGAAAATTAAGAAGGTAGCGCATCGCCCTGCATGCTGTATCTCTTGTACATCCAAGAATAACGCGCATAGCTTCACTCTGTATCCTTTCCATCCTTTCTATCTGCTTATGGCTGAGAGTCAGGATTGCCATTGCATACTCAAAAACAGACATGACCAGCACCTCGTACAGAAGACATAGATGGCGCTGCTCACAGTTTGCTGCCGCTATCACCCGCATCGTAGCCAAACCCCGCTTGGCCTTTCTTATCACCTGGTCTATGTGCTCATTATAAGCAAGGCTTCGATCAAACCGTATCCCCAAGTAATTCATTACCTGCGTTCTTTCCACCGTCTCTGAACACAGCTTTATAGTTGGTGTTTGCGTGTTGACAATATGATTATTCAACGAGAACCAAGTCACTGTTGCCTTTGTTGGGCTGACCATTGCCCCAGCTTCATCACACCAAGTACTTATGCGATTTAGTTCAGTTTGTAGTTCCACAGCAACCGGCTCTCTATCCTTACCCTGACGATACACTAAAACACCATCGGCATATGACAATGTCCTGCCAGGTCCAGTGATCTGCTCACTGGTGATTCTCACTGTGTAGGCGTTGAACAGTACCGGAGATAATGGTGATCTCTGTGGTAGGCCAGGATATATTGTTGTTGGTTCCGAAGTCCAACTGCCACATCTAAAAATTACTTTGAGTTCAAGAAGCTGAAGCATTAAAACATCAAATGGTACTCTGTTGTACGCGTCCTCAAGATCAATCGCTGCAGCAACGGTTTCAATGCCTTAGTGGAAACCTTCATAGACATCATGGGCAAAAACTGCTGCATAGGTCCAGGTTTCTCTTTTTGGACGGTACCCACCCAGGGTAGGTGGGAAAACACCTTGCCTCTCTAGCTGGCTTGATATTTTCCTGGAAATTAACTTCTCCAGCAGCTTGCCTATTGTATTCTGCATGGTTATAATTCGATACCCCTGCATTTTTTTGTGGTCTTTCTCAGGCTTCGGCATAGGAATCAGATAGCTGTGTAACCACTCCTTGATGCTAGCACTCCCTATAATGTTGTTGTACATGTCTGCTATAGTGTGTGTTTTTTTTTTTTTTGTTGCCTCAATATAAAATTTAATATCTCATTAACCAACTGAGGGAAAATGATGAGATTTAGTATATAACCTTATCATTATGTCCACCCAACAAAAAAATTTTTGTTCTGGAGATTTTACAGCAGATTTCAAAGTTAGTTTATATGCGGTATATTAATTACGACATAGAGATTACGTCCATGATTTTAACAGTATTACAGCTTCACCAACAGACGTCCGGGCATTTTTTGAAATTTTCACGTGATTTCCATTTTGAAACAAACAGCGCGAAGATTCAGAGGTGTCTCGAAATGGGGGTTCTTTCATGAAACGTGATTATATAAATAAACTAGCTGACAAAGCCCGGCTTCTGGCGGGGATCTATCTATCTATCTATCTATCTATCTATCTATCTATCTATCTATCTATCTATCTATCTATCTATCTATCTATCTATCTATCTATCTATCTATCTATCTATCTATCTATCTATCTATCTATCTATCTGTCTGTCTGTCTGTCCGTCCGTCCGTCCGTCCGTCCGTCCGTCCGTCCGCCCGCCCGCCTGCCTGCCTGCCTGCTTATCTATCTATCTATCTATCTATCTATCTATCTATCTATCTATCTATCTATCTATCTATCTATCTATCTATCTATCTATCTATCTATCTATCTATTTATCTATCTATCTATCTATCTATCTATCTATCTATCTATCTATCTATCTATCTATACATCTATCTATCCATCTATCTATCTATCTATCTATCTATCTATCTATCTATCTATCTATCTATATATCTATCTATCTATCTATCTATCTATCTATCTATCTATCTAATCTATCTATCTATCTATCTTTCTATCTGCCTACCTGCCTGCCTGCCTGCCCTCCCGCCCGCCCGCCTGCCTGCCTGCTTACCTATCTATCTATCTATCTATCTATCTATCTAAAAGAGTTGAATTGCATCACTAATTTTTACGCTACATAATGTATATGTACAATTTTTCCTCCACTTCTTGCAATTGCGAGAATTCTCACGACAATCGTCAGTGTCTCAATTGTGTGTAAAGTGTGGGAGTTTGTTCTTATTAGTTTCAGTTATCATGTGAGGCATCATGTATTTGTCTAGATGTGAGGATGTATGTATGGGTGTGTATGTGAGGGATATGTGTGTGTGTGGGGGGAGGGGGGAAATGTGTGTGTGCCTGTGTAAGAGAGAGAGAGAGAGAGAGAGAGAGAGAGAGAGAGAGAGAGAGAGAGAGAGAGAGAGAGAGAATTCAGTGCTCGCATGTCCTGTAACATGCCATTCCATATTTTTTGTGTATTTTCATCTTTCACATTATCATTTTGTATGTATGACACTTGATTTTATCATGTATAATATAAAATTACTGTAATGTGAGTGAGAGCGTTAGTGAGAGAGAGAGAGAGAGAGAGAGAGAGAGAGAGAGAGAGAGATAGAGAGAGAGAGAGAGAGAGAGAGAGAGAGAGAGAGAGAGAGAGAGAGAGAGAGAGAGAGAGAGTTGAATTGCATCACTAATTTTTAAGTTACAAAATGTATATGTACAATTTTTCTCCATTTTCTTTACAATTTTACGACAATGCTCACGACAATCGTCACTGTATGTGTGTGTAAAGTGTGGGAGTTTGATCATAATAGTAGATTGGGGGGATCGGGGGATGTGTGTGAGGGTGGATTCGTGATGTGTGTGGGTGGGCTCAGGGTGTGTGGGTGGGCGGGGTGGGTTTGTGTGGGTGGGTGGGGGATTTGTGTGTGGGTGGGTGTGGGATTTGTGTGTGGGTGCGTGCGAGATGTATGGGTGTATGGGGAGATGTGTTTTTGGGTGGGGATGTGTGTTTGTCTAGGTGGTTGTGGGTGATTGGGTGGAGGAGGTTATGTTGGTGGATGATTGATGGTGGGTTATGGGATGGGTGGGGGTATATGTGTGGGTGGGGAGATATGTGGTGGGTGGCAGATGTGTGCAGGTGGGGGTGGTTGTGGGTTTGGGGATGTGTGTGTGGGTGAGGGATGTGTATGGGTGTGGGATGTTTGGGAGGATGGGTGGGGAGTGTGTGTGGGTGAGAGATGTGTGGGTGAATGTGTGTGGGGGATGTGTGTGGGTTGGGGGAGGGTGCGTGATGGGTGTGGGTGATGGATTTGGAGATGTGTGTGTGGGTGGGGGATATGTCTGGCTGGGTGGGGGTGTGTGTGGCTGGATGGAGGATGTATGTGTGGGTAGTGAGGGTGATTGTAGTTGGGGGATGTGTGGATGGGTAAGAGATGTGTGGATAGATGTGTGTGTGGGTGAGGGATGTGTTTTTGGGATGTGTGTGGGTGTGGTATTGTGTGGGAGGGGAGATGGGTGTGGATAAATGATGTTTGTGTGGGTGGGTGCAGGTGTGGTTGGGTTTGTGGGTGGGTGAAGGATGTGTGTGAGGGTGGGGGATGGGTGGTTAGGATGTGTGAGTGTGGGTGGGTAGATAGGAGATGTATGTGTTGATGAGTGGGAAAGGGATGTGTGGGTGTTAGTGGTTGAGGGATAAGTACGTGTGTCTAGGGATGTGTGAGGGGATGAATGTATGGGTTGTGTGTGCGTGGATGGGAGGTGTGTGTTTGTGAATGGGGAATGTGTTGGTGGGTGGGGATGTGTGTGAGGGATGTTTGTATGGGTGGGGAGATTGTGCATGGGTGGGGATGTGTGTGTATATGGGTAGGGGTGTGTGGTTAAGGGATGTGTGGCTGGGGGAATGGGTGGATGGAGGATGTGTGGTTGGGTGGATGATGTGTGGTTGGGTAGAGGATGTGTGGGTGGGTGATTGTATATGAGTAAGGGTGTGTGGTTAAGGGATGTTGGTTGGGGGATGGGTGGGTAGAGGATGTGTGGGTGGGTAGAGGATATGTGGGTGGGTGAGTGTGTGCAGGTTAGGAGATGGTGGGGGATGTTTGCAGGTGTGGGCTCGGGATCTGTGAGTGGGCTGGGGGAGATGGGAGATTATGTGGGTGAGTGCGGAATTTGTGTGTGGGTAGGTGCGGAATATGTGAGTTGACGGGGAGATGTGTGTGTGGCTGAGGTATATGTGTTTGGTTGAGTGGTTGGAGGTGTGTGGGTGGAGGAGGATATTGGATGAGTGATTGTTGGTGGGAAATGGGACGGGTAGAGGATATGTGAGTGGGTGGGGAGATGTGTGTAGGTGGGGGATGTGTGAATTATTGAATGTATGTGTGCTTGGGGTGTGGGTGGATGGGATGTGTGGTGGGTGAGAGGTGTGTGTGGGCGGGGAGATGTGTAGGTGTACGGATGTGGTGGATGGGTGGGGGAATGTATTGTATGTGTGTATGGTTGGGTGGGGGAGTTGGAGTGAATGGGGGGTGTGTGGGTGGGTGGTGGATGTGTCTCATAAAATAGTAATATGCATTGTTTATGTTTACAAAATTCACGTGACAATGTTTTTTTCCTTTGCACTGTTGATGAAAGAAAGATGAGTGATTGGAAGGGCCGAATGTAAGACGGGCCTGCGTGCCCAATTTGTTACCCTTTGAAAATAAAGTCTGTTCGTTCTATCTATCTATCTATCTATCTATCTATCTATCTATCTATCTATCTATCTATCTATCTATCTATCTATCTATCTATCTATCTATCTATCTATTTATCTATCTATCTGCCTACCTGCCTGTCTGCCTGCCCGCCCGCCCGCCTGCCTGCCTGCTTATCTATCTATCTATCTATCTATCTATCTATCTATCTATCTATCTATCTATCTATCTATCTATCTATCTATCTATCTATCTATCTATCTATCTATCTGCCTACCTGCCTGCCTGCCTGCCCGCCCGCCCGCCTGCCTGCCTGCTTATCTATCTATCTATCTATCTATCTATCTATCTATCTATCTATCTATCTATCTATCTATCTATCTATCTAATCTATCTATCTATCTATCTATCTATCTATCTATCTATCTATCTATCTATCTATCTATCTATCTATCTGCCTGCCTGCCTGCCTGCCCGCCCGCTCGCCTGTCTGCCTGCCTGCCTGCCTGCTTATCTATCTATCTATCTATCTATATATCTATCTATTTATCTATCTATCTATCTATCTATCTATCTATCTTTCTATCTATACATCTATCTATCTATCTATCTATCTATCTATCTATCTATCTATCTATCTATATATCTGCCTACCTGCCTGCCTGCCTGCCTGCCTGCCAGCCCGCTCGCCTGCCTGCCTGCTTATCTATCTATCTATCTATCTATCTATCTATCTATCTATCTATCTATCTATCTATCTATCTATCTATCTATCAATCTATCAATATCTCTATCTATCTAATCTATCTATCTATCTATCTATCTATCTATCTTTCTATCTATCTATCTATCTATCTATCTATCTATCTATCTATCTATCTAACTATATATCTGTCTATCTATCTATCTATCTGCCTGCCTGCCCGCCCGCCTGCCTGCCTGCCTGCCTGCTTATCTATCTATCTATCTATCTATCTATCTATCTATCTATCTATCTATCTATCTATCTATCTATCTATCTATCTATCTATCTATCTATCAATCTATCTATCTATCTATCTAATATGTCTGTCTGTCTGTCTGTCTGTCTGTCTGTCTGTCTGTCTGTCTGTCTGTCTGTCCGCGCTATTAAATATTGATAAAAGTTACTGGAAAAAACGTCAGGACCATGTGTTGAAAGAGGAAGAGGACTATTGGAGAAAGGATGGATTGAAGGTTGTATGTTCGATTCCGGGCCGCGTCCTTCATTTCAAGAGTGCATTTTTTTCGGACACTCCCGAGGGTCGTCGTTGGAGCTACGGAGTTCGTGCCTTGTGCGACGCTTTCCGCGCTGCGGAAAGAAACTGAGCCATATGGGATAAAAACCCGGTGCAATGCAGCCGACCCTGTCGATTGTAAGCTACTTCTTTCATTGCACCCACTCCCATTCGAATCCGGATACGCCTTTGTTTGTCATCTGAATTTGCAGGTCCCCAGTACCGTAAACAACTTTTTTTTAGCGAGAAATCACTAGTTGTTAAGCAAAACATCAAAGGAATGTCGCCGCTTTCAATGATTTAAGTTGTTTTTGGACCTATCAAAGACATATTCCTTGGGTGGGGGTAAATATAAGACGGCTGGAAAAATTTCATAACGATGCAACAGACAGTTTTCAAAATAATTGATCGTGAATGAAGGCAAACAAATGTGGACATACTATAGTTTCTCTAGCTCGTTGTCGGTACACCTATTGATGTCGTCGTATCTTATGCCATCAGGCCCTGGAGCGCTGTTTTTTGATCGTCGAAGCACAGCCTTGATTTCTTTCACTGTCACTGTGTCTTCATCCGAAGTGTTCTGGGCTTTGCACATGTCTGAGGTGACCTCCCTGGCCAGATTTCGGCCTCCCATGTCTGTCTGGTTGCTCTGCTCTAGATAGCGTTCAAAGAGGGCTTTGCCCTTGTCCTCGTCAGTCCTCTGCCAAATGAGGTCAGCACCTTGGAAGTCAGAAATGCTCTTATTCTTGACTACACCACTCATGCTTTTATGTAGTCGCCAGAACAATTTCAGTGACTTGTCTGTGCTTACTCTTTGACACACGTCTGCCCATTTTTCCCTTTTAACCACCGTGACTAGTTTTTTGAAATATAGCTATAGAACACATGTGCCACGAGTAAATGAACTGTTACATTGTCTCCGTGACATTTCTTTTTCTACCTATGGGTTATTATATTCCCCGTATATCGTCACTCGTATCCGCATGTTCTGTAACCATGAAAGGACGACTGGCCTCCACGTTTGGCATGTATGCTATTGGAGTTAAGTGTTGTATGTGTACCATTGGAGTGGAGTGTTGTATGTATACCATTGGAGTTGATTGCTGTATGTATACCACTGCAGATGAGTGTCGTATGCATACCATTAGATTTGAGTGTTGTATGTGTACCAATGCAGTTGAATTTCGTATATATACCATTAGAGTTGAG
This sequence comes from Cepaea hortensis, assembly GCA_963921405.1. NCBI lineage: Eukaryota > Metazoa > Mollusca > Gastropoda > Stylommatophora > Helicidae > Cepaea > Cepaea hortensis. The sequence continues at coordinate 38,530,530 of OY992886.1, forward strand.
TTTTGTATGTGTACCACTGGAGTTTATTTATGTATGGATACCTTTGGAGTTAAGTGTTGTATGTATACCATTGGAGTTGATTGTTGTATTATACCGTTGTGGCTTAGTGTTGTATTTATACCGTTGGAGTGTCAGTCGTTTCAGCTCATGTTGACATACGAACTGCTAAATGTGGTATTGTTACCCTAGACTCCATTTTGACTGAATGACTGATTGACACATTTGTGTGCATCTCTCTTTCTAAGTGCATGCAGGGACTAGGATGACCAGCTCTGTTCTTCTTGGCATTTTGCCATCTCCTTACAGCACTACGCTTGTCCACCCAAGCTCTCTACACCTCGAAATTCCACCAAGGTGGCTGCTGCCAGCTTTTTTTCCTGCCCTGAAGCTTTCTGCGCTTGTCACGTCTTATTTTACTCACCACATCTTGCCCTGTACTGTCATACTGGAAAGTCTTTACCATTAGTCATTGTACAATGTATTCTTCGTCTTCTTTCGTTACCAAAAATGTGTTGTCTACATCTGCAGTGTTGTCTCATGTATAAACGTCATTGACTGGTTTAGTTCCCTCACTGACACATACAGGTTATTCTTCACTGTTCTTTGTCTAGGCCAGAAGGTGTGTTTAGATATTTGCCAACAACTATTGATTTTCCTACATTCTTATTAATTAGCGGAAAATATGCAAACACACTTTAACATGAATAGTTATACAACTGACGTATTTCGTGCAGAGAGAGAGAGAGAGAGAGAGAGAGAGAGAGAGAGAGAGGTGGGGTGGGTGAGGTGATCAAGTCACCAGACTGCTGAACACAGTATATGATACCGGAGATATACATTCTGAATTATGTAACTCTGTATTTATTGCAATCCCAAAGAAATCAGGAGTCTTGGAATGTGATCAACATAGAACAATTAGTATAATGAGTCACATCACAAAGATTTTGCTAAGAATTATCATGCAAAGAGTGAGGAAGAAAATACAACCTGAAATAGGGGAAGAACAATGTGGGTTTGTAGAAGAAAAGGGTACAGTAAATGCTGTGTATATGCTTCGATCAGTTATCGAACGTGCTATAGAAGTAAACAAGGATATGCATCTTTGCTTTATTAACTACACAAAGGCTTTCGATAGAGTTAGGCTTGTCAACATAGTGGATTTGCTTGCAGATCTATGAATTGATGGGAAAGGCATTAGACATATATTGGAAACAGCAAGCTGCCATAAGGATTTATAATGAAGTGGGACAATATCAGCCTTTTCAGAGAGGTGTTAGGCACGAATGTGTAATGTCTTCAGATCATTTTTCCATATACAGTGAAAATACTTTCAGAAATGAAGAAGATATAAATGGAATCAGCATTGGTGGACGAAACATCAATAACATTAGATATGCAGATTATACAGTATTGATTGCAGACAATGAGCAGGATCTGCAATAATTAGTAGATGCGGTTGTTGCATACAGTGAACAACTGGGGTTAGAATTAAATTGTAAAAAGACACAGATTATGATCGCCACTAGGAATAACGAAATACCACAATGTAATATACAAGTAAATGGGAATATCCTTCAACAAGTGAATCGGTACATTTATCTCGGAACAGTCATAACATCTGATGGGAGATGCCTTGAAGAGATTAGAACAAGAATTGCCATGGCGAAAGTAGCCTTTAGAAAGATGAAAAACATACTGACCAATAAAAAGATTTCAAATGAAACGAGAAAAAGAGCGTTGAGGGGCTACATAGAGCCTGTTCTTTTGTATGGATGTGAAACTTGGACAATGTGCAGTCAAGCTGAAAAACATCTGATGGCTGTAGAAATGTGGTTTCTGAGGAAAATGCAAAGAATACCATGGACAGACAGAAAAACCAATGACCAAGTACTACAGAAGACAAATGAAAATCGTAAATTGATTAGAGAAATTAGACGTAGACAGTCAAAATGTTTTGGACATGTTATGAGCAGAAATGGATTGGAGAACTTAGTGACAACTGGCAAGATCGAGGGGAACAGACCAAGGGGAAAACCGAGAAGAAAATACCTGGATGGCATGACCACATGGCATGGTCGAGACAGGAATACTGAGCTGATCCACGACTCTGGCGATCGAGTGAAATGGCGAGTCATGACCGCCCAGGCTTTCCGGCATGGCACATGATTGATTGATTGAGTGATTGAATGATTGATTCGCATTCCCCGGGGAGCTATAGTAGCTCAGTGGTTAGCGTGTCGGGTTTCTGGCCAGGAGGGAAAGAGTGCGTATCCCCAAAGAGGCTGTGTCATTTTATAAATTCACTTGGTCTCCCATGTCGACTGAGCCTAAAATGGGTTCCAGAGAATCTCATGGGAAATAACGGCAGTCTGCGTAATATTAGGCCATATAAGTCATCGAGTGATGATTGGTCTAAACTAACATGTGGCTAGCGACACGTTGACTTTACATGAAAATGCCCGGCAATGCAAGACTTTCTGATGTCGCTAACCCACTAAATCATCTTGTAACCAGTTAAAGGATTTAATAAAGACATGTACTCCCGAATGTATATCGACTGACTAGTTACTTCTGTAAAGGCAAATTGTCTAATATTCTCTAGCTGTAAACGTCAGAAAATGTTGAAGACATAGTTTTATTATAGTATCTCAACTATTCTAGTCTGTACGGACATGCATCAAATTACTAATGATATGATTATTATATAGATTTTGCAGCGGGTTTGACTCTGGTATTGTTAGAATCTCCCATATGTTGTTTACACAAACATTTCCACTCTCGTCTGTAGCTGGAATTCAATTGTAAATACACCAAAAAGCTAACGCTGCAATCTAAGGATTCAAAAGTGACGGCTAGAGACCACAACATCATGGAGAGGTTTTCCTGTCTGCCGGTGTTAATGCCCGGATATACATTGTAGACTATTATTGTTATCATTTTTGGAAAGTTGCAACATGTTAAGGTTATCGCCAGGGTGAGAACGACATTTACCAGCCGTGTTTCACGCACAGATAAAGCTGATTGCCGATTTAAATAGCTGAACTGAGAAGCTCTAGGGCTACCTTGAGATTCACAGTTGGCAGCGACTCGGACCTTGGCAGAGGCATCTAATGAATAACCCATCCATACAGCACACACGATTACTACAGCCTGGGAAACCATCCACATGGAGACGCCTGCAGTTAAGTCAAGTATAAATGTGAGATCCTTGATTTTTTGAGTTGTCTTTTTCGTGAGGATCTTAACCTGTGACCCGTTGGTCGTATTAGTAAATGATGGTGACGCCATCTCAATCCATTCAAATCTGTCGTAAACGTAAATGGGAACATGAATAGTTATGTGGATGATGTAAATCGTCATTATAGCAATAATACAGCGATATCTTGTGAAGACCTGTTTGACTGTAAAAGGAGAGACTACACAGCAACATCTCTCCACAGATACCACAACCGTGATCCAACAGAAGTCTTCGTATAGACAGCTGATTGCCCAACTCAGCGTGTAGTACCCCAAGGCTCTGGTGTCAATGCCTGTGTTGATATACGTGAGATCAATCACGAAAGAAATACAACTTGCCAGCTGAATACTCACAACCAAAAAGGCAGTTAAGGAGAGAGAAAACAGACCTACGCTCATACTGTCTTTGAGGCCCAGTTGTGAGAAGATGATCATGTTGATGAAGTTGGTGATAAAGCCAACAACTGAAATGATCAAACGAGTCAAAACGTTAATAGAGATATGCACGTATATCAACACGTCCTCGCCAAGAACCTCTGGCACGTCATTTAAGTGCCCACTGACCTCATAATTTTGCTCCTTTGTAATCATGTTCATGTTTGCAGGGAGTGTCCTAAATCATGAATTGGCATGTGCATAAAATAAAGCCAATGGTGTATGAAAATTAAGAAGAAGCTACAAGATTTGTTAAATCAGCTGTATATAAAATAAAATGTGTTCCTAATTATATTCATATTTGGAACATGTGCCCAGTTTTATATTCCTAAAATAATTTCATAAGATAAAGATCGTTGCGCTCATTAGCTCTTGCCACGTTTGATCGATTTCACGAGTATTATCTGGTGTGTGGTGAACTTCACGAAAGTAATTATTCTATGTAATGTACTGTAGCTATCGTTCGTTCAAGTATAGGTAATTGTTTAATATCTTAATACATCTAAGGCACAAAACTGCTATGCTGCAATAATGTCAAGATGGTTATAACTTTTCACTCTCGGAGGAAATTGTTTCTTGTCTATAGTTACTGAACTGAGATACCCAGTTTATTATCGCTGTTATCTGTAATTTAACGTAGCCGGCATTTTTCAGATCATTGCACGATTAAATTCGTTCAAAGAATAGTTTTACACAGTTAACTACAACCACTAACTATAACACGGTGAATGATAATTCTGTTCATGCGAACAATCCATTAAACAGTTATTATAAAAACAACTCAAGGACTCTTTTACAATCCGGAAGTCGCGCTAGTCATGCGATTTTAGACTTTATTATTTATAGACACATCGGCAGTCGGCGGATGATATGGCCAGTATCACGTCTTGCCGCCCTTGCTTCCCGAGACATATCTTGGTATCCATTTCAGGCTGGGTCTACCTGGGAACCCAAATGAATTTTATAATTCTGCCGGATGCTGATACGGATGAGAATCAGATTCCAGAAGTACCGTGTCTATTCTTATGTTTTAACCAGTGATGTCTTGCCATTGCTGTCAGAACTGTAATATTATTACTAACATCGGAAACAAATAATGTATGACAATTAGACACACACCAGTGCAATACGAGGTGAATATAAATGGAAAATAAGTTAGAGAGTACAGCTAACCTGGCAGTGTGTTTACAGAGGATGGAAAACTAACTAGATAGAGGGAAAAAACGACAATAAAGAAAACAAACACCCCCTTTCAAAGAGCAACTATAATGAAATATTCAAAAATAGACATGCATACAAGTTAGAAGCTGAAACGTCCCAATGATGTGGTAACAATGGGCAATCCTAGACATGGGCAATCCTAGAAACACACCGGCGTCAAATCACATCTCGTGAGATGAGATGCACCTAAAATGCAGTTGGAAAAACAAGAAAATTTCGCGAGATTAATGGGAAAAACTAAGATCATATATAGGGATAACACCGATTACTGCCTTTATAAACATCGAAAGAATTCCAAGTTTCGGGCATTTAGTTAGAATGAAACAAAATAAATCAGCGGGTAGAGCCTTCTGCATAAGAACATTGGGATACAAGGCGAGCGGACGACCAATGAAGAGATGGCTAGATAGAGAAATAGCGATATTTAAGAAATCACATATTTCAAAAAGCACAAGCAAAAAGACAAGAGAAAACCAGAAAATTATATCCACATCCTCTCTGCGAATGTTAAGGGCAAAAGCAGTATGACAAGAAGAATAAGAACAGGAAGAAGAAGAATAAGAGGAAGAAGAAGAACCGTGACTACCTTGAGTATCATAGAATGGAACCATGCGTACGTGCATCATCGGTGTCATCAAGTGTTTTCTCTTCCGGCGCTGGCGATCACGCCTATCCACAAAATCCATTGCATGGTATCCGTTCATGTGCTGCCCTATTTCCGCACCATTACGTAAGTGTAGTAGTCGACGTGGCGGAAAGAATAACAGCGCTCTAGCACTTAAACGACGCTATAACTTCGTGTAAATATCATGGAGGGCAGACCAGGAACACAGAAATAAGAAATAATTGCGTGAAGGCAAAAGAAAGTTGGTTAAATGAACAGTGCAAGAAAATTGAATTAAATTTTATTAAAGATAAAAAAAAATATGCACAAATAAATCAGTGAGATTACAGGAAGAAAAATAAGAATAAATACAGGTTGTTTAAAATCAAAAACGGGAAATATATTATTGGAGGAAGATGCTATAATGAAGAGGTGGAAAGAGTATATAAGAGACTTATATGATGGAGAATGGCAGAATTAATAGAAGAAAGTAACTTAGAAGGACCACCTATTCTAAAAGAAGAAGTTGATAACGCTATCAAGCATATGAAGAAAGGAAAATTAGCTGGGCCAGATGGAATCACAATAGAAGAATTAGTGGGAGAATTTGGAGTAGATATATTAACCAACATTTTGAATGATATTAATAGCAGTGGATATATACCAAGCGATATGTTGAAATCTGTGTTTATAGCTATACCAAAAAGAGCAGGAGCAATTGAATGCGAAGATTTTCGTACGATTAACCTCATAAATCATGTCACTAAGCTTCTACTCAGAATTATAATGAAAAGAACAAGGAAGAAAATAAAAATGGAAATTTGTGAAGAACAGTATGGATTTGTGGAAGGAAAAGGTGCAAACAATGCAATATACACATTACGAACACTATTAGAACGATCCGTAGAGACAAAGAAAGACATGCAACGTGCAGTAACTAATCCACAACGCTATCGGTCCGGTAGAAATGTGTTCGAATCTCCATCGAGACGGTTTTTTTAGGGGGCTGAGTGGTCTCGAGGTATGGTGTCCGCCTTGAGGGCTGGAGGTCCCGGGTTCAGGCCCCGGTGAGGACCGGGATTTATTTAAAAAATCCACCTGGACTTCCAGCAATAAAGTTTTCCCTGGTCTCTGGGTAGTGAGATCGGACGCCCGTGTGTATTGTTGCGCACGTAAAAAAATCCCTTGGCAGTTGGAAATCGAAAAAGAGTAGCCTGACGGCGCTGCCCGGGCAAAATTTCGAGTTAAAAATTCTACCCAAAGTATTTCAGGGTCCTCGCCGATGCAACGGAGTTCGTGCATTGAACTGAGTTTCTCCAGACTCAGGTTTGAGTTAGGAAGAAAACGGAGCACTTATGGATTAAACCGTGTGCCGTGATGTTGATTCAACGACTAAACTAAACTAAAAAAAAAAAAAAAAGAAAGACATACATTTGTGCTTAATAGATTATACTAAGGCATTTGATGAAGTAAAACATGATGAACTTATTAAAGTGTTGGAAGATATTAACATTTATGGGAAAGATCTCAGAATAATAAAAAGTATTTACTGGAACCAAACAGCGGCAATTAAAATGCGAAATAAAGAAGAAAATTATGAACACATAAAGTTTGGAGTAAGACAGCATGTGTTTTGTCACCGGATCTCTGCTCCCTCTATAGCGAAGTAATAATGAGAGAGAACAAAGAAAAGCCAGGAATAATATTTAGAGGTTATAATATAAATAATATACGCTAGACAGATGACACAGTATTGATAGCGGATAATGCAACATATCTACAACAATTGTTGGACATTGTAGTAACAGAGAGTGAAAGAAAAGACTCTCATTGAATATCTAGAAAACAGTAACAATGGTGATATCAATGAAACAGGTGACACCCAAATGTGAAATAGAGATAGAAGGGAAAATTCTTCACCACGTGGTTAGTTTTAAATATCTAGGGACATGTATAGCATTATAGCGTCAGATGGACGATGTACAACAGAGATTAAGAGCAGAATAAGGCAAGCAAACGCTGCATTTCAAAAAATGAAGAAAATCTCATGCAATAAGTCACTATCATTGAATGTAAGAAAGAGAGTGCCGAAGAGCTATATAGAACCTGTTTTGCTGTATGGCTGTGAATCTTGGAATATAAATGAACAAATTAGGCAGAGATTGGAAGCAACAGAGATGTGGTTCCTTAGACGAATGTTGCGAATTCCTTGGACTGCCAAAGTAACTAACGTCGAATGCCTTAAAGAGGCTGGCGAAAATAGAAAGAGACAAACAGCTATTTTTGGTCATATGATGAGAAGAAAGGCGCTGGAGAACATCGTGACAACTGGAAAGAGCGAGGGGAAGAGAGGCAGAGGCAGACCACGAGAAATGATGCCAGATGGATTGTGACGGTGGCATGGAGTAATATCAACGGCAGAGTTGATCAAAAAACGAAAGACAGAGATCTGTGGAGAGACCTGAACGCCTACGTCAGTCGGCACGGCACATGATGATGATATCTTCGTGTGATTTGATTGCATTTTGGCTCGAGTGGTACATGGATATGATCTTTTATAGTAATTGTACTTGTATTCCGTGGTTTTCAAGGAAGGTCCTTATTTTGTATCTATCTACTCTTTCGAAAGCCTTTTCATGATCTAAAAACTCAATACAGTCGAGTCCACTTAAGTCGAACTCGGATAACTAGAATTTCGCTTAAGTCGACGTTATTGGCTTGGTCCCGGCCAAGATTCTTCTTTATCTTTGTATAACAATTCCTGATAAGTCGAATTCGGTTAACTCGAATTTTCGGATTAGTCGAACATAACAATGAATACCGACTATATAAATGTCCACATTTAAGTCGAACTGTTCATTTCACACACACACACACACACACACACACACACACACACACACACACACACACACACACACACACACACACACACCCCACACACACACACATACACACACACACACACACAAATTCGCGAAAGAAGGTGTATTTTTAGTCAGCCCGGAGAACAATTTCGCACATACGATATGTTGCTACATGTCAACAATGGCTGCAAGTGGACGAAATCTTAAAACATTGACTTTAAAAAGAAAGATTGAGCTGTTGGAAGAGGTTGAACATAGTGGGAAGAAGAAAGTGGATATAGCTAGAGAATTTGGTATTCCAACATCGACACTTTCCGGCATTTTAAAGCATAAAGACCGCTACAAACAATTGCTTTTCGAATGTCAAATCGACAGTGATAGGAAGAGAGCTAGAAGAACTGCTGCGTGCGATTTTGTTGATGCTGCCCTTTTAAAATGGTTCACTGTGATTAGATTGGCAAGTGTACAAGTAAATTGGCCTTTACTTATTGCGAAAGCAGAAGAATTTGCACGTCTTAGAGGTCAGACAGACTGGAATTGTAGTGCTGGCTGGTTAGATCGTTTCCAAAAACGACATTGCATCACTTACAAGAATGTGTGTGGAGAGAAACAGTCAGTCGACGAAGCAACGACTCACTCATGGATAGAAGACGTGCTCAGATCTGCTTTAGCTAAATATAATTCTGCGAGCAGTGAGAGCAAGGTTACTGACATTTCAGTGGGGCTATTACTTGCTAGATTGTAAAGAGCTGAAGATTGATACAGTGGAGATTGTGAACATTGACAATGATGTTTCTACTAGTGCCACACTTTCAAGCACTGATATTATAGGGCTATGTATACCAGTCATTCAACCAACAAACCCTTCCAGCCCTGACTCTGATGATGAGGATGACTATGGGCTGCAAGCACAACCTGTATCGCAGTTAGATATTTTGGCATTAATTGACAAAATTGACATTTACATGATGCAAAATTGATGTTCAGATGATGCAGTCTCACCATTTTGTGTCTTTAAACAGGCAATGGGAAGATAAATCACAGACGTTTTCTTTAATTAATTTGAAAATTTTCAAAATTAAACATTTCAACATTTCTGATGTTGTATTGATATTTATTTGTTCACTGCCTGTGTTTACTAAGTGGTACAATCATTTTACTCTATGCTACTGCATGGTATTAGTGTAAAATAGTCTAAATATGTGTGCAGTCTGGATAAGTTGAATTTCGGATAAGTAGAACAAATTCCTTTGGCCCCTGCGACTTCTACTTATCCAGACTCCACTGTATATATATATATATATATATATATATATATATATATATATATATATATATATATATATATATATATATATATATATATATTCACCCATTCACGCGCTCTTATTGTTCACGTAACATTAATATTTGTTATTGTAGACTTGGTTACAGAATGTTGACGAGTCTGAAATATGTGGAGGGTTATTTAAAATAAAGGCTCATAGCTGAACTGGAGTCCTGGGGGGGGGGGGGTGTATCTCCACATTCTGAGAGCAGCCATCATTAGGGCAACATTCTGTGTTCTGTCAACACCCTACTTATGTAGTTAAAGGGGGACATCATACTTTCTACCCTCCCTGCTCATAATTATTAATTACTACAGATATTGTATAATGAAGCGTTACTTTTCGGAGGGACGCTATTTAGTGTTATCCTTTGGATTTCGTGTGATTTCCTAAGGATTTCCTGTGAATAGTGTTTCCTGTAGATTATGTGATGTTATTTTGTGTTCCTTTTATTGGAAGTTTTCAAAAGGAGGCACGGAAGGCAGGTGGTGGATGAAATTTTGAGGGCAGCCGACAGATATTATGGGTCATGGTCTCGAGCTTCACGACGGCAGGCAGAGGAACTCTTCTTGGGTCAATGGCTGCGGTCTCCGACCAGTAAGGTCACTGCCATAGAGGAAAGCAACGTCAAACTACCTCTTTAAAAGTGCCTAGTATATCATGATTCGCTTAAAGACAGAGACGTTAAAATTAGCAACTTGGAACGTTAGGACGTTAAACAACGACGGAACATTAGAGAACATAAAACAAGAAATTGAAAGGGAAAAAATTAATATTTTAGGTATGTGCGAAACGAGATGGACAGGAGCAGGCATCATGATAGAGGAAGATTTCAAGATTATTTATTCTGGAGGTGAAGATCGTCATAGAGGAATGGCAATTATTTTGGACCGGAAAACAGCAAAATCTGTTCAAGGATATTGGGCCGTGTCGAACAGAGTTCTACTAGTTAAATTAAGTGGCAGACCTTTTAGCATAAATATTATTCAAGTATATGCCCCAACAGGAGAATCCAGTGAAGATAGTGTAGAAGAATTTTATAATGACATAGAGTCTGCCTTAAAGAAATGCAAAAATTCAGAAATAAACATCATAATAGGGGACTTCAATGCAAAAGTAGGAAATCAAGGGGATAGATACACAGTAGGAAACTATGGTTTAGGAGAGAGAAATGAAAGAGGATACAGACTCGTAGAGTGGGCAAAAGAACAGAAAATGATTGTAGGAAACACCTGGTTCAAGCAACACCCTAGAAGATTATGGACATGGAGGAGTCCTGATAGCAGGATTAGAAACCAGATTGACTACATTCTGATTAGCAGAAGATTTGGAAACGCATTAACACTAGCAAAAACAGTTCCCAGTACTGATTGTTATAGTGACCACAGATTACTCACAGGAACATTGAGGATAACGTTGAAGAAAGTCAAGTATATAACAGGAAACACTAAATATGATTTGTGTACATTGAGTAATGACAAGGAAATACAAAACAAATTCAACATAGAAGTACAGAACAGATTTGAAATTTTGTCTGATCTAGAGATCCTATTCCAGGATGTGGATGATCATTGGGAAACGTTGAAGAATTCAATCAATGTGGCTGCAGAAACAACTATTTCAAAATTAAAGAAGGTGGGTCGTAAGAAATGGATGACTGAAGAAATTTTACACCTCATGGAAATAAGAAGATTCAACAAAAATAATTCTGTCAAATATGAAGAAATTCACAGACAAGTCAGAATATTATGTAAGGAGGCAAAAGAAGCATGGCTTGAGGAAAAGTGCTTAGAAATTGAAAACCAACAAAACAGTCAAAATACCAAATTAGTGCAACAAAGAATTCAGGAACTTACTAATAAAAGAACAAGTACATCAACAGGGTGTCTAAAAACTGAAGATGGCAAAATCATAATAGAAAAAGACCAGATTCTACATGTATGGACAGATTATGTGAAACACCTTTATGATGATAACAGAGACGAACAGTATGATATTAGATTTAATAATGAAGGACCGCCAATTTTATAGATGGAGGTTCGAAATGTTCTTAAGCATATGAAAGCTGGCAAGGCCCCCGGTGCAGATAACATCACAACAGAAATGATTAACGCTTTAGAAGAATTTGGACTAGAGCAAGTCACCAGACTGATGAACACATTATATGATACTGGAGATATACCTCCTGAATTATGTAACTCTGTATTTATTGCAATCCCAAAGAAATCAGGAACCTTGGAATGTGATCAACATAGAACAATTAGAATAATGAGTCACATCACAAAGATTTTGCTAAGAATTATCATGCAAAGAGTGAGGAAGAAGATACAACCTGAAATAGGGGAAGAACAATGTGGGTTTGTAGAAGGAAAGGGTGCAGTAAATGCTGTGTATATGCTGCGAACAGTTATTGAACGTGCTATAGAAGTAAACAAGGATATACATCTTTGCTTTATTGACTATACAAAGGCTTTTGATAGAGTTAGACATGTCAACATGGTGGATATGCTTGCAGATCTACAAATTGATGGGAAAGACATTAGACTTATAAAAAACATATATTGGAAACAACAAGCTGCAATTAAGGATTGATAATGAAGTGGGACAGTATCAGCCAATTAAGAGAGGTGTTAGGCAGGGATGTGTGATGTGTCCAGATCTTTTTTCCCTATACAGTGAAAATATTTTCAGAAATGTAGAAGATATAAATGGAATCAGCATTGGAGGACGAAACATCAATAACATTAGATATGCAGATGATACAGTATTAATTGCAGACAATGCGCAGGACCTGCAACAATTAGTAGATGCGGTTGTTGTACACAGTGAGGAACTGGGGTTAGAATTAAATTGTAAAAAGACAGGTTATGGTCGTCACTAGGAAGGAAGAAGTGCCACAATGTAATATACAAGTAAATGGAAATATTCTTCAACAAGTGAATCGGTACAATTATCTTGGAACAGTCATAACATCTGATGGGAGATGCCTTGAAGAGATTAGAACAAGAATCGCCATGGCGAAAGTAGCCTTTAGAAAGATGAAAAACATTCTGACCAATAAAAAGATGTCAATTGAAACGAGAAAAAGAGTGTTGAGGGGATACATAGAGCCTGTTATTTTGTATGGAAGTGAGACTTGGACAATGAGAAGTCAAGCTGAAAAGCATTTGATGGCTGCAGAAATGTGGTTTCTGAGGAAAATGCAAAGAATACCATGGACAGACAGAAAAACCAATGACCAAGTACTACAGGAGACAAATGAACATCGTAAACTGATTAGAGAAATTAGACGTAGACAGTCACATTTTTTGGGACATGTTATGAGAAGAAATGGATTGGAGAACTTAGTGACAACTGGCAAGATCGAAGGGAACAGACCAAGGGGAAGACCGAGAGGAAAATACCTGGATGGCTTGGCCACATGGCGTAGACGAGAGAGGAACACTGAGCTGATCCACGACACTGGTGATCGAGTGAAATAGCGAGTCATGGCCGCCCACGCTTTCCGGCATGGCACATGATTGATTGACAGATATTTTACCAACACTCAATAACTTGACAAACGACGCACTAAGAGATAGAATTACACTTGTTGAATTATAAAACAGTGTATAATATATTGAACATATCCGAAGGTGATTGAAGAAAGATATATATGACCGTGTTCACATCACATATTGAAATCATTTTTCACAAATTCGCATAATAGATTGTTACAACAAAAATGTAGGAATGTCACATCATTATCATCATGCGCCATGCCTCACACGATCACCACAGGCGTGGATCAGCGCTGTGTTCTTGTCTCGACCATGCCATGTAGTCAAGACATCCAGATAATTACTTCTCTGCATTCCCCTTGTTCTTTTCCCCTCAATATTGCCAGATGCCACCAAGTTCTCTACTTTATTTCTTCTAATAAAACTGTCAAAAATAATTTTGACTGCTACGTCTAATTTCTCTAATCAGTTTGCGATTTTCATTTGTTTCTTCTAGGTATTGATCGTTGGTTTTTCTGCCTGTCCATGGTATTCTTTGCATTCTCCTCAGAAACCACATTTCCACAGCCATCAGCTGTTTTTAGCTTGACTACCCAATGTCCACGTTTAACATCCATACCAAAGTATAGGTTCTTTTTAGCACCTCAACACTCATTTTGTCGCTGCAATTGACATCTTTTTATTGTTCAGTATGTTTTCCATCTTGCAAAAGGAAAGTTTGCCATAGCGGTTCTTGTTTTAATCTCAGCAACACAGCTCACATTTGATGTTATGACTGTCCCGAGATAGCTGTACCGATTCACTTGTTTAGGAACATGTCCATTTACCCGGAATGTCACGAGCCCTGTCTTATTCTTGGATCTTGTTGAAGGTTCACATATTATGTCATACATTTTGACTACTTGAATGTTGCATTTAATACAAGACACAATTCTGACAATCATGGGTGGTGTCTGGAATTCTGGAATGTTCTATTTCATACAGAACATAACTCTGAAAACCATGGGTGATGTTTGGAAATTCTGGGATGTTCTATTCAATATATGATCCTTTAAAGACTGCAAACAAACCATATGTATGAGTGTGGGGTCTCTTATGAAATTCAACAAAAATCACAAATATTGTGGATAATTAAAGCGTGTCTGATTAATTTCCTTACTCTATCGAAAGCCTTTGTGTAGTCAGTAAAGCAAATATGTATATATTTGTTTACTTCTATAGAACGTTCAATAACTGATCGCAGCATAAACACAGCATTTAATGAACCCTTTCCTTCCAGAAACCCACATTGTTCTTCCCCTATTTCAGGTTGTATTTTCTTCCTCACTCTTTCCATAATAATTCGTAGCAAAATCTTTGTTATGTGACTCATTATACTTCTTCTTCTTCTTTCGTTCGCCTGAAATACGCCTATAACTGCAATGTTGTCTCTTGTATGAATCCAACAGTCTTTTTTTAGTTCATTCAGCTGTCCATAGAGTTTATCTTCCACCGTTGTCTCTCTAGGCCAGAAGGTTCGCCTGGATATGTTGTAGTTTGGGCAATCCTATACTCATTATACTAATTTGGACATGTTATGAGAAGAAATAAACTGGAGAACTTGGTGACAACTGGCAAGATCGAAGGGAACAGACCAAGAGGAAGACCGAGAAGTAAATACCTGGATGGCTTGGCTACATGGCATGGTCGAGACAGGAACACTGAGCTGATCCACGACTCTGGTCATTGAGTGAAATGGCGAGTCATGACCGCCCACGCTTTTCGGCATGGCACATGATTGATTGATTAATTTTCCCCTTTCTGAGCATTATCTCAGTGTGCGTAATTTACCGCATCGTTTTCATGATGAATAGTCAGTTTTGCTCTTAATTAATAAGTGAGAAAAAGTAGTGGATCTGATACCTCTTTTACAATCAGATTTATTTTCTTTCTTTCAGATGGGACACGTGTCCTGAAGCATATATGCAGAGTACTTGTCTTTGCAGATCAGTTTGAGACGGAATAAATAAGGGATACATTCATATTACATGTTTATAAAAATTCAAAATATTTCAGCAGCTTCTTAAAATTAAAAAAAAATCATTTATGTAACTAAGATATTTAATAAAGATGTAAAAGTGTGTTAGTACATACATGTATGTTTGAACATATGTGATTGTCTTACATATTACACCATATGTATTGTGAACTGAATGAACCCATAAGGAGTATTGTAGCATAATTAATTGAAAATATTTCTTTTTTTTTCGCTCCTTTTTATTGAGTTTGTTTCCTTCAAGGTAGTTTCCTCCTCTTTTTCTTTATTCACCACAAGTTCCACTTAGCAAATTTGTTTATTTATATGTTGTTTATTATCACAACTTAATTAATCACTCCCTCCACTTTCTTCGGCTTACTAACACTGATACAAGTTAACATGGCAAACGTACGCAACATAAAGAATACATTTTCTGGTTTATGAAAGTACAAGCCTAGACAACTTTTTGCTGGGTCACTTTCATATTATTTGGGAGATTTATTGGCTTGGTTTTTCCTATCTCCATTTAACATGTCGGACATAACAAGGGTTCTATCGTTCCATTTTCGTGAATAAACGTACACTCACTATACGGTAATTTTGCGAACTTGATTGCTGGCAGGCGAATTCCATTTTGTGTGAGTGCGTGCGCGTGTGCGTGAGTGGGTGTATATGTACGTGCTTGCGTGCGTGTGTGTGTGGGAAAGGAGGGGGAGGGCTGTGAGCATAGTAGTGTGAATTCTTTCCATGTCTCCTCATTTTCCTGGCCATGACTCTCACATATAAGGCTATGTTTAGTGTCTTCATTCTTCTCCTTATTCTTTCCTTCATCATCAACTATCAGCAGTTCTAATATTTTATTTCATAATTTAGTTGGTTTGTCCTGATTTTAAAGCTACTCTGCGGTCCTTGCTGTTTGTGAATAAAGGCGAACCTACTTGAATTCTAGCTATTGTTGTGCTGAAAATTGTTTCAAAATTGTGTAGTTGTCCCAGTAAACAAGCGCCCACACCTTGTTTGCTTTCATCGCTGGTGCATCCAGGGGTGTTGTGTTACAGTGGGATCACTGTAAAATGATACTTTTATAAGTATGATTGATTTCTAAAAGCAAGCTTGCGATTAACAAATAATTTGCTAATTTAAGCACAGAGTAGCTTGATACTTTTATAACATCATGACATTTTGAGATCCTAATATTTTGATTTGATAAAGAAAGAACTCAGACACAGCAAAAACAGATAAAGTTGTGTACTAACTCCAAATAAAAAGGCTCACAGTGTGACTGATATACTTCAAGCTAAGGGTGTTAGCTGTTTTGTTGATATCATCATTTTAGTTATGTTGTCTTAGAATGTTAGTCGGGACTTTTTTTTTCCAGTCAACAAAAATTAGTTTGTTAAATGTGTTCTGTTGTTTGTTTAGTGCTTTTTGTTACTGTATTTTTTATGCTGGTGAATCTTCTTTTGTTTGTGTTTTAAGTTTATGTTTTCAGTTAGTAAATTATGTGTCTTAACAAAGAACTATTTGGTATGGTCTCGTATTCATTAAATGTTAGTGTGTTTAGCTGCTACGCAGTCAACGTGCTCTATAGGCAGAGTCATAGGTCTGAGTAAAATCATCGTAATAAGCTGTCTATCGATCCTGTTTGCTTTCTTTATTTCTTGTGGTCTAGAGTATGGTATGAGCTATGCACTGATAATAACTTCCGGTCAAGATGGTGGTGGACTGTTGTGCTGTTTGTAATCGTCGCCTTTTTTCGCGCAGGAGATGGATATTTTCATCTCTTGCGTATAAAATGTATGCTAGGATGTGAAACCAGGAGTTTCTTCTCAAGATCTGCGCTGATGCAACGGAGTTCGTGCATTGTGCGAAGCAATCCTTGAGTAGATTTTCGTAGCGTGTGTGTTCTGTGGTGTTTGGTCTATTCAAAATGGCGGAACAATTGGTGTGTTTCGTAGCGACGGCAGCCAACAAAACAAGACGACGCGGCCAGCGTGGTAGGCGCAAGCGACATGGAATGCGTGGTTGGTTGAATCGTTTTAGACTTAAGTGTGACCGTCTGGGCCTCAGGTATACCCATATTCTATACTGGAACTGTGCCAGCGTAAAACAACGGGGTCCTAATCTAGAAAACCTGGTATTTAGGAACGACATTGTTGCGCTACAGGAGACGAGACTGGGTGATCAGTTACTCCAAATAGCCGGCTTCCAATTTTTCTACAATAGGCGACATCTGGGAATGACGATTCTCATTCGCGAGAGTTTGGTGGCTTCAGAGCTAGACATGTCCAGCTGGGACAATGACGACATACAAATACAAGCGGTTAGAGTTCAATCCGGTCTACCATTCGTGTTGGTGAATGTTTATGCCCGTAACGCGAGTATAGACTCCCAGAAGTGGCAGTGCTTAAGTGACATAATTAGGTCACGAGAGAAATGTTATTTTCTGTGGCGATTTCAAAGCTAAAGGCAGATCATGGGGAAACATTTCCTCCAACGCACAAAAAAAAGGGGGGGGGGGACTCGAGACTGCACTTGAAACCATTGGCCTGGTTTTTATCAACAGTGGCTGTGTCACCAGGACAGCAAGCCGCCCAGGTGATGAGGACAGTGCTATTGACCTGGCGCTGGTTTCTCCTTCACTTACTACAGTGTGTAGATGGGGTGTCCTAGGGTACCACGACAGCGACCACCACCCTTGCAGCATATTGGTTGAGAAAGGCAGAACCAGACAGCACAAGTCAACGGTCAAGACTTTCCAGTATGACAGTACAGGGCAAGATGTGGTGAGAGTAATAAGGCGCGAGAAGCGCAGAAAGCTTGGCAAGGAAACAAGCTGGGAGCAGCCACGTTGGTGAAATTGTGAGGTGGGGAAGGCCTGGATGGGTAAGCGTAGTGCTGTAAGGAAATGGCAAACCGCCAAGAAGAACAGAGTTGCCCAGCCCAGACCCTGCATGTACTTAGAAAGAGAGATGCGCTTAAAAGTAAGGTTGTCAAAACAACTGGTTAAGGTGGTTAAAAGTGAAACATGGGCAGAGGTGTGTCAAAGAGTAAGCACATGATGGCGTAAGATACGACGACATCAGTAGGTGTACCGATAACGGGCTAGAGAAACTAGCAGACATATACAGCAACTGTATAGGGAGTGCTAGCATCAAGGAGGAGTGGTTACACAGCTATCTGGTTCCCTTGCCGAAGCCTGGCATAGACCACACAAAAATTCAGGGGTATTGAGTAATAACCATTTAGAATACAATAGGCAAGCTGCTGGAGAAGTTAATTGCCAGAAACATATCAAGTCAGATAGAGAGGCAAGGTGTTTTCCGACCTACCCTGGAAGGGTACCGTCCAAAAAGAGAAACCTGGACCAATACAGCAGTTTTTCCCATGACGTCTATGAAGGTTTCCACTCAGGCATTGATACCTTTGCGGCAGCGATTGATCTTGAGGACGCGCTCAACGGAGTACCATTGGATTTTTTAATGCTTCAGCTTCTTAAACTCAAGATAAGTCCTTTTCCCCTGAGTTGGATCGCTGCAGCTCTCTTCCACGGTAAGTAGTTTTTAGATGTGGCAGTTGGACTTCAGAACCAACAACAATATATCCTGGCCAACCACAGGGATCACCATTATCTCCAATGCTGTTCAACACCTACACTGTGAGATTCACCAGCGAGCAGATGACGGGACCAGGGAGGACTTGTCATTTGCTGATGATGTTTTAGTGTATTGTCAGGGTAAGGATAGAGATCAGGCTGCTGCGGAACTACAAACCGAACTTGGTGTTCTGAAGCTGGGGCAATGGTCAACTCAACAAAGGTAACAGTGACATGGTTCTTTTTGAATAATCATATTGTCAATACTCCAACACCAACTGTAAAGCTGTGTTCAGAGATTATGGAAAGAACGCAGGCAATGAACTATCTTGGTATACGTGTTGATCGAAGCCTTGCCTATATCGAGCACATAGACCAGGTGATAACAAAGGCCAAGCGGGGTTTGGCTGCGATGCAGGTGATGGCGGCAGCAAACTGTGAGAAGCGCCATCTATGTCTTCTGTACGAAAGGGCTGGTCATGTCTGTTTTTGAGTATGCAATGGCTATCCTGACTCTCAGACGTAAGCAGATAGAAAGGATGGAAAGGATACAGAATGAAGCTATGGGCATTATTCTTGGATGTACAAGAGATACAGCATGCATGGCGATGCGCTACCTTCTTGATTTTCCAACCATTGAAGACATAATACAAATTTGCAGAGCACGTGCCTAGATCAGAGTTAACGCAAACACACAACATCCTCTGCATAGTGAAATTAAGAAGGTGAACGGCAGTAGGTTAAAAAGAGGAAGGTCGTGGATGGTCAAGCCGAGGACATTCTTCAACAGGTATGTTCACTTGAGGACTTCGAACCTGGCGAGGAGTGGGTACAAGTGCCAACAGATTTCTGTACGTCCTTTTCAGTTTGCATCCAACCAGACAGAAAATGCAGACAAGAAAATCCGGCTGCTGTGGAGGCGGAAGTACAAACTTTGATTTTCGAGAATTCCTTAGACGGTGATGCTGTCATATACACAGATGGGTCGGTCGTCCGACATGTGAGAAGCTCATGGGCTTTTACGGCGCAGGCCGGAGTGAGAATTGTGAAGGAGGACTCTGGTGATTTTGCTGAGACCACAAGTAGCCAGACTATGGAAGTCATGGCAGTAAGTAAAGCAATAACATGGCTCGAAACACAGACATTCACTAGGGCATGTTTCCTTAGCGACTCAATGAGTATGCTCAAGTGGATAGAGATGGGGTGGATCCGAAGAGAGTGGTTGCTGTCTCTGGAGCGGTCTCAGCTGGCAAAGATTAGTTTCATCTTCGTGCCAGGGCATGCGGGAGTACAAGAGAATGAGCGGGCTGACGGTAAAGTAGACTGTGGGCTACTGTGGAGGGCGGACGCGCTATGGACCAGGCTGACATTCTGAATGTTCTACGAGAAGTAAGACTGTTGCGAGAACCAAGCGATGACTGTGAATCTACTACAACCATGGTCAGACTGCGAGAACTGCAAATTTAAAGAGGTGTTGCCAAACAAGAACACTACGCAGGAAGCCAAAGAAGATTGATTAACCAACACAGAACTGGTGTCGTTAGCCGCTACACGCTGCGGGATTTGCTGAGGAGGGGATCCGAGAACTTATGGACTGCATGGTTCGATGTGCAATGAGGATGATCTGTCGACTAACTAATAACATCATCTTTTTTTCTATACTCTCACGGCTTCTCTTCTGATAGCTATGGATTTCTCGTCTACACCTCTTCTCTTCTCGCGTCTACTTGACCTCCGTATTGTCACAATGATGATGGCGAATTTGAATATACAATTTCCCGATGAAATTAATTAATCTCGTGTTTATCAATTTACAGATACTTACTGATTTCAGATTTGTCAGTTTAAGCTACTGAATATTAATTAACTCTTCCATTAAGCCTGTTACCATGCAATGCTATGGTTTGGTTTAAAACACAGCCTGGTAACCAACGTGAAGAGGTTCAGTTTGTAAGACTCCCCTAATTCATATAATCTAACAAGAAAAGTATACGTACATTACATACGTCTAATCTGCTGCCTGGCATGTTACGTAGAATCAGCTCTATCATATGGTTGTGAATCCTGGACAATTAGTACATCAGCGAACAAATTCACTGGATGCTTTGGAGATATGGTTATTTAGAAGTATGCTGAAAATTCCCTTGCCAAAATGAGCAATCTAGACATTTTGAAGGAGGCTAATTAGCAAAGACAACTTATCATAAACGTCAAAATGAGGCAGTCTTCGTTTTTGGGGACATTATGAGAAGACAAAAACTGAAACATATTGTGACAACTGGAAAGTTTTGAGGAAAGAATGGTAGCAAGAGACAGCAAGAGAAAATTATTGACAGTCGTGTATCTCTGGCACGAAAGCGAGTCAATAAACCAACTGATACATGCCACTGGACGTCGCAAGATGCGGAGAAGGATGATCGCCCACGCCAGTCTGCAAGACACTTGATGATAATGATGATAACTCTATAGCCTAAGGTAGCAGAATGAAAGTTATTGGTATGGAAATATTGTCATATTCTGGATGAAACAATAGTTAAATAGTGATAGACATATAACTGAAGTAGGCTGAAGTATCCATAGTATACGTTTTAGCAACATTTATGGGTACGAACGAACGAACGAACGAACGAACAAACTTTATTTTCAAAGGGTTAAGAATTGGGCACGCAGGCCCGTCTAACATTCTGCCCTTCTATCACTCTCTTTCATACATTATTTCATTCACACATCATTCAAGGCTAACAGAGAACAGCAACAATATAAAAGATATGCATTATAAAGGCATGGGCAAAATGCGAACATCAAAACTACACGACACAGTAATATTATATAATGGTCTGACACTTGTTATTAGCCATGTGGAATATACTGGCCTACCAAAAGGGGACTGGCTGTTATACTAGGGTTTTGTTATTATTATTATTATAATCTCTATTATTAAGGGGGAAGGTAATCCGTATTGAGATAGTGTTCGAATAATTTGCGATTATATGAATAGGGATTGGTGATGTCTTTGATTTCTTGTGGAAGATTGTTCCACAGCTGAGCTGCAGAGTACGTTAAGCTTGTTTTGTATAAGTCAATCCTAGGCTTCGGAATGTGTAATATATTTAAACGTTTACTGTGTCTAGCATTATATTTAAACAATGGCCAAAGGTAATTTGGGGCATTCCGGTGCAGGATTTTGTGAATTAGTTTAGCTTTATTGAAAAGCTGGCGTTTGCGGAGTGGTAGAAACTGAAGGCGTTTATACTGGCTAGGATTGTCAGATAAATGTTTGCTATAAATTAGACTCATGGCCCGTTTCTGGAGTGAGTAAAGTCGCTTGGTGTTTGAATTAGAACACCCGTCCCAGATTGTAGAGCAGTAGTCAAAGTGTGTCTGTATATGAGAAGTATAGAATAGTTTCCTTGTGTCCTCATCAAGGAAGTTTTTAATTTTGGCGAGTTGGTAGACTTTTTTCGCTGTTTGTTTAATGAGCGCTTGAACGTGGGAATTAAAGGTTAGGTTTCTATCAATGATTAGGCCTAATGCTTTGTGCCTAATTACACTTTCTACTGGCATGTTATCGATGTGAAGTTGAAGTGATGTGTGTGAGCTTAGAGTTTGAAGTTTTTGTCTGGTTGTTAATAACATTGATTTTGTTTTAGTGATGTTAATTTGCATACGGTTTGAATAGCTCCACCTGATTACATTATTTAATTCTTGTTGTAAAGACGACTCCAGTAAAATACAGTTTTTAGCGTTTGTGTACACTGTACAGTCGTCTGCAAATAGATCGCAGGACGACGAAAGATGCAAAGGTAGAACGTTAATATATATGGCAAATAATAGAGGGCCAAGAATAGAGCCTTGCGGTACCCCAATATTGAAGGTAGTGGTTTGAGACAGAGATTTATTATGTGATACTACTTGCTTTCTGTTTGATAGAAAAGATGATATTAGAGTGACTACTTTAGGGCCAATTTTCATTGTCAAGTTTTTTAATTAAAATAACATGGTCTATCATATCAAATGCTTTCTTGAAATCAATAAACACAGTTCCACATAGACTGTTGTTGTTTATATTCTGGTGCCAATTTTCTATCATGTTTGCTAAGGCCGTGTGGCAAGAATATTTTGATCGAAATCCTGATTGGCTGTCAACAATAAGCTTGTTGCGAACTAAATACTGTAATGTTACTTTATGGATGTGTTTTTCTAGTGGCTTAGATAGTGATGATAGTAAGGAAATGGGTCTGTAATTGTTCGGGAGACCATTGTCCAATGAACCAGATGTAAGAAGAGGGTATACTTTAGCGATTTTGAGAGCTGATGGAAAGTGGCCTTTGGTGAGACACTGATTATATACATAGGTTAGTGATATACAGATCACCGACGCAGCACAACGGAGAATCCGGTTGCTGATTCCATCTAACCCAGATGAGGTTGTGTTTTTTAGGCTACTGAGGTAAGTGAATACTTCAGTGATTGTCATTAGCGGTATGGCGGAAAGAATATCGCCGGAGATCTATTCTCGCAAAACGATGACAGTAAAGATAAGTTGCAAGAAGAATTATGTATTAAAGCCTTCAACTGGTCTATGTCAGTTTGAAAAATATTACTGAATTGGTCGCATGTAATATGATTTCGGAAATTATATTTGTTTGTCAAGGTGTTAATTGCCTTCCATATATCCTTACTATTTGTTTTATCCATTACTAAGTTCTTAAAGTAATTTTTCTTTTCCCGTCGTATGGTATATTGAACTTTGTTTCTAAGAGTACGGTATGCGCTGAGATCCCGCTTTTTATGTGCTTTATCTCTGTCTCTCATAATTTCAAGTATTTCCTGGGTGATCCAAGGTGGCTTGACGTGGTGTTTTACTCGAACTTCCTTGATTGGCACATGTCTATCAAAAACATCAATAAAGGTTTTCATCCAGAATTCCAGAGCATCATCCGGGTCAGGAAGCTGATAAACATTGTCTAGAGGTGAACTGAGCAAGTCCTGTAAAAATGCGTTTTGGTTTAAATTTTTGTAACTTCTATATCTTACACTTATGTGTTTATGTTTAGGAGTTTTAATTCCTTTTTTAGACCACGTGCAGCATATTGGGTAGTGATCGCTCATTGCAAAATTGGGTACTGTGCATTCTATGATGTTGTCTGAGCAAGTTACATAAATGTGATCTATGACTGTTGAAAATGACTTTGTTCCTCTAGTAGCTTGTTGTACTATTTGTTGGAAATTGTATGATGCAACTATATTTCTCCAGTTGGATTTGTTGGTGTCAATGTTAAAGTCTCCGAGTAGTATAATTTCCTTCCCGGAAGCGAAAACCACATCCATCATGGTAGTGAAGTTTTCGTACCAGACGTGTCCAGCACTGGGATTTCGATAGAGGTAGCCAATTATCAGGGGTGTCCGGTTTTGAAGTTTTAGCTCTAACCAAATACATTCTATTTCGCAAGTTTCAAAGTCTAGCCTACGGTGAGCATTTAGTAAATTAGAAACATGGGTTACTATGCCTGTCTCTTGTTTCCTACAAAGATCCCTTCTAAAAACATTGTTCCCTTTAATAGAGATGTCATCATCTGAAATGTTATCATTAAGCCTACTTTCACTAAGGCCGAATAAATGAAAATTTTGATTAAGAATAGAAGATAACTCTGGTAGCTTGTTAAATAAGCTGCAAATGTTTAAGTGTCCAAGGCGTATTCCTGACTTATTGAGCCAGTGTTGCCACTTCACAGACATTTCATCCATGAAGAAAGTGTAAATTAGTCAAAGTTAAGCAAAAATACAAGATCATAAAAAAATCACAATTACATTAACTTACAAAATAACAGTAATACAAATCAATAAGTAAATGACAATATTATAACGATATAACTAATTAGACCAACGAATATAATGACCACACGGAACAAAACGAATTAATGAACATACAACAAATAATTAACCTGAAAAAACTACTTCACAAGCTAAGTAACCATCTGTTATCCAAAAGAATTAATAAATTACTATACAAGTCAAAGTCTCTGTTTAAAGCGGGGTATTCCACACGGGAAATAAAACGTTAAACAGTAAGCAATTAAAGTTCAAGGAGGAAGCTCTGTTGCTGGTATCAATGCATATAGGGTTCCGTTTTTAATACGTATCCTATCTCACAGGTGTGTATTGTTTAGACATCATAAGGGCTTGATTCAGTGCGACAGGACTAAATTGCATCAAATATAGAAGTTCTGGACTCCAGTGATGCGGAACCTGTTGTTGTCCGCTTGTTCGCTCATTACTGGCGTGAACTTGGTGATGCGGAACCTGTTGTTGCCTGCTTGTTCGCTCATAGCTGGCGTGAATTTGGTGATGCGGAGCCTCTTGTTGTCTGCTATGGAGCCCATAGCTGTCTTGAGCTTGGTGTGACAAGGTGGTATTACTACCGTGCGTGGGTACCGCTGCTTGCAACGAGTGTTCGTTGGAAGTGAGGTTAGGGAAATCTTCCTGGTAGTTATTTCCTTCACGTGTGAGGGTGGGGGTAGGAAGGAGAGGGTGATTTATTCTTGATAGCATGTGTGCACCTTGAATGGCAGACGTTCGGGGGTAAGACTTCAGCAGACGTTTATCTGGGGTGATGGGGGTATTTCGACTGGCTTCAGTAGTCAATGTTCGTCGTGTTTGTGTGTTGGTAATGTTAGGAAGCTATTACCTAATGTCTATGTGTGGATCTGGTCACTGTACAGTCTTTTCTTTGGCGCGCCTCTTTGAGATGTAAAAAATGGTGTGTTGTTGATAAATTGTACATTATACTGAGTACAGAATTTCTCTAGGGTGTTGTTTGTTTATGTCGGCTAGTCGACGATCGGGGCCATAACTTGGTGGTATGATGGAAGAGAAAAACACTTTAGAATTTGGAAAATTATGGCGTAATAAGTCTAGTAGTTTTCGTAACTGAGAAATGATTTTATTTTGGCTTCTCATAGTGTCATTAATTCCTATATGTATTGTAATCCTCTTCACGTTTTCGTTGATTTCCATTCTACGTATACTGTTTGTTAGACTGTCTAACCCTGCACCTGGAAGTGGAATTGTTGTAGCTATATCGGCATGTGATAAGGACATACGATCACTGTATACGCCTTTCATCAAGGAGTCGCCAATTATCAAGTGGGTGCAGTCAGTTGGTAGTCTCTGTATGTATTGGCTTCTGGTACGTCTTGCAGGTTGTTTCTGCCATTGATAATTATCCGGCTGTGGACTGCCTTCTTGCTGGTTACCAGCCGTTTCTTGAATAGGCGGGTTGTCTGTAAGCAATGTCTCGTCGTACTGACTGTCGTTTACCAATTGCTCTTTTGGTAGTTCAAATCGATTGCTGACTTTTACTTATATGGGAAATGTCGAGTCCTGTTCAATGGCTTTGTCTGTTTGTTGATGTGTATTCGTTGGCTATATAGTTGGCGCTCCCAGGGATGGTTGTGTTGTTTCGAAGCTGTTAGTCTGTGCTGCCCGATCAATAGTGTGTTTCAGAATATCATTTTCCTTTCTCAGGAGAGCGACCTCTGACTTGAGGTTGATATAGTCATTAGTGATCCTGGCGATCTTGTCTGTGTTGTCAGAGACGGCGTCTAGAAGTACCTTCAAACTTGCCTCTAATCTTTCAATGTGCTCCTGACAACCGTTTGAGTGTTGATTTGTAGCTGGGCTTTCATCTAGTACTGATGGTGCAATCTCAATTTGGTTTGAATTGTTTTCATTTGGTTGTATACTGTCCCCTAGGCGCCTCATCGGGTATTCAATGGCTAGCAACACTGGTTGGTTAGAAGAAGCTGCGTTCGAGCTGCTGCTGTGTTGAGTCGTGGCATGTTGGAGTATGTTGTTACTATCGCCTGATGCTGTAACGACTGCCGCTGCAGGCTGTGTTGATTTTATGGTTTTGTCTGACAATAGCGTGACCGCTGTAGGCTGTGTTGGTTTTATGGCAGACACTACCGTACTGAAATCGGCAGGTGTGTTTAGCGAGTCACCTGTCAGTTTCAGGGCTGCCTTTTCAATTTCGACAAATTGTGTCACGAGCCACTCAGACATGACGGCGTTTGCTCCTTGTATTAAAATTTTATTCTGCGTGTTGTACAAATGTAACGTGTGTAGGGGAGATGATATTTTGACTTCCACCTCCGCTCCTTGTCGGTCTTTTCTATAATCAACTTTGGCTTCATGGTAATAATTGATCAGGCATGTTCGAAATGTCTCGTAATGAATTGTATTGTTGAATGTGATAGAGATGCATTTACCGTCATCCATACATTTAACAGACAGCGATGCCGAGCTAAAACAGTTCTTAAGTTTGCTTTTCACTGCCCGCTCTTTGTTGAGTGTGTAGTTTCTTGTTACTGCAGATCGTAATCCACTTCGACCCTCAGATCTACTTCGCCCCCTTTCTCCCGCTAGCCCCAGCACAGAAATTTCCTCCTAGGTAGACATAATATTTACATAATATTACGTTTCAACAAACACGGAAACATTGTAGCGCCGCCCACTGTTTAAATCCAAGTGATGTGATTGGCTAGTTCAAGCTATCACTAGCGCACCGCTGTTCCATGAATAATTTATCCATAGTGTCATTGAATACAATATTATTAGCATTTATATCTAACACTGCACATATAGCAACTTTAAAACAAGTTCAACAGTTGAACGGCATCATTGTGATCACAACCATATAAAATCTATTGCGTACGATTGTAGATAAACAGGAAAAGTAATCCAAAAAGGAGGAGACCACACAAACGCGTCCTTCCTCGTGGGAAACAGAAAAGTACGCCGGTACGCCGGTATCCAGCCCATTCATCTTTTTAACTCAGTGAGGTTTATTATTATATGATAACAGGAATGAACCGGCCCTGGGGTTTAGGCGAGAGGGACCACGTAGTTTCAAATGCCCTCATCATGCCGCATCAAGTATACGAAATCAGCACCTGGCGGTTTGAATTTAAACTGCGTTGCTATGATCTCGTTGCTATGATCAGCGCATTAAATAAACAAAGATCCATGTTTATAATATCTCCCATATCATTGTAATCTTGCTGACAGATCTACTTTACTGCCAGGTCTTAGCCAGATATGACTGAGCTACCGTATGACAGTAGACGGTACTACCTGATTCTGTCAGCGCCGAATGTTGGGTGGAGCTTACCAAACACGACACCCCACATTGTGCCAGCGGTTTCTGGCGGAAGAGCGCAATTGGGAGGGTAAAAGCTTTATCCTGGTGCGAGGAAATACAACCTAAAGACAAAATGTCATGGCAGGGCAGACCAGGCCCTAAGCCTTGGTTGGCAATTGGTCTAGGATCGAAGCTCCGACAGGCGGACAGCTAGATCATTGCTTTGCTGATCCGATACCTTCTGCAGCTTGTCTTGTTCCAGATGTATAGGTGTTACCTTTCCTCTGGAGTGAACTAGCCAGGCCGAGAGAGAAGAGAGAGAGAGAGAGAGAGAGAGAGAGAGAGAGAGAGAGAGAGAGAGAGAGAGAGAGAGAGAAAAAGAGAAAGAGAGAGAGATCATGCTGCATGGGCAACATATGGTCTCTATATTTTACCCCAGATTTTGTGCTATGGAGAGGCAATAACTCCATCCCTGGTCTTAACCGGTCTCGTAATCAAAGCGAGAGGTAACTGTTACGGGTTATAAGTCCTTGTCAATTGGCGTAGACATGGGGCGCCACGCGTTGCCTCTGACGGTGGGAGACACCTACAGGTGTCACTGATCAGCTACCGCCCGCCTCAAGCTGGGCAGCCCCTGGCCAATTTGGTGCTGATTCGCCACAACCTGCCTGCTTCAATGGGTGCTTGGGGCTAGGACAAAATCTGAATCGCAGGCTATAAAACCAATCCACCAAGTACTAATAAAAAGAAAAATAGAAACCTTAAGCTACGGCTTGCAACCTGGAACGTAAGAACCATGTGTCCAGGATATTCCACTGACTTGACAAATATTGACGATCTGACAAAAACGGCTGACGAAGGGTCACTCAGGGAAAACAATTACACTTTTTTTTGGAAGGGTAGTGGGCAGGCAGAAAAAAGCCAACATGGTGTGGGCTTTGCAGTGAAGAATTTTGTTATCAGTTGTCAGTTATCAGTTGGGGTATCTTCATTGCACTCCGGACATGTCCATGGGTGCTCAGATCCCCCCCCCCCCCAGCATATGCATCAGCGTCCGGTGGCTAATAGTGCCAGTGCTGTGTTGGTTAACGAGGCACCTCGTTTTCCCGATGTACCTCTCGCGTCTGGCCGTGCCGATTCTACTCCCAAGTCTTTCATCCTGGACAGCGATGTGGATTCACTGAAGTCAAAGTCCTCTGTTCTCGCCATATCTTTGAGGACGTTAATAACATCGGCACGATCCATGGGCTGGCCATCTACAGGGGGTGCAGAGCCAGCCAGTTTATCAGCTAGTTCATTTCCCTCGACTCCCGCATGTCCCGGGACGAAGATGAAGTTGACTTTACGGACAACAGACTTCCGCAGCGACTCAGTTCACTTTCTACGTACAGATCCAGCTTCAACCTTCTGAATCATGCTCATTGAATCACTTAGTACACACACGTTGGTATAATGATGTGATTCCAGCCATATGAAAGCCTGTGTAACTGCCATCACCTCCATCGTCATGCTACTCGTGGTAATAGAGTTGGCACCACTGGATTATTGAACTGTTCGGCCCTCTGAAAGGGGCTATAAATGCCCACGCACTTCTCTGCTGCTTTACAACAGATCCATCTGTATAGATGAGCACTTCGGGGCTATCTGAGTGTTCATAGATGAGCGCGTTGACCTCTGCATTGACAGCGGTAGGGGTTATATTAGCCATAAACGTCATCGAGTCCCAATTGGTCTAAACAAACATGTGACTAGCAAAACGTTTACTTTACGTGTAAATGCCCGGCACTGCAAGTCTTTCTCGTGTCGCTAACCCACTAACTCATCTTGTAAAGATTTCATAAAACCGTGTATTCCCGAGTGTATATCGACTGATCAGTGACTTCTGTAAACGTAACATTGTCTAATATTCTCTTAGGAAATGTCCTAAAATGTTGGAACCATAGTTTTATTACAGTATCTCAATTATTCTAGTCTGTACGGACATGCATCAAAATACTAATGATATGATATAGATTTTTCAGCCGTGTTGGCTCTGGTATTGTTAGATTCTCTCAAATGATGATAACACAAACATTTCCACTCTCGTTTGTAGCTGGAATTCAATTGTAAATACACAAGAAAGCTAACGCTGCAATCTAAGGATTCAAAAGTGATGGCTAGAGACCACAACACCATGGAGAGGTTTTCCTGTTTGCCGGTGTTAATGTCCGGAAATACATAGTAGACTATTATTGTTATTATTTTTGGAAAGTTGCAACATGTCAAGGTTATTGCCAGGGTGAGAACCATATTTACCAGTCGTGTTTCACGCTCAGATAAAGCTGATGGCCGATTTAAATAACTGAACCGAGAAGCTCCAAGGCTACCTTGTGATTCATAACTGGCAGAGACTCGGACTTTGGCAGAGGCATCTAATGAATAACCCATCCACACAGCACACACGATTACTACAGTCTGGGAAACCATCCACATGGACACACCCGCAGTTAGGTCAAGTATAAATGCGACATCCAGAAATTGTTGGGTTGTCATTTTTATGAACGTCTTGATTGGTTTCCCAACGGTCGTATTAGTAAAAGATGGTGACGCCATCTCTATCCACTCAAATCTGTCGTAAATGTAAATGGGAACATGAATAGTTATGTGAATGACGTAAATCGTCACTATAACAACAATACAACGATATCTTGTGAAGATCTGTTTGACTGTAAACGGAGAGACTACACAGCAACATCTCTCCACAGATACCACAACCGTGATCCAACAGAAGACTTCGTATAGACAGCTGATTGCCCAACCCAGCGTGTAGTACCCCAAGGCTCTGGTGTCAATGCCTGTGTTGATGTAAGCAAGATCAATCACGAAAGAAATACAACTTGCCAGTTGAATACTCAAAACCAAAAAGGCGGTCAAGGACAGAGAAAACAGACCAACGCTCATACTGTCTTTGAGGCCCAGTTGTGAGAAGATGATCATGCTGATGAAGTTGGTGATAACACCAACAACTGAAATGATCAAACGCGTCAAAACATTAATAGAGATATGCATGTATATGAACACGTCCTCGCCAAGAACCTCTGGCATGTCACTTAAATGTCCACTGGCCTCATAATGTTGCTCCTTTGTAATAATATTCATGTTTGTAGGGAGTGTCCTAATCATTTTTGATTCCAGGTGAAAGCCATGAATTGGCATGTGCATATAATAAAGCCAACGGTGTATGAAAAAGAAGCTACGATATTTTTTAATCAGGTGCATGTAAAGTAAAATGTGTTCCTGATTATATTCATATTTGGAACGTGGGCCTTGTTTTCATGAAGCTTGTGTAATGGTCAAAATGTGTATTCCTAAAATAATTTCGTTTGATATCTTAATTTACACTATAATAAAGGTTGTTGCGCCCATTATCTCTTGTCATGTTTGATCAATTTCAAGAGTATTATCTCGCGTATGTGAACTTCACGAAAGTAATTATGTGGTAGCTTTAGTCTGTACAAGTATAAGTAATCGTTAAATATCCTAATACATCTAAGACACAAGACCGCCCTGCTGCGGTAATTTCAGAATAGTTAATAACTGTTCACTCTCGGTGGTAATTTTTTCTTCTTTATAGTTGCTGAACTAAAATATAAAATTTATTATCGAGTTTATCTGTACTTTAACGTAGCTGGCATTTTTCAGATCATTGCATGATTTAATTCGTTCAAAGAACAGTTTCACACAGTTAACCACAATCACTAGCAATCACACTATACATGATCATTCTGTTCATGCGCACAATCGATTCACTAGTCTCATCATCTCATCTCATCTTGCTCCTTGCGGTGTCGAGATGAAGAATAAACAGCGGGAAATTGTCCGTTTATGGACTTCATTTATCGTGACTCCCATTGATTCTGATATTCCATCTGTCCATCGTTTGCATGGCCGGCCTCTTCGTCTGGTTCCTTCTGGTCTGTACATCATTGCTTGCTATGGTATACTGTTAGTTGGTGGCCTAGTTATATGGCCAAACCATTTAAATTGCTCTTCTCTGATGAAATATAACATTGCTATAACTCCCACATTACTCCTGCTTTCTTCATTTCTGATTTTCTCTCTTCTTGATACATCGAGTATTCTTCTCAGGAATCTCATTTCCGTTGTTATTTCTCTTTTTCTGTCATTGTCCAGGTTTGGCATTTGAAGCACAGAGTTGGTTGGAAGATTGTGTTGTTTTCCTGTTCGAAGATATATCGATTCACTGCAGTTATAAAAACAACTCAGGGACTCTTTTACAAACCGGAAGTGGCGCTGGTCATGCGGTGTTAGACCTATATGTTTATAGACCAATCGGCACTCGGCGGGTGGTATGCCCAGTATCATGACGTGGTGCCTGTACTTCCTTCCTGAGAACCTTGCTGGTATCTAGTTTAGGCTGGGTCTACCTTTGACAAGGGAACCGGCAACAGCACACCATGAGGAAATTCAATCTAGTTCGCCCTGCATATTATTGGCAACCGCCTGTCTATCTCGACCCTGTCGATACACGAGAATGTCGTCAGCAAATGGGCTAGGAAACCCCTTTAACATCAAAAATCAAATGTAGCCTTTCGAGAAGACGGCCGTCTGGAACGATTAAATCTTTGTAATTGTTTCTTGCCAGTCTCCGTGGTGAAGGTTTTACGGACGCGGTTCGTAATCACGTTTGAAACACAGCTGTGCACGATTTGGTAATAGATCGCGTTGCGTTGGTTTTGCGTTGGTATCGGTGCCGGTCGTTCAGAAAGAAATGGCAAACTTCTGAACGTAAATTTGCCAAGAGATCACAACGGCAGAAATACTGGTATTGACTGCGAGGTCCTGTAAAAAGGATATACAAAAAAAAATTGTTTCTTATGATACGCTTACCAGGGTAGTGTGTCAATGTCTTTCCTTCCCTGACGGATGCCGGTAACACACAGGTGGTATAGGTAGAAAAACACCGACTGTCATGTAAAACATTGGTCTACAAAGTGTGCTTGTTTGGTGGATTCAGCTGTACAATGACCAGTAGCTTAGATTGGGTAGCGGGGTAGTAGTATGCACTACCAAAGGAGAAGTAAGGTACCTCCTTCCCTCCGCTAGCCTACGGGACACCCTTGGGCAAGGTGGAGTACCCGTTTAGCCTCCCGATCATGGTTTAAGTGAAGCCATTGGTACAGGTGATGGATGAGGTTGAAGAACAGCCGAAACATAGTTGTAGGTTATGGTCTCCAGGTTCACGACAGTAGGTAAAGGATCTCTTTTTTGGGGAGACAATAGCTATGGCCATTGACCGGTATGGTCACTGCTAAGAAGGAAAGGAATGGCAAGCTACCTTCTTTACAGATGCTAAGAAAATTATGTTTTGCTATATCATCGAAATTCCGATTCCGATTCCATTTCAAAAACAAAAATTCCAAATTTGAACTCGTCTAACCTGCTTCATCAGCTGTGGTTATTGTTGAGGTACGTGGTTTTTGTGGGTTTATTCACCCTAATTCTTGTCTTGTGAGTCCTATCTCGGACTGGTTATGTAACGTTTGTGTCTGTGACGTCAGCAGTGGTCGGCGGCTATCCTTTATGCTCTTCTGTTGTTATGGTTTTCTTTGTTGGTGTAGGCTCCTGGCTCGTCTGGCTGCAGTCCTTATAAGGACTTTTCGTGATCACACTCCAGCTGGGGATCGGTCGGCGGCTGTCCTTTGTGCATGTTTCCTTTTGTTTTCGTTGTTTGTGCAGGCTCCAGGCTTGACTGGTTGCAGTCCTTAAAAGGACTTTTTATTTGGTATTCTGTCTCCTTTTTTGTGCATTTTCTGTAGGAGCTTTTCGACGTTTTCTTTTTCCTCCTTGGGGAAACAGTTTTCACTGTTGCGTTTGCGTATCTGCTGCCTAGCGTTTTCTTCCTCCGTGGTCAGCCATGGGACGATTTCACCGTCCTCGATATAGTACTCGAAGTCGGCCTCACAGTTGTAGTGTACTAATGGG
The DNA here is from genome assembly GCA_963921405.1 of Cepaea hortensis. Taxonomy (NCBI): domain Eukaryota; kingdom Metazoa; phylum Mollusca; class Gastropoda; order Stylommatophora; family Helicidae; genus Cepaea; species Cepaea hortensis. The sequence continues at coordinate 38,564,461 of OY992886.1, forward strand.
TATATCATCGGTTTCCCCCGGAGTTTTTTAGGCTTCTTCTTTTCTTTTTCTTCCCAGCGCCTTCTGAATTCCTGGCGCTTGAGTTCCTCCTTGTCGACTGGGTATTCTGTGCCTCCTTCAGAGATCCGACGGTATAGTAGTTCCCTCTTGGGCGTTGTGGTTGGGCTGTTGGCTTTAGCTTGCTGTTCAGACTCGGTCTCTTGGGTTTCTTCTTGCGGTTTTTCTGTGAGTTCTTGTGTGGCTTCTGTTGGTTTGTTTTGAAAGAGTTCCATTTCAGCTCTATGCAGTTCTCTTTCGGTCTTTATAATTTGTAGGATTTCTTCGTTCTCCTTCTTTATCTCAGCCATGCGCTGAATCTCTTGTTTGATGTAGAGCTGGATTTCTTTCATGTCGGCCAGCAGCTTCTCATTATCGCTGGTCGGAGTCGTCGTCAGCAGTGCCTTGACTTGTTTCTTCAACTCGTCTATCTGCTTTTGAAGTTGATCTCTTTCAGCTTGTGCTATACCCGTGGCTGTCTCGCCCCTCTGCATTGCTTCCTTGAATGGTGTCTTTGTGATGATGGCGATCTTTAAGACGTCTCTGTGTCTCTGCAGGTACGGACAGCCCAGGTATCTTGCTCCGTGTTTGCCCAGACAGTTGGCGCACTTTCTTCTGTTGTTAGGAGCTCGGAAGTCCGTGTCCAGCTTGGCCAGCGGACACTCCTTGAAGGCGTGGTGATCGGCGCAGTATCGACAGATTTCCGTCTTACTGCGACACGTTGCTCTGCTGTGGCCGGCCCTCTGGCATTTTGAACATTGCATGATTCTTGGTATGAATCTCTCTGGTTGCTGCAGTCTCTTGTTGAGTGATGCTGTGGTCGGCATTTCGCTGCCCTCCGATGTCACCACTGCCAGGGTTGTAGGTATCTTGGAGTAAGTGAGAAGCCGCTCCGCCTTCAAGACTCGGATGTGAAGATTCTCTTCACGTAGCTGCTTCAGGATTTCTTCATCTGTCAGCTCCACAGGAATCCGCTTGACAACCCATCGGACTGTTTTTGAGTCGGTGTTTCCGACTCTAGTGTCTTTCTCCTCCTTCTTCTCTGCTGTCTTGATTCTTGACTGTGTTGGGCTGTCAATCTTCTCCCTCGTAGTAGCTTCAGTAATGGCTGTAGTATCAGGCTTTTTGATGCAGCTAGCAGGTGGGCTCTCGACTTACTTCTTCTTGTTGTCGGCTCCCACGCTGCACATCTTGGCAACAGCGTGTTTCTTGTTGTTGGATTTTCCACGTGACATTTTCCCGCTGATCAGGCTTCTTGACAGAATAATGCGACTTGACTTGTTAGCGCTCGCAGTGCGAATGATCGAAAATCAGAGAAACGGTTTAAATGGGTGCTCCATAGGAATAATCATGTGCACCAGGTGACTCCAGACCGTCAGCGGGCAACTGGGTGCAAAAGATTACTATCATTTAAAGTAGGAACTTGGAATGTTAGTACAATGCGTGCAGATGGAAAATTGGATAATATCAATAAAGAAATGGGAAGAGAGAATATTAACATATAAGTATTGTGTGAGACGAGATGGAAAGGGGCAGGGATTAATTAAGACAGTGGAGGATTTTAAGATTATATATTCTGGAGGAGAGGAAAGGCAAAGAGGGTAGCAATTATCTAGGATCTTCTTCTTCTTCTTCTTCTTCTTCTTCTTCTTCTTCTTCTTCTTCTTCTTCTTCTTCTTCTTCTTCTTCTTCTTCTTCTTCTTCTTCTTCTTCTTCTTCTTCTTCTTCTTCCTCTTCCTTCTTCTTCTTCTTCTTCTTCTTCTTCTTCTTCTTCTTCTTCTTCTTCTTCTTCTTCTTCTTCTTCTTCTTCTTCTTCTTCTTCTTCTTCTTCTTCTTCTTCTTCTTCTTCTTCTTCTTCTTCTTCTTCTTCTTCTTCTTCTTCTTCTTCTTCTTCTTCTAAACTGAAGGTTTCGAAATGCGTTAATAGTCTGAAAAGCAGTTCCAAATGCAGACTCTTATAGTGATCACATATTGATTATATGAGCATTGAAGTTAAAGAAAGTCAAGTATACACCAGGGAATACTAAATATGATCTCTGTGCATTTAAAAAAAATGACAAGGAAGTACAAGACAATTTTAACACAGAAGTAAAGTAAAGAACAGATTTTATGTATTGTCTGATCTAGAGATTTTATTTAAAGATGTGGATGATCAATGGGTAATGTTGAAGTATTCAATCAATTTGGCTGCAGAAACAACTATCCCACAATTAATATTAGTAGTTCGTAATTTTAAGACTAATGGAAACAAGAAGATACATCAAAAATAAGCCTGACAAATATGAAGAGATTCACAGAAAAGTCAGAAAACTATGTAAATAAGCAAAAGAAGCATGGGTTGAAAACAATTGCACAGAAATTGAAAAACAACACAGCAGTAAAAATGCCAAATTAATGCACAAACGAATTCACGAGCTTACTAATAACAGAACACATACATCAACAGGCCGCCTGAAAACAAAATATGGAAACATTATAATAGAAAAACATGAGATTTTACATGCATGGTCAGATTATGTGAAAAACATTTATGTTGATACAAGAGAAGAACATTATGATATTCAAATAATAATGAAGGAACATCAATTCTGATAACAGAAGTTGAGAATGCTCTTAACCATATAAACTCTGGCAAGATTCCGGATCCAGACAACATCTCAACAGAAATGATCAGAAAACAGAAAATGAAAAAAAAAAAAAAACAGAAAAAAAATCCCAGAAAGAAACCAAAAAAAAAAAAAAAAAAAAAAGAAAAAAAAAAGAAACAGAAATATACAAAAAACTCCAATGAGTCCCTACACATTTAACTAAAAACTCTTTCAATACTTAATACATACCGACTATATGCCACCATGATTCATTTACTGGTATAATTGTTCATTATAATTGTTTAACTATAAGTGTTCACTATATATGTGTATGCGTGTGGGAAGAGAGAGAGAGAGAGAGAGAGAGAGAGAGAGAGAGAGAGAGAGAGAGAGAGAGAGAGAGAGAGAGAGAGAGACAGACAGACAGACAGACAGACAGACAGACAGACAGAAAGTGGGTGTCAGAGAGAGTGAGAGAGTGAATGAGTGTGTGCACACGTGCATGCGTGTGTGTGGAGAGAGTGATTGTGTGAGAAATGGTGGGGGAATTGTTTGTGCATGCATTCGTACGTGTATGTGTGAGAGTGAGTGAGGGAGTGTGCGCGTGCGTGCATTCATGCGTATGTGTATGTGTGAGAGAGAGTGATTGAGAGAGTGAGCGTGTGTGTGTGAAGGATTGTGTTTGTGTGTGTGTGTGAGAGAGAGAGAGAGAGAGAGAGAGAGAGAGAGAGTAAGTGAGTGAGTGAGGAGTGAATGAGTGAGAGAGTGAGTGTGTGTGAGTGAGTGAATGAGTGTTAGAGTGTGTGTGTGTGTGTGTGTGGTGTGTGTGTGTGTGTGTGTGAGAGAGAGAGAGAGAGAGAGAGAGAGAGTAAAAGAGTGTGTGAGTGTGCTAGGGTAAGTGAAACATTGAGTGATAGCGTGACGGTGTGTGTCTGTCTGTGTATGAGTGTGAGAGAGAGAGTTAGATATAAAGTGAATGAAGATGGACAGAGTGAATGAATGGGCGAAATAGTGAGTGTGAGAGAGAGAGAGAGAGCGAGCGAGAGAGAGAGAGAGAGAGAGAGAGTGGGAGAGTTGATGTGTTAGTGTGTGTGTGTGAGCGCGCGCATGCTTGTGAGTGTGTGTATATGAAAGAATACAGAGAGAGAGAGAGAGAGAGAGAGAGAGAGAGAGAGAGAGAGAGAGAGAGAACTGAGCAGATGCATGTCATGTAACACGCATGTTATGTAACACGCGAATCCACATGTTTGTGTATTCTCATCCGTCATATTATCAGTTAAATACCATTTGATTTTGTACATTACTGTAGTTTGAGTGAGAGAGTCAGTGAGTGTGAATGAGAGACAGAATGAGTGGGCGTGAGAGTGAATGTGTGTGTGTGTGTGTGTGTGTGTGTGTGTGCCTTCTCTGTGTGTATGTCTGTGTTTGGGAGCATCACTATTTTTACGTCACACACTGTTTATGTACACATTTTTCTCCATATTTAACATTTTTATGAGACTGCTCACGACAATTGTCAGTGTATGTGTGTGAGTAAAGTGAGGGAGTTTGTTCATACTAGTTTCAATGCTCACGTGATACATTTTGTATGTGTCTAGATGTGAGGATGTGTGAGTGTGTGTGGAGGATGTGTGTGAGTGTGGGGATATGTATGGGTGGGGGAAGTGTGGGTGGGGGATGTGTGGGTGGGGGTATGCGTTTGGATGGGTTGGGGTGTGTGGGTGTTGGTGGGTACTGATATTTGTGGGTGTTGGTGAGATGTGTGGATGGAGGTGTGGGGGTGAAAGTAGGGGTGTGGGAATGGGTGTGGGGGATGTGTGTATGAGTGGAGGATATGTGTTTGGGACGATTGCGGGAGATGTGTGTTTGGGTGGGGGATATGTGTGGGTGGGTGGATATGTGTGGATGGTTTGAGGAAGTATGTGTGGGTGGCGGGGTTGTGTGGTTAGGGGATTGTGTGGCTGGATTGGGGATGCAAGGGCGGGTGGGGAGAAGTGTATGGTGTGTGGGTTTGTGATATGTGTGCGGTGTGTTGGTGGGGGTTATGTTTGTGGTGGTATGGGTGAGGATATGTGTTTGGGTGGGGGAGAGTGTGTGGTGTGGGGATGTGTGTGATGGGTGCGGGGAATGTGTGAATGGGTGGGGGATATGTGTGGGTGAGTAGTGGATGTGTGGTGGTTGGGGTGTGTGGGTGGGAGATGTGTGCGTGGATGGGGAATGTGTGGGTGGGGTGTGTGAGTGGTTGTGAGGGGTGTGTAGGTGGGTGAGGGATGTGTATGTGTTGGGGTGGGATGCGTGAGTGGGTGGAGGATGTATGTGGGTAGGGGTATTGTGATCGAGAGATGTTTGGTTGGGGGTGGGTGGTGGTGTGTGGGTGCGTAGTGGAGGATATGTGCGTGAGTGAGTGTGTGTTGGTGGATGGGTGGGGAAGGCGTATGTGGGTGGGGAGAGGTGTGTGGTGTGTTGGTTGGGGATATTGTGTGGGTGAGGCATGTGTGTGTGGGTGGGGGATTTTTGTGGTGTGTGGGTGAGGGTATGTTGGGTAGACGGATAAGGGTATCTGTGTGGGTGTGGGTGGGAATATTGTGTGGTATGTTGGTGGGGGATATGTGTGTGGTGTGTAGGTGGGGATGTGTGGTGGTATGTTGGTGTTGGATGTGTTGGAGAGGGATATGTGTGTGTGTGCGGTGCGTTGGTTGGGAATATTGCGTGGTAGGGGATGTATGTGATGTGCGGGTGGGGGATGTGTTTGTGGGGGATTGGGTTAGGGCATGTGTGGGTGGGTGGAATATGTATGTGTGGGTGGTGGGGTGTGTGTGAGTGGATTGGGGATGTATGGGTGGTTAGGGAGATGTGTGTGTGTGGGGGGGGGGGGGTAAGGAGATGTCAGTTGGTGGGCATGTGTGTGTATGATATGTGGATGTGTGAGTAGATGTGCGATGTGTGGGTTGGTGGGGGATTGTGTGCGTGGGTAGGGAATATGTGATCGATGGAGATGTGGCTGGGGGATGGGTGGTTGGAGGTGTGGGTGGGGAGAGGATGTGTGGGTTAGGATGTGTATGTGGGTGTGCGTGGGCTGTGTGAATTGGTGGGAGATGTTTGTGGGTGGCGAGTGTGCTTTGGTTGGGGGAACAGGTGAGGGCAGTGTGTGTGGGTGGGGGATGTGCTGGAGGGGGATGGGTCGGTTGGTGGGGTATGTATGTGTCCCTGGGTGTGCATGTGTGTGGGTAGGTGGGTGTGTGTGTGTGGGTGGGGTGATGTATGGGATGGTGGAGGATGGGCCTCATAACATGGTATTTTACCTTGTTTATGTTTAGAACTGTAACAGTAATGGAGTACTGGGGTATTATTAGGATCTAGTGGGAAACAGATACAGCACGATTGAGCATTGAGACTGAAAGCGGGGAGAGATGCTCAATCGTGACGTATTGGGTTGGCAAGGAAAGTTAACATCAAGCCTTTGACTAGAGAAGAAGCTAACTTGTCATCATGAAGAAATAAACAGTATTTGTATTAAACCAACACGTCTTGTGAGTTCCTGCTCTGTTACAGAACATTCATTTCACAGTGTTTATTTTTCTTCCTATGTAAATGTATAATGCTCTTGATGAACGAAAGACGAGTGATTAGAAGGGCCGAATGTAAGACGGGCCTGCGTGCCCAATTTGTGACCCTTTTAAAATAAAGTTGATTTGATTTTGATTTGATATGATTTGATCACTGCCCTAGAAGAATGTGGAATAGACCAAGTCACCAGACTGCCGAACACAATATATGATACTGGAGATTTACATCGTGAATTATGTAATTCTATAATTATTGCAATCCTGAAAACATCAGGAACCTTAGAATGTGATCAATATCGAACAATTAGTATAATGAGCAACACCACATAAATTTTGCTAAGAATTATCATGCAAATAGTTAGGAAGAAAATACAACCCGAAGTAGGAGGATAACAGTGTGAATGTGTAGAAAATAAGGTTACAGTAAATGTTGTGTATATGCTGAGAACATTAAATGACCGTTCTATAGAAGTAAACAAAGACATGCATCTGTCGTGAAATTATTTTTCGTGTCATCCCTGGGGTGAGGGGAATCAACACTCACATTCTTTTTAACCCCATATCATTATTCTGGAGAATCCACTAGATTCCGTCCACAACACCCCGTCGGTCATTGGATCTCTCTCTCTCTCTCTCTCTCTCTCTCTCTCTCTCTCTCTCTCTCTCTCTCTCTCTCTCTCTCTCTCTGTCTCTGTCTCTCTCTCTCTCTCTCTCTCTCTCTCTCTCTCTCTCCTCTCTCTCATTCTTCCCCAAAACAACATACTACACAACTCTAGCTTCTAAAATTAATAAAAAAATTAATTTAATGAAGAAAAGTGTATGTATGTGAGAAGTGTATGTGTAGAATGTATGTCGTATACTCTAGTGTGTCTACAGAATCAGACTGAACAGCTCAGGAGCACAGTCAGATCATCCCGGTATTGGCCACACAACATCATCATAGCTCAGCACACAATGACCTCACCAAACGATGTGTCCTTTCTGCCAGATGTTGACTTCCTCCAGTAGCTCTTTGATAATCCAGATACCTGGTCACCAATCACGGATATAGTCCAATACTGATCCTGAATCGATCACACACAGTGTTACTAAATGTCCCTACAGTTCTGAGAGTTAACAATCCTTGTAAAATTGAGTATGTCTGTTCAAGAGTCGATAGTCTATACACAACCGGTGTTCTCCACTTGGTTTGCGTAACAAAACGACCCCCGCATTGTATGGGGATGTGGATGGCGCAATCACGTCATCCTTCAGCAGTTTCTGTGTTTCCTCCTCCAGGGCCTTTTCTTTAGAGAATGGCACTGGGTAAACCTTTTGGCGAACAGGCTCCTGTGTGGTCAAGGTCATCTCGAACTCAACCAACCTCGTTAGTCCTGGTTTATCAGTCAGTATCTGCTTATGAGACTCGAGAGCCTGGGTAATATTTCCCTCTCCTGGGAGGTCAGATCAGGGTTCACCTGCACATCTGTAGTTTTCATGGTGTACCATCCCTCCTCGGTTCCCGTTTCCGTCTCCACTGCGACTGCCATTGCCATGAGGTGGGCTGCCTTGTCTCGGGGTCTCTCCTCGTACTTCCGCAGGAGATTGATATGGAACATCTTCGACTTTCCCCGGATCCGGATCTGATAGTTGGTTCTGGATATCACCCTTTCCACGGGAAATGGTCCTTGCCAACCTATCTCCAGTTTTTGGTTCCCTTTGGGAGTAGCAACAAGACTTTGTCTCCCACCTCTAGAGATTTATCTTTAGACCTACGGTTGTAGTAAGCCGCATGTCTTTTTCTGGCCTTTTACAAGTTTTGAGTCGCCAGAGTCCATCCCTTGTGAAGTTTGTCTTTCAATTTCTCCACGTATTTATAAGAGGAGATCACCTCTTCTGACGTCCCCTCCTCAGTTCAGCTCCTCAACATGGCTTCCAACGGTCCCTTGATTGGACGACCAAACAGCAAAGTAGCGGGTGGTAGTCCTGTTGAGCCATGAGGTACTTCCCGATAGGCAAAAAGTGCCGCTGGGATATATTCATCCCACCTATCAGGTTTTTCCTGTGCCAGTTTCCAGAGCATTGTCATCAACGTGCCGTTGAAACGCTTTACTTGTCCATTGGCTTGAGGGTGGTAAGGGCTGGTATGGATATGGTTAGAGTGGAACACCCTAAATAACTCCTCCATTAGTTTCCCACAAAACTGGGACCCATTGTCCGTCAGAATTTGATCAGGGAAGCCTAATCTGGTAAAGGCCTCCATCAGTGCGTCCGCCACTCGTTTCGAGTCAATTGTGGTCAATGGTATGGCTTCACCCCAAATTGTACAGCAATCCACCATTGTGAGTGTGTACATGTTCCTCTTCCTAGCCTATCGATGGCTACCCTCTCGAAAGGAGTGTTCATGATGGGCATTTCACCCAAGACCACCGGTGCTGTCCAGTGTTTCGGTGCCACCCTCTGGCACTCAGGCCATGACTTCACATACCGACGCACATCACCTGTCATTTCCGGCCAATAGTAATGGCAGGAAATTAGCTGCATGGTGGCGGCAATACCCATATGCCCACTAAATGAGATGGCATGCCCCATATGAAGAATTTGGGAACTGTAAGCCTTCGGGACCACCAACTGACCGTGTACGTTGTCCCCCCTTCCGGCTCTCCTGTAGAGTATCCTATTCTTCATGTAGTACTGCCCCCGTTTTGGTGGACCAGCACTTCTCTGTAGCTTCTTGTAGCAAGGACGTAAGGTTGCATCCTCACTCTGGACAGTTCGCAACTCCCCCGGCAGTTGGTTAGTCACAATTGCTTCTGCCTGATCCATTCTCGTCTGAGAGCGTGTCTGTATTGCTCCCATATGGATTGGCTCCCTGGGCATTCCCAAAAAAACATACCGGCAACCGAGGATGACGGGGAAAATGGAATCGGTCAATACAGAGGCCTTGATTGTGCCGGTGACATATCTTGATCGAATCTCCACTTTGGCAATTGGCAACTTCATGACTGCAGCACTCTTCTGTGCAGACTGTATCTCCGTGGTCTCACCTGTGAATTGTTCTGTGTGTACCAGATCCGCAGAAATCACGGCCTCCCCGTCCAGTCCAGTGTCGTATAGACACTCAAATTGTCGGCCGTTAACCTCTATCAATTCCACTACAGGTGGTTTATACTGGTCTGGAGTCTCTTCCTCGGCCTCGACCTGTTCGATGGACTCAACCTTAGGTTTCCATGGGCACATGACGAAATGAGAGTCTCCTGACATAACCCTGCAGTCAATAGCATTATGCGTGTTCGACATGCAGTGTTTGCACCTTTTCCTTGTCCTAGATTTTCTCGTGCCGGACTTTAGTGAGCTCTCCTGGTGGCCAGCTTCCTTGTCGACCTTGGCATTGTCAGTGACACCCACCTTTGGAGTCACTTTACATGCCGCGAAGTGAGGGCTATTAGCCTTCGATTTGCATTCCCTCGTATTCTGAGAGGGTGACTTACAAATCGAACACCACTTCTCCGACCACTGTCGCTTTGGTGCAGAGCTCGAGGTGCTCTTGCTTCCCTCCTTCGTCTTCTCCAAAGTCTCCTCTGAAGTTTTTACATAAGGTTCCCCTGTCTTGGTTCCTGTGTTTTTGGATTTCTTCTGGTCATGTTTCTCCTGACTTTTTGTGTTTGTGGAAAGGTTTTCCCCCGCCTCCCCATATACTGCGACGAACCGTTCTGCCAATTTCGTCTCGATGTCAATACGTTCCGCCCCTTGTTCTCCCAGGAATGTCCTGAGAGGTTTCGACATTTGCTTCCGCAACTGGTCGACTACCATGAGCTCTTCCACACTCTCATAGTCATGCGCGAACCCAGCCAAATCCATCCACTTATGGAGATAGGATTTCAGAAGCAGACTGTATGCGGCAAACAACTCTCCCGGTTCTCGTTTCGCTGCTCAAAATTGTTTTTCCGGTGGGTATGTGATGTAACCTCGACACGTTTCAGCAGAGCCGTTTTCAATTCGTCGTAATTGTTCTCGTGTCCTGGCGGCAGGCGAGAATAAACCTCGTAACCGGTCCCGCGTAATCCCTGGGACAACTTAAGACACCATTTGTCACGATCCAGACCCATAGCAACAGATATGGCCTCGAAGCGTTGTAAGTACTGGTCGATCTTCTCTTTGTCTTCCTCATAGACCGCTAGAAGAAACTTCATAACATGGTAACTATGTCCACCTACTGGGGTTGAGCCAGGGAGAAAGGAGCCTCCCACTGCTCCCTCAGTTTCCTCACTAGATTGCCTCTTTAGCTCGAGTTCCCGCATTCGGTACTCGTGCTCCCTTTTCTGAGCTTCTTGTTCAGATTCCCATCTCCTAGCAGCTTTTTCGGCTTCAAGATTCTTTGCAGCTTGCTCAGCTTCCAGTTGCCTAGCAGCTTGCTCACCTTCAAGTTTCTTAGCTGCTTGCTCACCTTCAAGTTTCTTAGCTGCTTGCTCAGCTTCAAGTTTCTTAGCTGCTTGCTGAGCTTCAAGTTTCTTAGCTGCTTGCTCAGCTTCAAGTTCCAGCCTTCTAGTGGCTTGCTCAGCTTCTATCCTCTTAGTTTCTAACTCCATCTTTCTCAATTCCATATTGGCCTTCTGATCTTCCCTTTCTGCTTGATGAAAATCTCTCTCCACCTCCTGTATGTAATCTGTTAGTGCAGAACCCGACAAGCCCATTGCTTTCCCTTTTACCCGTAGTTCTGCCATATCTAGTTTAGGAGTGGCCATATTTCAGAAAGGTGAGTCAGCAGGTTGAGTGTAAATTTTCCCCAAAACCAATATATAGATAGTCACTCATTAAAATGTATATATATATATATATATATATATATATATATATATATATATATATATATATATATATATATATATATATATATATTTAACACCACACAGCACAACACAAAACAATCTCTCAAGGACCAGAGTAGATTTAGGACCAAAGACCTAAGTAGACGTGTGAAGTGTGAACAGGCAAGATATGTGTCTTAACTCCTATCCACAGTCACCCTAGCTGGATCCTCACTAATATGATATCACCGTCCAGTATCGAGAGATCCCGTGTCGAGAAATCCCGTGTCAAACGATCCCGTTGTCTAGAGATCCCGTTGTCAAAAGATCCCGTTGTCGAGAGATTCCGTTGTCAAAAGATCCCTTTGTCGAGTGATCCTGTTGTCAAAGGATCCCGTTGTCGAGAGATTCCGTTGTCAAAAGATCCCATTGTCGAGAGATCCCGTTGTCAAAAGATCACGTTGTCGATGGGATCTCGTTGTCAAAAGATCCCCTACGAGCCTCCAGTAATGTTGTGAAATTATTTTACGTGTCGTCCCTGGGTGTGGGGAATCAACACTCACATTCTTTTTAACCCCATATCATTATTATGGAGAATCCACTAGATTCCGTCCACAACACCCCGTAGGTCACTGGATCCCTCTTTCTCTCTCTCTCTCTCTCTCTCTCTCTCTCTCTCTCTCTGTCTCTCTCTATCTCTCTCTCTCTCATCACTGGACCATGCCCCCTCTCATTCTTCCCCAAAACAACATACTACACAGCTCTAGCTTCTAAAATTAATAACAAATTAATTTAATGAAGAAAAGTGTATGTATGTGAGAAGTGTATGTGTAGAATGTATGTCGTATACTCTAGTGTATCTGCAGAATCAGACCAAACAGCTCAGGAGCGCAGTCAGATCATCCAGGTAATGGCCACACAACATCATCATAGCTCAGCACACAATGACCTCACCAAACGATGTGTCCCTTCTGCCAGATGTTGACTTCCTCCAGTAGCTCTTTGATAATCCAGATACCTGGTCACCAATCACGGATATAGTCCAATACTGATCCTGAATCGATCACACACAGTGTTACTAAATGTCCCTACAGTTGTGAGAGTTAACAATCCCTGTAACGTGAAATACAGCTCACTGTCACTTGAAACAAAATGGTTCATTTCTAAATGTCCTAGAGTTCTCACGATTACAAAGTTACCGATTACAGTTCCACATGAATCTAATGACTGAGAAAAACACTATGTTCGTTGTTCCTGTTCCTTCCGTAATCACTAGTGTTCTTTTTACATGTGGTAAGGAAAATACCTCACCTAACTTGGGTGAACCCTATCACTAAGGAATTACTCCTAGATAATCATCTGTTTCTGCTCAACAGAGCCATGTTCCTTCTGACCCTCTTGCTTATGGGCCCAGTGCAAAAGCTGCTGAATATAGATTCCATCACTGAAATAGCCATAAACACTGTTTAAACAGTGATGTTTCAGCTTGTTTTCTTCATAACCTGAGTGGAACCTGTGAAAGAGAGAACACACCTGGTGAGAGCAACCCGACACTGTTCCCTTTTAGATGTGCGCAGGCCGACGGCCGCACTCAGATATTTAACAGTGGACTAAACTTTGTCATAGGCCAGAGGAGCTCATCACATCGGTCTGAGTTAGGGTAAGACAAAGAAAGACCAAAGGCACAGTGCAGAACCCCAGTAGACACCCCACTGGAAGATCCTACCCCTGGACATTTCCTTTATCCCCCAACCATCCCCAATCTCTCCAAATATCATCCCACTACACTATTCTCAACCAGCTGAGCCAATTGACATCTCACACTGGCTAGTTTAACAACGCGACTGCCTGCTGTCGCCGACACTCCTAGAATACCTAACCACAAAGCAACAACACTATGCTCAAGTCCTAAACTTTATCTATCACTAGACTATCCTACATTACTTATACTTAAATGCTATCTAGTGAATACCTTATGTAAACCAGCTCTATCCTGAATTGAATCTACACATTGCCATGAAAGACACATGTTCATCAACTTTAATTGACACAGAACACAATAGACTCTTTCCTAAATTTGAACAGAGCTAGCCAAACACTTCAGTCTAGTTTAATTCCATTTTTCACACTGGTGGCAAATAAGTTATGTTTCATTCAGTCGGGGATTGTCTGAGTGACGTCATTCGCTGTCAACAATAGGTGGCCCTGGCGGCAACCAAATCAAGACGACGTTTCTCCTTTCATCTTGGGATTCGGGCAAACCAACATGCCGACAATTTTCCTGTGACTTGGGGAAATCTTAAGGACTTTTGGTGTTGTTTGATCCGATGGAAGTGTTTCCCCACTATCAATAAAAAGTTGCAGCTGTCTTTACCGACTGTCTCTGTCAATCTATCATCTGATCGTTAACTCCAATGGTCCCGTGACAGCATCTTTGCTTTATTGACTACACAAATGATTTCGATAAAGTAAGACATTTCAACATGATGGAGATACTTGCAGATCTGCAAATTGTTTGGAAAGACCTTAGACTCATAAAAAAATATATTGGAAACAACAAGCTATCATAAATACTGATAATGAAATAGGTCAATATCAGCCTATTAAGAGAGGTATGAGACAGGGATGTGTAATGTATCCAGATCTTCTTTCCCTGTGCAGTGAAAGTATTTTCAAAAATGTTGACTATATGAAAGGAATCATCATTGGGGGACATAACATCATTAACACTAGATATGCAGATGATACAATTTGATTGCTGACAATGAGCAGGTTCTGCAACATTTAATACATGCGATTGGTGCACACAGTGAACAACTTGGGTTAGAATTAAATTGTAAGAAGACATATTATGGTCGTCATTAAGAAGAAGGAAATAAGACAACGTAACATACAAGTACATGGGAATATTCTTGAACAAGTGAATCTTTGCAATGATCTCAGAACAGTCCTTACATCTGATGGGAAATGCCTTAAAGAGATTACAGAAAAAATCGCCATATTGAAGGCAGCCTTTTTCAAGATGAAAAACATACTGACCAATAATGTCATTTGCAACGAGAAAACGTGTGTTGAGGTGCTAAATAGAACATATGCTTTTGTATGGATGTGAAGCATGGACAATGAGCACACAAGCTGAAAAACATCTGATGGTTGTGGAAATTTTATTTCAGTGGAAAATGCAAAAAGTACCATGGACAGACAGAAAAACCAATTACCAAGTCCTACAAGAAACCAATGAAAACCGTAAACTAATTACAGAAATTAGACGTAGACAGTCAACATTTTTGGTCACGTTATGAGAAGAAATAAATTAGAGAACTTGGTGATAACTGGCAAGATCGAGGGGAAGAGAACATGGGGATGGCAGAGAAGTAAATACCCTGAAGGCTTGGCCACGTGGTATAGTCGAGACAAGAACACTGAGCTGATCCACGATTCTGGTGATCGAGTGAAATGGTAAAACATCACCACCCACACTTATAAACATATCACATGGTGATGATGAGCTTCTATTGTTTTGACCGCAGATAATGAGGAATTGGAAATGACAATGTGTAGCATTTGTAAAGATTGATTGATTGATTGATTGATTCATTCATTCATTCATTCATTCAGTAGCATGTCCATTGCAGAACCTTACTCCCATAACAGCCTTCAGGAAACATTCTCGGTCGTAAGCAAGATGTCCCGCGTCCGATACACCTATCTGGAGATCATCTGCCACAACCTGCAGCCGTCTTCTCTTTGGCCTTCCTCTTCCTCTCTTCCCGGATATATCCCCATCCATTATTGTTCTCTCCAAACTGTAATGACTTTTTAAGTGACCAAAATATTTCAGTTTTCTTTGATTTATCGTCTTTAGTAGCCAGCCCTCTGCAACATGCAGTTATTGTTTTATGGATACATTTGTTCTTTTCTGTATCCAAGATACTCCTAGAACCCATCTATAACAGTTATAAATATCTTCTTCTTCAGCTTTCCTTTCATTGAGGTTCTTTGCTGCAAATACAATCCGTCTCCATTCGTCTCTCTGGTGGACCTTCTCTTGCCAGTCGTTGATTCCAAGTGCTTGTAGGTCTGTACATGTATTATCTCTCCACCGTCTTCTTGGTCTAGCTCGGGGTCTACGGTCATTTATTTCCTGAGTGTAAGCGAGTTTTGTTTCCTTATTATCTTCCATTCTTTCTATATGCCCCAGCCATTGTAGTCTATTAGCCTTCATGAAACCAGTGATTAGCGGGGACTTAAACAGATCATAACTGTCTTTGTTACTTCTTCTTTTCCACTCTCCACTTTGTGTATCCCTAATGGGTCCAAAGATGCGTCTTAAAATGTTGTTCTCAAAGGTTTGTAACAAGACTTCGTCTCCTTTCGTTGTACTCCAGGTTTCAGAGCCATACAGCACAACTGGTCTGATCAGTGTTTTGTATATTGTGATTTTGGTGTTACGAGATAGCGCCTTTAATTTTAGTAGATGTTGTAGTGCATAGTATATCTTATTTCCAGAGTTGATTCTAGTTTGTATTTCTTCCCTTATGATGTTGGAGCAGTTGAAGAATGTACCCAGGTATTTGTATGTTTCCGTTCTTTTAATGGTCATATTATCTATTTGTATGCTGCCAGAGTTTTTAGCCATTCCGTCTCTTGAAATTACCATATATTCTGTCTTATCTTGGTTGATAACCAGCCCCATCTGTTGGGCTTTTTCCTTTAAGTGAGTAAATATTTCCAATGTCTTTTGTCCCACTTTGCCCTATAATATCTATATCATCTGCATAACCAAGCAGCTTGGATGTTCCTCCAATATCACATTCCTCCTTTATCGTCCTTACAACTGTCTCTAGAGCCAGATTGAAGAGTAGCGGCGATAGTGCATCACCCTGTTTCAAGCCAGATGTTATTTGGAAGGGGTCTGATTTCCTGCCTTTATATGTTACTATATTATAAGTATCTTTCATGCATAGTCTGGTCATGTTGATTAACTTCCTTGGTATTCCAAATTCCTGCATAGCATTCCATAGACTATTCCTATGGACACTATCATAAGCCTTTTTAAAATCCACAAAAATGTTATGGAGATCTCTTTTATATTCCCAATGTTTCTCGGCTATTTGTCGTAAGATAAATATATGATCTATTGTTGATCTGTTTTGTCTACAACCCGCCTGGTAGTCACCTAATATGTCTTCTGAATATGGTTTTAGTCTATTTAGTAATACTGCGGATAGTATCTTATAGCTAGTGATATTCCTCTATAATTTCCACACTGGAACTTGTCTCCTTTCTTAAAGATAGGTATCAATAATGACTCTTTCCAGTCATGGGGTAATTCTTCTGTCCTCCAGATTTTTATTATTAGTTCTTATAGCTTTAGATGTAATGCATGGCCACCTGCCTTTATAAATTCAGCAGCAATTCCATCAGTCCCAGTTGCCTTATTGTTTTTAAGTCGTGTGATTACATATAGGATTTCTTCAAATGTAGGTTCTTCAATTTGTGGTTCGCATGTTAGAACCTCTTCCTGTGGGAAAATGTTACATGGAGCTTCACAATTTAGTAATTCAATAAAATATTCTTTCCATGTGTTGCACATTTCCTCATTGGTATTTATCATATTCCCATTTTTGTCTTTTAAACCATATGTGTTTTGTTGGTGCCCTCGTTTCATTGACTTCAGTTCTTTAAAAAATTTTCTGGATTCATTTTTCTGGTGATTAGTTTCCATATCTTTGATTATATTACTCATATATTCTCGCTTCTGCTGTCTGAATATTTTTGTAGCCTCTTTACATTCATTTCTATAATGCTCTTCCTTTTGGATGTTATTGATGTCATTTAACCATACATGTCTGGCATTCTTCTTCCTAATGACTGCTTCTTCACATTTTTGATTGAACCATCTGTTCTTTCTATGCGTGGTTAACACACCGAGACATTCTTCTGCGGTAGGTTGAATTGTATTCTTGATGTTCAACCAAGTTTGGTCAACGCTTTCCTCCAAAGGGTTTTGCAGAGTTTCAAGTTTACATTTTATTTCATCTGTAAATTTCTCTTTGACTGTAATGTCTTGTAGTTTTTCTCTGTTATATGTTGGGTGTAATCTTTGTAATTTAGTATAGAAAGCTCTCTTAAGTTTTATTTTAAATTTTGCTCCAACGAGGAAGTGGTCACTGTGGCACTCAGCTCCTCTATAACTTCTGACTTGCTGTATGTTTGATGCATTTCTGTTGTTAATTAAAATGTGATCTATTTGATTATAGGTTCTCTTGTCACATGATTTCCAAGTTTGTTTGTGTATATAGTCCGATATCGAGGCTCATGTATTTGTTTCGTAACAAAGAAAGGTTTTTACAAAGGTGGGGATGTTAACCCCACGCTTCAACCCCCAACCTGGAGGACCAGGGTGTTTCTCTTTGTCTGTTCTCTACCCTTTGACCGGTCCGGCTTGGGAGGAGTTATAAATATAGCAGTTGAAAAACATTTAGGCGCTGGTCAAATGTTTAATAAGTGTCCAGGTCTCTATGGGTTTGTTGCAATGGGAAAGATACATGCTCTTAAAAATCTAATTGTTGGAGGTCTATCTGTGCCTCGCCATAATTTATTCAGTTGTTTTAGTTTTTGAAGAGCAATAGATATTCGTCTTTTAATTTCTTTTATCGTGTCACCATTGTTGGTAATTAATGACCAACAATATTCGAAGTTTACCACAACCTCCAATATTTTCCTTATTAACATATATTGTTTCCTCCGTATTAGTTTTATCTGTATGCATTATATTTTTAAAGATTAACATACACATAATTTTCACATGGGATATCACATTATTGCTTACCCTGTAGTGATTTTAGTTTTTTATGGTTTAAACCGAATACATCAGATATCCCCAATGTGATATTTGACCATGTCACCATCCAGTGTCAGTTGACTTATACACATTTAATTCTAGCACTCAACACGCCTTAAGACGTGGAAACGTTACTTTCCAACATCAGCTAGAGTGAACCATAGCATGACCTACGTACTTGGCAACGATATTGAATGTAAATGTGTACTATTCATGATGAAAACTGTTGATTTATTTAATTGATTCAGTGCCAAAGGATAATTTATCGCCATGTTTGACATTCCACGTGGACAGAAGGACGACATATTGTCATACTTGTGTCATCGTGTTGTTTGCTTGTTTCCCTGGTATTTTCCACAATTTCAATGCTCAGTTCATAGAAATTTACATTACAATTTTTCATTTGATCGCGTTCCATGTTTGATCCAAACCTACATTTTGTTTGGCACTGAATCAGTTAATATCCACAAGTTTTGTTTTGTTTAAATATCTTGAAATCATTATTATCATTCATTTTCAATTTTCTGCACACCATACATTTTTGGCCGGTCTCCCTGGTCTAGGCGTTACACGACTTTCTCCGTAATCCCGTATACTCTTGTGAGCAACGTGACGTGCGCTAGAATCGGTAGCGGTTCTCTCCGCGTCGATAACTTACGGGGTATGTGAGCCGTTCGCTCAAAAAGCAATGGCAAACTACTGAGCGTAATCTTGCCAAGAAATCAACAATCAACTGAAAGATGCTGATGTTGACAGCGATGTCCTGTAAAGGATATGCGACCAATTTTTTTTTTTTCATACATTTTTGGGCGACAAAAGTAGACACATATTGAAAGAAATTTATATGTATTATATTCCAGTGTCGTTAGTATACGGACTTTACATTTTGCATGAATTCATTGGTCTATTGAAATGTTTCCGAGAACTGAAGATACTATATGGTTTGTGATTATAAAGCAATTGTTCATTTTTGTTTTTTACATTTTTGATTGAAGTAGCAGAAGGCAATCTATCAAAGCTTAAATTGAAGGTGGTAGAGATGTCCCGTTTGCTTTCCTGTTGACGACTCAAGTGTTGCTAGAGGTGTCTACGTGACGTCTAAATATAGAGGTAAATTCCCGCCTGTAGCTGGCGTTCAGTTTTAGGTATACCACGAAGCTCACACTACACCCCAGAGATCCAAAGGTCACTGCAATTGTCCACAAGACCGTGCTGAGGTTTTCCTGTTTGCCGCTGTTCGCATCTGGGAATGTATAGTACATGAAAGTTGTGATCATCTTTGGAATGTTGCAACATGTCAAGGTTATGGCTAGGAAGAGAACAACTTTGACTAGCCGTCTTTCACGATTGGATAATGTTGATGAATGTTTAGTATGCCGAGACAGCTGACTTTGAGTATTATCTTTCTCTAAATAACTGGCATTGTGTCGAACTTTGGACGAGGCTTCTAGTGAATAAGCCATCCAAACAGAACACACAATAATTATAGCCTGGGACAATAACCACAAGGAGACTCCTGCTGTGATGTCCAGAATAAATTCTAATAACTGTACTTTCTGGTTTATGCTTGTCGCAAACATTATTTCTGGTGGCCCGGACGTTGTGGTATTATTTCCTGTCAGTGCTGGAACTGGAATCAGCTCCATTCTCTCAAATATGTAAATAGGAGCGTGAATAGCAATGTGTATGCCGTAGATGGTCAACATGCTCACAATACAACGGAACCTGGTGAAGACCTGCTTGACTGTAAACGGAGAGACTACACAATAGCATCTCTCTACGGATATCATGGCGGTCATACAACACGAGACTTCATAGAGGGCCGTAATAACCCATCCGAGAGTATAGTAACCTAAATACCTCGCGTCAATACCAGTGTTGGGGGACACAAGATCAATTATGAAAGAAATACAACTTACAAGTTGGATACCCGTAACAAGAAAGTCGGTCAAGGAGAGAGAGAAAATACCAACACTATTACTGTCTTTGAGGCCGAGTTTTGAGAAGATGATCATGCTGATGAGGTTGGTGATAACACCAACAACGGAAATGATTAAACGGGCGACAATGTTTAGAGAAATGTGAGTGTATATCATGACATCATTGCTAATGACCTGAGACATCGCCTCCATGGCTGCGCTAACTGCAGAGTCAGGTGTCTTGGAAACACATGTGAATTATGGCAATATTGTTCAGTGCATCAGATTACGCGAGACCAAACCCATATAGCGATGAATGCAGCCAAATACATTTTACATCGTAATATATGTGCAGTTTCCAATGAGGTTTATTGTTTTAATCAGCGATATATATGTTGAGTGCCACCAGAACATCTTATAGATTTAGGCAAATATTTGCAGAAGGCAGCATGCATGTATATTCATCATAATATGTGACGGCGACAGATGTATCTTGGCAAGTAGTTTAATCTGGAAAGCCACGTCGGGCCGGGACAAGCATTACTCTCAGGCAGGTCCCTAGACTGAACCATCGTGGATACAGTTAAGCCATGTGCTTCTAAAGGAGAGTCACATTAACCAAGCGGGAAGTCAGCGCTTGTATTGCTCTTGTATTAGCAGGTTTAACATTCCTACTGCTAGTTCCATGCCGTATTCCTCTAGGGGGTAGATTGGGAATGACTTTGATGCACTATACACGTGTCCGGATGTTGCTCAGGGAATACCCGTTGTAATGCCGTTTCGTGAAGAATATTGAAATATAATGCTTGTTTGCGGTGAGGTCCAGACAGCTGAAAGATGTATAATTTGCTGAATAGCCGTTTCCCAACCGCCACGTGTGGCATTTGGACAACTTTGGCCAGTCGTCTCACACTGTTAGGTACTGTTAATGAACGTTCCGTATATACAAATAGCTGTTCTGTGAAATGGCTAATGACTACTACTAACGATCGCCCGTCGAAACTAATAAGAATATCATGGACAACACATTTCATTGTGTAAATGATAATAAACTACACATTTAAAGTCTGACGAACCTTTTTTTTTATAGGCAATATAGTATATTAAAGATCCTGTTGCTTTGAACACAAGTTGATGGACATTAGTATGATTTCTATCAACCAATCATGGATAAATAATCGAAGCAACACTTGGGCCAAGAATCATTGAACGTCTGGTAATCCCGAGCTAAACAAATGGGGACTCAACAATGCCTTAGGTTAACTTTCTCTACTGAAGATCCGAAGCATTTTCTGGAATGTCAACATTAGCAAACATTATATGGTACATTAGATTTGTACGTGGTAATTTGAAGATGTGAGGGCTTTTCTAAGTTTCAGAAGATCGTGTTTTCAGCAAATGAGGGTGCCTTGGAATAACACTGGTGGTATCTATAGTGCAGTTCAATCTAAGCTACCTGTAGAAAGAACAAACATTCCAGAAGCATTAAAATCATGAAATGCATGAAAAGTCGTTACTGCGGAATTCTCACTTGCAATATTCAAAGTTACACACGATTAAAACTCATTGACACAATGGTTGCGAACATTTCTAGATCGATTTGAAGGAACTCTCTAGCAGTATATTAATTGAATTCAATATTTGTCATAGAAGGCGACAGCTTCCATCGGTGAAAGTGAATAAAGATCCTCCAAGTCTGAACCAATAAATTACAATCATAGTTATTGTAGTTATATCGTTTTACTATTCTCCATTGCTACATCGTTCTGTTTATAGCAAATTACCTGGAGAGAATTATGTGTCATTACTAAGTTGCACAGCCCCTCATCACACGTAATACTTTAAGATCGTTATCCCATTGCGATTACTGATCATGTTAAATTAACACAGTGGGCTACTTTTATCCAGTGCAAATGTTAGCTATTTCAAATATAGAGACGATTAGATAGCTACAGTGTGCTAAGATTTCTCTATATCCTATAATGCATTATATACTTATTATAACTGCCAGCAGTTGAATTGGATTCGGGTGTAGAAGACGAAACTATTCAAGTCGGATTGTTGTATTAAAACATGCAATATTTCATTCAGGGCGCCACACTACCATAATGGCTACACTGTTGTCTGCTCACTCGGTGGTCATGGGTTCGAATTTGCATCGAGGTTAATCTTTAATATTGACCTGGGTCAAAGGTTGAGAAGCCTCAACAGCGTATCCTGGATGTCCTGGCAAGTGAAGGCGGTCATCGAGTGCCGATTGGACTGTCAGAATATGGGTCTAGCATCATAAGCACAATATGGATTCGGGCGTGTCAGTGGGTCACTCATCTAATTTACGTGACGGCATTCAGTACACAGTACACTAATAATCTTTGTGCTGGAAGCCGTCAATGTAGGTGGAATACGTATGTGTCAGCAGCAGACACTATACATGTGTACTGACGGTCAGACTTATACAGCATGTCTCCTGTCATGGTTGCGTTCTCTCGCGGGTATTTTTTCAATTTATGCGACTGACATAGTTAGTCGCGGCAAAGGGTCGTCCCCATAAAGCTCAGTTCCTGTGACAGTAAATGTCACACAAAATGACCCCCACCGTCCCATGGTCTATTCCAGATAAAACGGGTGTGAACATTAGATGACTAAACATAAATATCCAGCATTCATGCTATAGCATAATAATAAGTAAGTATAGGACCCTGTTATACGTGTTGAGCCTACAGGGTCTATGGTGCAAGTCCCATATTGTTATATATAATACAGCACTGGATAGTGCACTGACTCCGTGTTTCTGTCTCGACCATGCCACAAGGCCAAGCCATCCAGGTACTTGCTTCTAGGTCTTCCCCTTGGTCTGTTCCCCTCGATCTTACCAGTTGTCACCAAGTTCTCCAGAGCATTTCTTCTCATAACATGCCCCAAAAATTGTGACTTTCTACGTCTAATGTCTCTAATTAGTTTACGATCTTCATTTGTTTCTTGAAGAACTTGTTCATTGGTCTTTCCGGCTGTCCATGGTATTCTTTGCATTTTCCTCAGAAACCACATTTCTACAGCCATCAGATGTTTTTCAGCCTGACTGCTCATTGTCCAAGCTTCACATCCATATAAGAGTACAGGTTCTATGTAGCATCTCAACACTCTTTTTTCTCGTTTCAATTGACATCTTTTTATTGGTCAGTATGTTTTCATCTTGCTAAAGGCTACTTTTGCCATGGCGATTCTTGTTCTAATCTCTTCAAGGCATCTCCCATCAGATGTTATTACTGTTCCGAGATAATTGTACCTATTCACTTGTTGAAGAATATTCCCATTTACTTGTATATCACACTGTGGTATTTCGTTCTTCCTAGTGACGACCATAATCTGTGTCTTTTTACAATTTAATTCTAACCCTAGTTGTTCACTGTGTGTAACAACCGCATCTACTAAATTTTACAGGTCCTGTTCATTGTCTGCAATCAAGACTGTATCATCTGCATATTTAATGTTATTGATTCATCGTCCCCCAATGTTGATTCCTTCCATATCTTCAATATTTCTGAAAATACTTTCACTGTACAGGGAAAACAGATCTGGAGACATTACACATCCCTGTCTCACACCCCTTTTAATAGGCTGATATTGGCTTACTTCATTATCAACTCTTATGGCAGCTTGTTGTTTCCAATATATGTTTTTTACAAGTCTAAGATCTTTTCCATCAATTTGTAGATCTTCAAGCATCCTTATCATGTTGACATGTCTCACTTTATCAAAAGCCTTTGTGTAGTCAATAAAGCAAAGGTGTAGATCTTTGTTTACTTCTATAGAACGTTCGATTATGTTTCTCAGTATATACACAGCATTTACTGTACCCTTGCCTTCCACAAACCCACATTGTTCTTCTCCTATTTCAGGTTGTATTTTCCTCCTAACTCTTTGCATGATAATTCTTAGCAAAATCTTTGTGATGTGACTCATTATACTAATTGTTCGATGTTGATCACATTCCAAGGCTCCTGATTTCTTTAGGATTGCAATAAATACAGAATTACATAACTCCTGAGGTATATTTCCAGTATCATATATTATATTAAGCAGAACTTTATCTACTCCATATTCTTCTAAAGCATTAATCATTTCTGTTGAGACGCTGTCTGAACCGGGGGTCTTGCCAGATTTCATATGGTTAAGAGCATTCTGAACCTCCACCTTCAAAATTGCTGGTCCTTCATTATTATTTTGAGCATCATAGTGTTCGTCTCTGTTATCGTTATAAAGGTTTTTCACGTAATCTGACCATACATGTAAGATCTGATCTTTTTCTATTATGACTCTTCCATCTTTTGTCTTTAGGCAGCCTGCTGATGTACTTGTTCTTTGATTAGTAAGCTCCTGAATTCTTTTTCGCATTAGTTTCGCATTTTTACTGTTGTGTTGTTCTTCAATTTCTCTGCAATTTTTCTCAAGCCATGTTTCTTTTGCCTCCTTACATAAGGTTCTGACTTTCCTGTGAATTTCTTCATATTTGGCAGGATTATTTTTGTTCTGTCTTCTTGTTTCCATTAGTTGTAAAATTTCTTCAGTCATCCATGTCTTACGGCCCATTTTCTTTACCTTTGGAATAGTTTTTTCTGCTGCACAACTGACTGAATACTTCATCATTTCCCATTGATCATCTACATCTTGAAATAGGATCTTTAGATCAAGCAATAAATCAGATTTGTTCTTTACTTCTATGTTAAAATTATCTTGTATTTCTTTGTCAGTTTTCAATTTGCACAAGTCATATGTAGGGTTTCCTGCTGTATACTTGACTTTCTTTAACTTTACCCTCAATGTGCCTGTTGTAATAAGTGTCGTCCCTGGGGTGAGGGGAATCAACAACCACATTCTTTTAACCCCATATCATTATCTTGAGGATCTCTTGGATCTCTGTCCACAAAACCCCATCAGTGTTTGGATCTCTCTCTCTCTCTCTCTCTCTCTTCTCTCTCTCTCTCTCTCTCTCTCTCTCTCTCTCTCTCTCTCTCTCTCTCTCTCTCTTCTTCTTCTTCTTCTTCTTCTTCTTCTTCTTCTTACCACTGGACCATGCCCCCTCTCATTCTTTTCCAAAACATACGACACAGCTCTAGCTTCTATCAAAATGACAAATTAATTTATTAAAGAAAAGTGTCAGGTATGTGCATAGTGTGTGTGTAGAATGTCTGTCGTATAATTTAGGGTGTATGCAGAATCAGACCGAACTGCTCAGGATCAAAGTCTGCTTTCATCATAGTACCGGCCACACAACAGCAACATAGATCAAGTACAGAAGGACCTCACCAAATGATGCGTCTCTCCGGCCAGGTGTCGACTTCCTCCAGTGGCTCTTGGATAGTCCGGTTGCCTGGTCACCAATGGTGGATGTAGTCCAATACTGATCAAGAATCCGACACACACAGTGTAACTAATATATCACTAAAGGTTCTGTGATCTGATAACCCTTGTACAGTAAAATAAATGTTTACTGTCACTTTGAAACCAAATGTTAATTGTTAATTTCTCACAGGAATTCACCGTTTGGAAAACGCAATGTTAATTTCTCTATATAAATACTATTGTCCCTGTTACTGGTGGTATTGTAAGTATCTTCACTCTACTATGATGAGAACTACCACGGAGGAATCACTCTTAGATAATCGTCGGTTCCTGCTCAGCAGAGGCCAGGTTCTTGCAGACCCTATGGGTTATGGGCCCAGTGCAAAGGCCGTTGAGTAAAAACTGCCTTCAATGATCGAGCCATAATCTTCGTCTATGACTTGTCTGCTAGCATTTTTGGAAAACATAGGGGAACCTGTTGAAGAGAGAACACCCGGTGAGAGCAACCCGATTCCGACCTTCATTAGGTGAGTGTAGGCCGAAGGCCGCACTCAGGTATTTAACAGAGAACTAAACTCTGTCATAAGGCAGAGGAGCTCATCACATCGGTCTGAGTCATGGTAAGACTAGGAAAGACTAAAGGAAAAGCGCAGATACCCAGTATATACTCTACTGGAAGATCCTACGTTTTGACATTTCCCCTATCCCTCCGAATATCATCCCTCTACCTTGTTCTTAACTCGATGAGTTAATTGATATCTCACACTAGCTAGTTTAAACAATGCAATAGCCTACTGCTGCCAACGCTCCTATAATAAGTTCTCACAACGCACATTACTTCGCTCGACTCCTAAGAATCATCTAATTTGGGTCTATTTAATTAAATACCATATATTTATTCCCGTCTGAAATCGAGACCACTAAATCACACAATGGACAAATGTCCGCCGATGTAAATCAACAAAAGACACCGTGGTCTCTTTCCATAATCAGAACAGGAACATCAAGCACGTCCTTGTTGCCTCACAACATTTGGTCGACTCCCGCCAAAGGTGTTTGTCCAGACTGTTTTAAAACTGTGTCTGAATGACGTCACAAATCTGACTAGACTCTAGGCGTCGAGAAACTATTTTTTTCTCTCCTTTTCCGACTCGATGTAAAAAACCAGCCGGCTGTCCCGCTTTGATCTGGGGAATTGTTCCCGCTACTCCAAAACTTCTTGCCGGCCTGTGATCTGGAGAAATCTTTCCCCCACAACAAAAGATCTTGCCGACTCTCATCAGGACAGTCTGTCCCCAACATCAAAGAATGGCGGCTGCCTGTAGACGAATGGAGCGAACGTCTTTCATCGATCGACATCTCGAAGAATTCAGCGACAGTGCCTATAATTAATCTGAGATCACTGTAACAGTCTGCATTTGGAACGGTGTTTACGACTGTTAACGCATTTCGAAGCCTTTTGCTAATCAGGATGTAATCTACCTGGTTTTTAATCCTGCTGTCTGGACTCCTCCATGTCCATAATCTTCTAGGATGCTGTTTAAACCAGGTGTTTCCTATAACCATTTCTTGTTCTTTAGCCCATTCTACAAGTCTGTATCCTCTTTCATTTCTCTCTCCCAAACCATGGTTGCCTACACGGCATCCATCGCTTTGCTTTCCTATTTTTGCGTTGAAATCACCAATTATGTTTGCCAACGAGCGCTTTCCAACGTAACTAGGGGTATTGAGATGCTGCTGCGTTGACACTCTTTATGAAATACACACTGACACACCGTGAACATAACTCTTTACCACAGAGTGATAGAATGCCATCATGTATTGTTTCTATGCGACACAACCGCTGGTATATTCAATGTGCAAAGCGATTCAATATTCAATGTTACATGTACACCCACGACATTGGTTCACACACCTATTGTAGTACGTCCTGCTATTCCGGCTATCTAATCAACGACCATGGTCTACACATACACAATTCTAAACCCTACTTACAGTCCCGTTAAACATGGCCGCATGGCGCCTACATTCACAGGCCGGCAACCTCTGCACACGGCACACCACTCGACTCCGTGCTGTAGAGTGAATATGTCCACCCGCCTGGTCGCGGCAACGCTATTCTCAGCCATCGGTACACGCTTGAAATATCTAGCTCCTGGTCGTATGATGTGTGTCTAATCGTCACCAGCTCTCCGACTGCCGTCTTCGTTTCCCGCTTTCTCGACCTTTCCTATCACGTGCCCTAATCCTCGCAATTCTATTGGCCCTTAAGAATAACCGCCCCCGGTGTATTCTTTCCTCTGATCACCCATGACAATTTATCCTATCGTTGTTCTACAGTACTTTACTCAACCAGACTTTACTTAACCAGACTCATGGCAATGTTATTTATTTCTGATTTTTTACAGTTCTTCAAAGCAGACTCCATGTCATTATAAAATTCCTCTATACTTTCTTCACTGCATTGACTTGTTGGGGCATATACTTGAATGACATTTATTTTAAAAGGTCTTCAGTTTAATTTTACTAATAGAACTCTGTCTGACACAGCCCGATATCCTTCGACAGAATTTGATGTTTGCTTATCTAATATAATGGCTACACCTCTTTGCTGTTCTTCTCCCCCAGAGTAAATAATCTTACAACCCTCTCCTGTCCTTATCCCTGCTCCTTTCCATCTCATTTCCGATATTCCTAATATGTTAATCTTCTCTCTCTCTCAATTTCTTTTTTGATGTTTTCTAATTTTCCATCTACATTCATTGTTCTAACATTCCAAGTTCCTACTCTCAGTGATATTAATCTTTTGCACCTAGTAGCCTGTTGACGGTCTGGAGTCACCTGGTGCGCATGACTATCCATACCGGGCGAGGTTGCTCCTATGGAGCACCCATTTACGCCGTTTCTCTGATTATCCATGAGTCCACACAACATGATTTTCTTGGCATCTATAAAGAAGGTAGTTTGCCATTGCTATCCTTCCTAGCAGTGACCATACTGGTCAGTGACCGTAGCCATTGTCTCCTCAAAAAAAAAAGAGATCATCTGCCTACCATCGTAAAGGTGGAGACCATAACCTACAACTATCTGTCGGCTGCTCTCTATCTTCATCCACCACCTGCACCCATTTACGCCGTTTCTCTGATTATCGATGAGTCCACACAACATGATTTTCTTGGCATCTATAAAGAAGGTAGTTTGCCATTGCTTTCCTTCCTAGTAGTGACCATACTGGTCAGTGACCGTAGCCATTGTCTCCTCAAAAAAAAAGAGATCATCTGCCTACCACCGTGAAGGTGGAGACCATAACCTACAACTATCTGTCGGCTGCTCTCTATCTTCATCCACAACCTGCACCCATGGCTTCACGTAACCTTGATCGGGGGGCTAAACGGGTACTCCACCTTGCCCAAGGGTGTCCCGTAGGCTAGCGGAGGGAAGGAGGCGCCTTACTTCTCCTTTGATAGGGGATACCCCTACCCCGCTACCCGAATGATAAAAATATTGATGTTAATTCGACGAACAACAGTGAGATATAACGTAAATATAAATAAAAAATCATTAAATCAAGTTAGAGCGTACACGTATCTGGGCAGTGTGTTTGCAGAATTTTGAAGACTAGATAAAGGTAGAGAAACCAGAATACAGAAATCAAATAACATCAACTATAAAATATCAAATATTGTAAAACATACACGTGTCAACACGCATACAACATAGAAGCTGACAAGTACTTTATTTGCCCCAACCCTGCACTACCAATGCCAAACAATGGATAGTCCTGGAAAACAGTTGTAAAATTACATCATTTGGGTTGAGACTCATCGGAAACGCAGCTGGAAAAACAAAACAAAAATGGAGAGACAAATGCGAAAGTAAGAACAAGTGTCGGGATAATACTTATTACTGACTTGTTAGAATACCAAGGTATAGCGATTGACAACGCATTAAAAATGAGAACTGTCAAATGTTACGTATATTCAACACTACTATATGGCGCTGAAGCTTGGACATTAAATAAGCAACTAGAAAGTGGAATAGAGGCCCTGGATTTGTGGATGTACAGACGAATATGTAAAAAAAAAAAAAAATGAAATACTGACGTCCTAGAAACGGAATGAGAAGAGCGTTTGATGACAGAAATTAAAAAGAGGCAAGTGAAATATTTTGGCCATGTTAAAAGACTCTTGTAAAAAACATACTGGAGGGCAAGGTTGAGTGCAAGTGAGCAAGAGGCAGACAATGATACAAGTGGGAACATAACCTCAAGAGATTGACGAACATCAATCTAACAGAATGTACAGTCCAGGCAAGATACAGACAGTGTTGGAGATCCATTGCAGCCAACCTCCATTGTGGAGACGGCACCTGATTGATGAGAATACCAAAGAATTAAATATTTCTGACATTTAGTAAGAATGGAACAATATCAACCAGTGGCTAGATAATTACATGTGAGAACATCGATATACAAGGCAAGAGGGCGACCCTGGAAGAGTGAGAGGGAGTAAAAGAGGTTTCCAAGAAATCAAATAGGACTTTAGCACAAGCAATAAGACACGCGAAAAGAAGAAAAATAGCATCCACCTCTTCTTTGCAAAGCTTCCAAAAGACCCTACTTCATCGATTAGACGACACATTTTGGAAACCGGTCACTTGATTGATATAGACAATGCTATTCCGTTTAACACGCAAAATAGTCGCTTGTTAAAGGTCGCTGAAGCAATCGCTGTTAATCGTCAGAAGCCAGTCCTGTGCAAACAGAAAGACATGATAGTCATTTAAAAATTACCATGGTAGACAAATGAAATTATGTGTGTATTTCAGCTTGATGGATTTATCCAATCATCTTAGTTTAAGCTGTGTGATTTCTGCAGTATGTCCTGACGAGATACAGCGAAATAAGCCAGACGTATGTCAGCTATATATGGTCAAAGTAAACAATAAATATGATAGGTTACTAGTTGAAGACATCGAATAATGCCGGCATTAAAATTATAACAAACAAATTAGTAAAAAGTAGGAATTGTAAAAACTGGCATACCTTCTGCAAATACCAACTTGCGCCAAAGAGGCTTGGATTTAGATAAAATGCAAGGAAATAGACGGGTAATGATTATAACCAAAGAAGAAAAACAAAACAATAAGGATTCATCTAAAAGATCACCTCCTCAAACAAGTAAAGAGCTTCAAGTACTAGGAAGTATAATATCATCAAACAGCAAATCAGAAGACGAGATTACCCACACGCAAAATTCAGTCACTTACTACTCTAAACACTGTGTAAGGACTACGCTCGAGTGTAAGCGAGCGAACAAAAAAGAAAAGAAAGAAAAGAAGACGAGATCGAAAATAGATTCAAAAAGGCAAATAAGAATATTAGACAAATGGCAAAAATACTAAAGAACAAACACGTATTAATAATTACTAAGAAAACATTCTACAACACAATCTTCATACCAACTCTATGCTACCAATGACAAACCTGAACAGTGACAGATAAAGAGAAAAGATAAAATCACAACAAACATGAGATTTCTTAGAAGAATACTCAATGTATCAAGAAGAAAGAAAATCAGAAATGAAGAAATCAGGACTAAAGTAGGTGTTATGGCAGCGCTAGATTTTATTATAAGGTAGTAAGTCATATGGTTTGGCCATGTAACTAGGTTACTAACTAACAGTATACCACAATCAGCAGTGATGTACAGACCAAATGAAATCAGAAGAAGAGGCGGACCAAGTAAATTTACGACGGACAGAAGGAATAGGAGAGTCCGTGTGAATCTCGTTACATGACACTCTCTCGCTGTTTATACTTCACCTCGAAACCGCAAAGTACAAGGGGAAGAAGGTGAGATGATGAGTAAGGAAATAGAGGATCTAGAAATAAAACGCCGGCTTCGTGGCTTAGAGGTTATGACTTTCTCCGTAATCTCGTATACTCTCGTGGGTAACGTGATGACGGTGAGAATCAGCAGTGGTTCGAATCGCATCGGTAACTTACGGGGTATGTGAGCCGGCCGCTCAGAAAGCAATGGCAAATTACTGAGCGTAATCTTGCCAAGAAATCAACATACAGCTGAAAGATGCCGGTGTTGACAGCGATGTCCTGTAAAGGATATGCAAAAAACAAAACAAAAACAAATACAACACAACTATGAAGGGTTGCATTAAATTATAAACAGTTTTACAAAACAAAAGGAACAATAATATAACAGGATGTGGTTGTATCAAAGGAAAAGATGGAGAAAGAATCGTGAATAGCATCGATATAATAAAAAGATGGACAGCACACGCAGAATATTTCTGGGACAACAGGGGCATTAATTCAACACTGTATAATACTTGAGATGGACCAATCATATTAAAGGCTGACGTAGAGCCAAAGGTTTGGAAACATTTTTGGCCATTCCTATTCTCTTTTTGATTTCTGTTTCACTTCTGCCATAATGTGTTATTAATGTCCAAGATAGAAGGAAGTTGTTACTTGTTCTAGTATCTCCCCGCTAAGTGTGATCTAGATTAATGGTTCGCCGTTTCACTGCTAATAATCATATTTTTAATATTTTTAAAAAAATATTATTATTATTATTATTATTATTATTATTATTGTTACAAACCTTTGAGAACAAAATTTTAAGACGCATCTTTGGACCCATTAGGGATACACAAAGTGGAGAGTGGAAAAGAAGAAGTAACAAAGACATTTATGATCTGTTTAAGTCCCCGCTAATCACTGGTATCATGAAGGCTAATAGACTACAATGGCTGGGGCATATAGAAAGAATGGAAGATAATAGGGAAACAAAACTCGCTTACACTCAGGAAATAAATGACCGTAGACCCCGAGGTAGACCAAGAAGGCGGTGGAGAGATAATACATGTACAGACCTACAAGCACTTGGAATCAACGACTGGCAAGAGAAGGTCCACCAGAGAGACGAATGGAGACGGATTGTATTTGCAGCAAAGAACCTCAATGGCTCGGAACGCTGAAGAAAAAGAAGAAGAAGAAGAAGAAGAAGAAGAAGAAGTTATTATTGTTATTATTATTATTATTATTATTATTATTATTATTATTATTATTATTATTATTATTATTATCTAGGCCTAAATCGAATAGAGGCTCAAGAGATGTTAATATAAAGAAGACAATGTCGGATTTCGTGGAAACAAAAACAATCAAATACAAAGGTTCTGGAAAAGCTTGGAATGAAAAGATAGTTGATGCAAGAAATAAAAAAAAAAAAATAGGCAAGTGAAATAATTCGGCCACATTAAAAGACATTACTCTCTTATAAAAACAATACTGGGTGGTAAGGTTGAAGGCAAGCAAGCAAGACGTAAACAACGATGCAAGCGATGGACGAACAGCAGTGAAAGAAAATACAATCCCGGTGAGAGACAGTGTTAGAGATTCATTGAAGCCAAACTTCAATGTGGAGACGGCACCTTATTCATTGATTGATGTGATTGACTTTCAGTAAAACTAGCACTGCGCACCATGTGGTGAAAATGAGGTATGTGATCTGCATTGAGATCACTTACCCATGAGCTGCATATAACTGGCTATAATTAAGAGATATCGAGTTCGTGGATCGTGTTCGCTTCTCTGTGCCTACCCATATCATGTGTCCACATACCCCATGTGGCATATCTCTGCAATAGTCTGGCGCAATACATGATGATGGTGATGTTACCAATACCAGCATCCCTTGCAGTGCCCTGGGGTACGATGGGAAGCCGCTCTGGAAGTGAGGATAAATAGAGGCGCGTGTCAGTTTCCCGGTCTCTCCAAACCAGACAACCGTGGCCGAAGGAGCGATGATGTAGATCGCTGTAGTATAGAATAGGGAGGCTTTAACCAGCCCTCCCCAGTCACTGGACCAGAGCAGGGAGTCACAAATGCCTCTAGATTTAACCATGACTGGCTTGCGTGGCCCACACACGAGGACCAAGGAAATCCATCAAAATGATTGGCAATTTGTAAGCCCACTCTTGGTGAGTTAAATTTATTTAGATAGCTTAATTAAAGATAGGATAGTGGTGCCTTTGCTAGTTTCCAACTGGAAGCTCCAAACTTAACATCCACAGGTTTGAGGTACAATTCGGTGTAGTTCGGTTTATAGTGTTACCTAGATTGAGGAACTCTTCTGTTCCTGAGTGAATACAAATTAGTATTTATTTTCACAAGTAAAATGGCGATGATCGGCAGAATGACAACAACATGGGTTCGCCTCAATTAGTAACTGTAAAAGTGCTACTCTGCAGATTGGCAGGGATATAGTAAGAAAACTAGTACCAGGTGTATTCAGTGACGATTCAGGAGAAAGGATGTTTCTCATACGATGGTGTGTATATTTGTAGGTTTTTAGATTTAAGATAGCAGACAGTGCAGTGGGGATTGGAAGTAATCAAATATCGATACTGTATTGTGTTGGGTAGTTCTATAGAATTTGATATAGCCACGATTCAATACAGTATTAAAAATATGTAGTATCATAGTCCAGAGTAGAGGAGAATGTAGGTATTGTCCTGTAAAGTCTGTGTTCTGACAAGAGGAAAATACAGAGCACTAGCATAAAATATGAGGAAATAATGAAATAATGGTTGGGGCTGTTTAGAGGATAATAGGGAGCACTGTTGCATAAAATATTAGGTTATGATTAATTCTATTTGGGTGGTATTCCTGTATGAAGGTGGCCAGATTAGGTGTGCAGGATATATATAATATAATGCCATTATTATAGTAGCATGGTGAGGTTGAAGATAACAGTAGATTGAATGGCCTGGGGTAACCAGGGCGGTTCCAGGTGGACTGTACAGTCAGTAAGAGGGAGGCAAAGTACATAATTGGGTGGTTATACCAGTCTGGCCTATAATGAGGAACATGAAGTTGAGCTGGAAACATGGTACAGGTGTGTTTATGATTTAACTTCCCACAAGAAAGGGGAAGGCCGGTGTCTTTATATTATAATGTACTGAGGTATTGAGATATCTCACATGTAATGGAAAGTAAAGGGTGCCAGGGCATGAGAGACGCCTCCATTATGTTATACTGTTTGAAGCCAGATGACTTATCATGACTCAAGAACGCCAAAAATATAGTGATTGCTGGCGTACGAAGGTGTAGAGTGGCACGGTGAAAGTAATAGATATATGGTGCTTGATGACAATGTATGTTATGTTCTTCTAGATAAATGGAGCTATGGTAATAATTATTCATGACTGGGTGTAGTGGTGAAGGTGCCAGGTTGAACACTACACATGATAGGGTGGTTTATGATTATAATAGTGTTCATGGGGATAATGATCTGTGTTGCTCAGGTTGGACACATGTGAACTTAGTAAGAATAGTCTCCTGACCAGCAAGAGGTGCTGAATAAGGCACCCATAATGAATCTGGGGTATTATTGAGAGCTTTGTCATGGTGAGGGTGACCATGTAGTGATGTCAGCTAAGATGATTGTGATTGTGGTGATGGCTATGGTGAGAGCGATCATTTGATGATTGTGATGGTTTTATGTGGTGTTATATGTCTGAGTTGTTGGCGGTGACTTATGTTATAGCCTGTGTCCTGATTGTTGCTGGTGTTATGTGTAGAACTGTGCTTCTGGTCTATTGATGTTGTCTAGTTGGTGTACAAAGGTGTGTGTCCTGGTGATGTCATGTTGAATTGCATATCCTTTGTCTGCTTGATTGCGGTTGGTGCATTGGACTGTATTTATGTCCTGTATGTACATGTTCAAATGGTGTTGTCCTGTTAGAGTCGTGGTACACCGGTGTAACTGAGTTGTGTTCGGTGTTGATTTTGACTAGTTGATGAGTGTTGCTGTGTAACATTGGCATTTATGAGTGGTATTCTCAGCCAGTGGTGTTGGGGATGAGAAGTTGTGTTGTGTCAGAGATCTGTAGGTAATGACCCCCTTGAACTGAGAGTGTTCAAGAAGTAAATATTGAGTTAGATGAGAGGCCAGGAAAGGCTGCGAGCATTGTGACGAGGGATGATCCGCCCTCACATTAAGATTGTCCCATGATATGGTGGTGGCTGTTGCATTAATTGTGGGCCCAATCACTCCGAAGGATGCTGTAGAGCGTGTGTGCTCTGTTTATATTTTATGTGGAGTATATCCTATAACCTATCCATGTAATTGTTGTCCAGTTGAAGTATCATGTGGTTGGTGTGAACTTACACAGTCCATGTCTATGTTTGTGCCACAAGGACACTGTTTGCATACACCGTTGCTGTAGTTGTTGTCCTGTGAAGTCCATGTGTTGATGCAAATATTGATTCTTTGATGATTATTAATTAGATGTGGTACCTTGTCATGCATTGCAGGTAGTGACTCCTGGCCATGTTTGTGGGTTGTAGAGCAAACTTGAGCCCCGGCTCTGGTTAATGTCGTAGGCCGCTCACATCCCCTTCGTATACCTGTTTATGCGTGTTTATGCCACTATATCTCTGCTGTTATGGTTATAGTTTTGTTATTCGTTATGTTGTGGTTTTTCGCTGTATCTGGTCCCAGTCGACTTATGTGATGCGGGTGTCTTGTGTGGGTATTGAGGGTGCCCTTCGACTCAACTGAACATGATTGAGGTCTCACTGTCATTTAGAGACCGCCCCGGTAGTCAGTGTTAGGCAGCAGTTATCTCTAACTGTGGGATTTCAGATTCCCATTTCTGTATGTACCAACTGTCCATGAGTCCTGAGATGATTACAATAGAGAGTCCATACCTGCTGTTATGTTGTTGTTTACATTGAGGTTTCTTTGTTGTGATGTCCTCGTTGTTTTGTGGAGATGGGTACCTAGTCATGTGCATAGCGGTGTTAGGCAGCAGTGATTACTGTGGGAACATAGGTTCCCATTTCTGTATATGTCAGTTATGTGGCATGTCAGGATGCCTGTTTGTCCCTGAATCATGCAGTTCTGTCAATAAAAACCTAATTTTGTTGTTCTTAATTTGTTTTGTTTAGTCTGTAGTTTGTTGTGTAAACTCATTGATCCTGTTACAGTCCAACAGTGTAATCTTCTGTCTGGGATGTACAACCGTATATCCCCCGCCCTAGAACTCCTGGAATCTTCTGTCTAAATTCTACCTCTTTTCTTGTTAGCTGAGGAGAATATATACAGTGCTCTCTCTCTACTTCTTCTTATTGTCCTTTTCTTCTCTGGCCCATTAAAAGTCAGTGTTGCGCTTCTTTGTCTTTGAGCACTTAAGTATAGGAAATAACATCTTCCTGTCCTTGATATTATTCCTTCGGTGACATCTCATTTACTATACCCACCTCTCTCTCTCTCTCTCTCTCTCTCTCTCTCTCTCTCTCTCTCTCTCTCTCACTCTCTCCCACTCTCTCTCTCTTCTCATGTGTGCCTTGCAAAGGTCCATGTACACTATTGTATGAATGTCTGTTGAGCGGCGTGGATGTATGTGTGCCCTCGCGCATATAAGTCAACACAGACTTTGGGACTCGCCTCACAGCAACATAAAGGAGTGCAGAATGTGAGTTTAGTTAGTATCACCATCATACTTGGGTGCACACGCCATTGCTCTTCAATATTCCTCCACATTGAGTGTTACCCACTCACTGGCGCCTACTCATGCTTTGTGGATGCATCCACTGGGATTGCTCAGGTACCATTCGCCTACCTTCCTGCCTCCGCCCCCTCCCCCCTTCTTTCAATGTACCACTTCCGCTCCAGTACCTGGGATGCTCACTGAACCGTTACACCCACCGTCTCGTCATCATCCTACACCCCACTCCCTCAGTTGGGTATACAAAGAAGACATCGGTGATATTCGCGGTTATATATTATTCGCTCAGAATTCTGGGTTAAGTATGAACATTTTTCCCAATTTTCATTTTCTCTTCATTGCTTTCATTTTTTCATCTTTTCATTCTTCTCGTCCTGTCGTCACGTGTTGATGTAGTCACAGGCGATCTCCTTGGCTATATGTTGTGTTTTGTGAATGTGTTTGTTTGCTGATGAAAGCTAATCGTCCTGTATGTGTCGTAATTCTGTTATGTAAAGCTGCACTACTTCGTGTTATTTTATCTTGTTTACATTTTCACAGCTTTACCGCAGTTCCACCAAGTTTTATCGTGGATAAAGCCACTCTATGCAGGACTGGAAGTTTACCAAGTATCACCATCTAGCTAATACACCGATATAGTGGTCATGTTATCCAGTGAGTCTAGTGAACTGTTAGAGGCTAATAATAAGGCAGATAACGATAAGGCAGATATGGTCAGTGCCCTGTGGGATTATATACGGGGGTAAGTAAATAAGTAAGTCACAAATGGCTGTAGAAAATAACTAAAGATGATAACAACTTGAAACCAGTTTATTTTTTATAGATACATTTTCCCTTTATTTCTCAACATAATTTCCACCAACAGTGATGCACTTATTCCATCGTTTTATCAGTACTTGCAAACTGGCTGCATAGAACGGCGTGCTTTGTTTTCATTGACCTGCCATCCCACAGAACTGTGTGACTTATTATTGACTCGCCCTCGTAATATTTTCTACCCAGCTATGCACGCTTTACGGGACAAACATTTGTCAGCATAAACAGGAAACCCGCCTTGGCGGGAGACATTTCGCGAATGAAGCCGAAGTTGAATGTGAAGTGAAAACGTGGTTTAGAAAACGAAGCACGCAGTTCTATGCAGCCGGTTTGGGAGGACTGATAAAACGATGGGATAAATGCATCAATGTTGGTGGAAATTATGTTGAGAAATAAAGGGACAATGTATGTATAAAATAAACTGGTTTCAAGTTATCATCTTTAGTTATTTTTCTACAGCCATTTGTGACTTACTTATTAACTTACCCTCGTATATTGTTTTGGAAAAACATATAAATAATCATGGCCTGGATTCAATGGCGCGACAGGCAGTGACCGGATGATCGGTTCACATTCAGTACTCCGAGGAAAGACTACACGGACACATAATCAGGCTCCAGCTGTACCATTACCATAGTTTTGGAATTCGTCGCTGGTTGTTGAAGATGAGGTCTGAACGCGTATGGGAATGCCCTGAGTGCTGTAAAGTCATTTTTGACTCATATCAGCACATGCTGTATGGAACATTACATTACACACAACCCATCACGTCTAGACTCCAACGAGAACAGAATGTGTACACTGATGACCAGATTTTTCTTGTATTCAAGTATAAGGTGACCAAAAAGAAAAACGGAACCAACAAATCTATGAATAATTGAGAACGTTTTGGGCATCATTTGGATGACGCAGATGATTGGATAAAGATCACCAGTGGTTCCAGCAAGAAGGGGGTCACCCACACACACACATCAAATGACTCTCTATCGTGGCCGTGAGAGCGAATTCAGGGGAAACTGATCAGCATGAAGTGTGACCTGGAGTGAGCACTGCATTCACCTGACTTGAAACCCCCCCCCCCCCCGATTTTTATCTATGAGGGTATCTTAAAGATAATGTGAACCAGAACAACCCTCAAATGATTGGTGAACAGTACTCACAGCAAAGATAGGGAATTTCTCACATTGGAATGCAGTAGATTAATTGACAATTTAGCGCAACGTATAGAAGTGTACATCCAACCCTGCGGAAGTCATTTGGAGCATATTTTGGAAAGAAGATAACTTTAATGCAAAGCGACCGAGGAAAGTTTTGGAAGTGATTGTACACAGTCTAAAATTTACGTTCACAAAATTTCGAGAAATGTGCTTCTCCTTTGTAGGATTTAATAAACTTTTTATGGGTTCTGTTTGTTTTTGGGTGAGTGGTTAAGCCGTCTGCTTAGTGTTCTACGGACCTGGGTTAGTTTTCGGATGTCGTCATTCGTCCTATTCAAGAGTGCTGTGTCTTGACCCCCGGATGTCGTCGCTGGAGATATGGAATCTACGTTCTTTACGGCGCTTTCTGTAAGCGGTATGCTACTATGGAGAGACACTGAGCTCTATGGAATAAAACTGGTGCAATGAAGTTGATTTTCTAGAGAGACATGATGCTTGTATATAACATGACCGAGAAAAGGATTTGCATAGTCCATGGGAATATCAATACATAACGCCCACAAACGGACACTCTCCCGCTGTTTATGCTTCACCTCGACATCGCAAGGTACAAGAGGAACAAGATAAGATGATGAGATGATATAATATGAACAGATGGTTCAAGGTCCAGAGTTTTAAACGTTAAGTGGATGTTCATTAATTTGTCTACCGTCTCTTCTACATCTTTGATACACTATGTTCGTCTATGGTAGGTTATCAGCCTGTCAGCTAAATGCTAGTTTCTACTTTGTGTTTATGAAGTGATGTAAGATTGGGCTCATCTCACGTGTGTCAGAGGTTTTCCAATAATAAAAATATTCTATAATCACACTTTACCATATAAGTCAATATATGCTAAGATCTCAGACTAAGAATTACTACGAATGTGTGTCGGTAGTTCACATAATTTTGGTTGGCTAGTGTTCTTGTGTCGTTTACAATGCCTTCACATAACACAACTCCCTGCATGACACCAATGTTTCGCATCTTCAACAAGACCCGTGCCCCACACTAGTCATCGCCATCAGCAGTTGCACCAAATATTGAACGGGACTTCAGATGTCTGCTTGGTGTCCTGACCTCAGAAGCATCCAACATCTGCTTTTTCATGTCCGTTGACACCAGTGTCCTGGCACTCATAACAAAGCAATGATCCTAATCGTGGATTTCTGCAGTGACCAAAACCACTGACTGCTGAGCTTATTCTGCTTTAGAATATTCACGGAGTCACTCAGTATGCACGTATTTGTGTGGTGTGCGTTTAAACAACCAAAAATCGTTGTCACATCTGTCACCGCCATTGTAATTTGCTGAGATAGCAGTACTGACCCCATGAACTGTTCGGCATCACTGATGAGGAGACGTTTTATACAATAGCTACAATATTTCTCGACTTTGGTGTTGTGGGACTTTCAGCATAGTTACATACATACGTTTATATAGATAAACATGTCTTCTGTGTTCTTGATTTGTTGCAGCGTTAGACAACACCACGTTTTATTGTTGTATGTTAAACTGTGTAATGATATGCCTAGAGATAGTAACCATCTGACATGACAGCCCTGATTAGCTCAACCTTTATTCTAACGTGCCTCGCTCTCCGCAGACTATTCTTTTTTTATTATTTTGGCAAAAGTATAGGAATTTATGTGCAAGATTAATATGTGTTATTGATCTTAAATGTAGATCAAATTTATATTCGTGAAATCTCAAAAATGTACACCCAACACCGACGTCACAACCCTCTGGACATGTTTAGTATTGCTGAGATAATGTTGAAGAGTTAAAGTGAACGAAAGTTCCAGGGCATGGTTCATTGTTACATTCAAGATAAACATATATATTTATAATGGTTTGGGAAACTACATGTTTTGATAGTGGCAACGGAGGTCACATAGAAATTAGTGTCATCTTTCGGGTAATTACAAAGCTGTTGTTATCGATGCAGGGGCGTCTGGCCTCCGGCCCTTCGGTCAAATGCCATTGACCAATACAATGTAAGTTTTTAACAGCTGTTTTTGTTTTATTTTGTCTCATAGAAAATAGTTATGTTGCCTGAATATCCTGAAATGTCAACTATCGTGAAACAAGAACTAAACATTCATCAAGCATTTAAGATAGTTTATAACATTAATCTTGCATGCTGTTGCGTGATTTATTTAGGTATCAACTGTAGCATACGATGTTTACAATCGGTCGAGGCACTGTCATCAAAACCACATTAAGGTCGTTCACGTGATACTATTTGTCAATAAGCAACATTTACCTGGTGGTTTCCCTTGATTTCCGCAGGTTTATGTTTGGTTTGACTCACTATAGGGGGTTGAGTGGTCTCGATGTATGGTGTCCGCCTCGAGTGCTGGAAGTCCCGGGTTCAAGCCGGGGTGAGGACTGGGATTTATTCACGTGGACTTATAGTAAAATATATTTCCCCTGGTCTCTGGGTAGTGAGATCGAAAGCCCGTGTGTATTGTTGCGCACGTAAACAATCCCTTGGCAGTTGGAATTCGAAAAAGAGTTTTTGCCCGGGCAGAATTTCGAGTTAAAAATCTACCCAAAGTATTTCAGGATCCTCGCCGGTGCTACGGAGTTCGTGCACTAAGGTGAGATTCTCAGGACTCAGGCTTCAGTTAGGAGCAGAACAGATAACTTATTGGTTACACCCGTGTGCCGTGATGTTGATCCGTCGACTAAACTAAAACTAAACTATTAAAAAACTTGACTCAATATACTGTGTCTGGTAAGATAAACATCGTAATGCAGCAGAGCGGGATGTTATGAATGGTGTTCTTGACTCACCGATGACCGTGACACAGATTTATGAGGTAATTTAGAGTGTTAGCTGTCCCATTTGTTCCACTTTTGTGAATAATTATAACACAAAGATTTTAGAGTAACCGGTGACGCATCAAATTGGTTTGAATTGAAAAGGGGAGTAAGACAGACAAACATTCCCTCTCCAAACTTAGTTAGCATATATGCAAGAACGTACTGAGAGTTGTAAACAAGTATGAAATCAAAGAAACATTGACCCATTTCTAAGTGGTGGAAATCCAATGACAGAATTAGACAAGCACTTCTTAATCTCAAGCAGTGATAAATGATTAAAAGCGCTGATCTTGTCTCAAACAGTGTTAAAGTATTTGACGAGTTGATCTTCTCTCAAAGTATTAAAAGAACTGTCAAGAGACCCAGCGAAAATGAAAATCTGTTTCTGAACTTAAGAAAAACAGAAATAATGTCCACTAACAAAACTATATTATGTCCAAAGATGACAATAAACAATGAGGAAACTAAAAATGTCACAAATATTTAATATCTTGGCTCAATAATCAACACAAATGAAAACTATTCAAAAGAAGTGACACACAGGAAGGCTATAGCAATGCAGAGATTAAACAGTATTAAGAACCTGCGATACAGAACCAGCACACATGTTACAGTAAAATTATTGAGAACATGCATCTTCTCTGGGGAAAATGTGGATGTGAGTCAAGGACAATTTCGCAATAGCTAAAAAGAAGACAATTTGGCCTTTTGAGTTCAAATGCTACAGGAAATGTCATAGAGTAATGAGGACCAAAAAAGACGAAAACTCCTGAAATTCTACATGACCTTTACATGTAGTAAGAAATCTGCCTCATAAACGGCATTAAGTCTGGGAAACTGAAATCATGTGGCAAATTGAAATGTCACTGTGGCTTGGCAAGAACAGTGATAGAAAGCTTTGATGCTGGAAGAGACGGAGGTCTACAAGCACTAATATAGATACATGACAATGCGGATACCTTGAGCATGAGGGTGCATGAGGCAAGAGAACTGGCAATAGATCGAGAGACTTTGAGGTTCACCTAGATGTGCACGACGTTCTTCAAGGAACATGCTACATGGTGATCTCTTCTACAGAACTCACTCGCCTACTCTTCATGACCACCAACTGTTTTGGTTCACGATTTTCTATTCTACATATTCAAGACAAACCTATACATCTAGTTATCCTCTCCACAAGTCAACACACGGTGCACAT
Source organism: Cepaea hortensis (assembly GCA_963921405.1). NCBI lineage: Eukaryota > Metazoa > Mollusca > Gastropoda > Stylommatophora > Helicidae > Cepaea > Cepaea hortensis. Next base: position 38,607,124 of record OY992886.1, read on the forward strand.
ACCTAGTAGTAAGACCAGACGATGTCCTGGGGAGACGAAAGACTACATAATGTAAGACCAAAACGATGGTGATTATCAAGTAACTAAATAATAATTAAGACTCTAATCAAATGTGAAAACCCAATGGCTACTTACAGAGAAGGTGCCATTAATATCAAACAATATATGTTGACAATATATAACAGAACACCTCAATTATCAGTTAATTGCTGTTATTCAAATAACGTACTAACTAATAATCATATATAATTTGTCAAAATAGTAGGAAAGTTTTACATGCAGGAAAGAAAAAACAGCGAGAGTGACTGCAACAATCATAAGGTAATATGGATTTATCAATGTATCCACTTAGATAAGCAGCCGGTTATGTGTATATAAAATAAGCAAGGCCGGAGGATAAGTGCTCTGTGTATGTACACCTGAATAATAGGAATTAGGCTTGTCAAATGGGTTACAGAAACAGCATATTGTCACACCTAATGACACTATTTGAGACCAATATAATAACAATAGATATGGAATGTCTTTATTGCTCGCATGTCGTATGAACATAGGGGTGTTAAACCGGTGAATCTGGTGCAAAGACTGTTGTTTGTATCTGCCTGCCTGCCTGCCTGCCTGCCTGCCTGTCTGTCTGTCTGTCTGTCTGTCTGTCTGTCTGTCTGTCTGTCTGTCCGTCCGTCCGTCCGTCCGTCCGTCCCTCCGTCTGTCTGTCTGTCTGTCTGTCTGTCTGTCTGTCTGTCTGTCTGTCTGTCTGTCTGTCTGTCTGTCTGTCTGTCTGTCTGTCTGTCTGTCTGTCTGACTGTCTGTCTGTCTGTGTCTCTCTCTCTCTCTCTCTCTCTCTCTCTCTCTCTCTCTCTCTCTCTCTCTCTCTCTCTCTCTCTCTCTCTATTTTTGTCATTTCATGAATTCATATATTTAAAGGTCCTTGAGATTATACCAGTCAGCAGATACATAGTGAAGCAAGGCTACGATAAATCTACCACATTCATGTTACCAACACGTTTTCAATCAGATCAAACCTATTATTTCGGTCAGGTACATATGGATGTCCATTGATGAAACAGCAGACGGTGAATAGACGTACATGGCAACTGATGGTGACGGGATTTTAAGAGACGACCGACCTGGAGAAGCATGTCGCCTTTCTAGTAAAATGTAGAAAAGGACAGCTACTCATATATTGCTGCGCTATTAGTTTGACAGTGCTAATGACCATCTGTGGTCAGATGGGGTGAAGAGAGGAAATGCTCTGTTTCTAGTAACAGACATAGCTGCATTCATAGTTGAGGCAAAGATCTGAGGATTTATTCAAAATCTGATGATCCTAATGTGTATTGCAAATAAATTGCATGGGGTAATTGAAGATATTTTTCGGAACTAACATGAAATGGACAAGGTAGCTTCTAATGTGTCACAAGTATTCACCAATGCTCCAGTAAAACTGCAGAAATTCGCAGAAATTGCTTTCTCATAGCTTCAGCCTCCGAGACTGAGTGCACATGCTTTGGAACACGGCTCCAAGCAGCGTTCTACCACTGCATCAAATACAGTGAAATAGAAAAGATTGATTGATTGATCGATTGATTGATTGACGAACCGACATCACAGCATTCGGGACATTCCCATAAGCGCTCCGTCCCCATCCTCAGCAGCCAGCGAAGAGTTCCAACACTAATAGTTCCATTAGCAATCTGATTATATGTCCGTCTCGCCTTTCCACTGAGCGTCGAGCGTCGGCCAGATCCCCTCGTCACACCTCGCTGTCTCATTCTTACCAGACTATGGTGAAATAGAAATAGAAAAGAAAAACTGTTAGTGTTTCCGCGACGACGAAGCTTTCTCAGTCAAATTTCTCAAGTCGCTGTTGTTAAGCAATACTCGAGCTGGAAACCTTGTCTATGTCAAGTCCAAACTCAGCACCAATAACTCGACTTGAAACAACAGTTGCAGAACCATGCACGGGTCTTGAACTTGTGAACAGTGCATCGTGTGAGTTTAATGTAGCCCATGGCATGGTGCGTGACAATGTCATTACAAAATTAAAAAGTGTGCGCGTCTGAAATGAGTGGAGTCAAGAACGGACATCAATGCACTCGGGATACTCACACTACCATACGTGGTTTTTCTTATCTTTTAACAGCCAGCGAAGAGTTCCAATATTAATAGTACCCTTGCAGTGTCATTATGTGTCCGCCTAACCTGTCCTTGTGCAACCAAAGGGACCCGAGTGTAAAGGTCAGACGTATCTAGATAAGAAAATCGCCCTCTAAAGTCTTCAGTGTTAACTTGAGCCATGGATGATAGTGTACTGCGCTTAGTGGAAAACATAGTGTATCTCTTTCCCCCCCCCTCCCCCAATCAAAAGGCCATTTCTCTTGGTTCTAGTTGAAGTACTATTAACAAAATCTACATTTGGGTAGAGGAGTGCACGAGCTCAAACTGTTTATCACACTTGGCCAGTAGCAATAAATATCAGTACTTGGAAAAAGTAGCCAAAACTTGACAACTGAGTATCCTCCTGTCAGGAAAATAGAAGATCCAGAGCGCATTGCTAATCAGGAGCCTCCTAGGTGGGTCAAATAGCAAACACTATCCCATTGCACGGGTATTTAAGACGACTATTAGTCAGACAAAAAGATGCAGGATGGCACTGGTAGACAAGATTTTAGGATTCAGAAAACAAGTAGAGCCAAGAATAAGTAGTAGAAGAAGGGGAGGGGGGAAAGAAGGCAACTGGGAGTTCAGTGGTGTAGATAATCTTAGAACCAGCAGTGAAGTAAATAGCCATATAACAATTCAACGCTGTGGGATTTCAGATCCGAACATCAGTATATCAATGTGGCACATATAGATTTTATACCACGATGTATTCGTTAATAGTGATAGGAAAACTTAGCGATAACGAATTTTTCACAATCCTAATGAAAGTTGAAGCAACACAGACTACAGTGTCCGTCTTCCTACTAACTGTGGACGACAGTGTGACTTTCGTAGACGTCAACATTACTTGCACTCTCACTTTGCTGCTGTCTCATGCGTTGTGATTTATTGTTTTCATGATCAGTGCAAGCTCATTAATTGTGCAATACTTGAATTACTGAGTGTCGGCCAGATCGTGGTACTCCACACTGCCACATTTTCTATAGCCCGTCCTGATGTATTCCTTCTGTTACACTATACACATACCCTAACCATGTCTGCCTTAAAGTAAGCCAATATTTCACCAATTGCCGGCTTCAAATGTTTCTACAGCAGGCGACATCTGGGAATGGCGATTCTCATTCTCGACAGTGTGGTGGCTTCAGAGCCAGACATGTCCAGTTCGGACAATGACGACATACAAATACAGGCGTTGAGAGTTCATTCCAGTATACCATTCGTGTTGGTTAATGTTTATGCCCGTAATGCGAGTGTGGATTCCTAGAAGTGGCAGTGCTTAAGTGACATATTAGGTCACGAGAGAAATGTTATTTTCTGTGGAAATTTCAACGCTAAAGGCAAAGCATGGGGAAACATTTCCTCCAACACACGGAGGGGGGAGCTCGAGACTGCACTTGAAACCATTGACCTGGTTTGTATCAACAGCGGCTGTGTCACCAGGACAGCAAGCCGTCCATGTGATGAGGACAGTGCTACTGATCTGGCGCTTGTTTCTCCTTCACTCACTACAGTGTGTAGATGGGGTGTCCTAGGGTACCACGGCAGCGACCACTAGCATATTGGTAGGGAAAGTCAGAACCAGACAGCACAAGGCAACGGTCAAAACGTTCCAGTATGACAGTACAGGGCAAGATGTGGTGAGTAAAATAAAGCGCGACATGCGCAGAAAGCTTCAGGGCAGGAAAAAAAGCTGAGAGCAGCCACCTTGGTGGAATTTCGAAGTGGAAAAGGCCTGTGTGGATAAGCGTAGTGCTGTAAGGAAATGGCAAACGTCAAGAAGAACAGAGTTGCCCTTCCTAGCCCCTGCATGCACTTAGAAAGAGAGATGCACACAAAAGTAAGCTACTTAAAAAAAAACTGGTTAAGGTGGTTAAAAGTGAAAAATAGGCAGAGGTATGTCAAAGAGTAAGCACAGATAAGTCACTGAAATTGTTCTGGCGACTACATAAAATTATGAGTGAGGTATTCAAGATTTAAGAATATTCCTGACTTCCAAGGTGCTGACCTCATCTGGCAGAGGACTGACGAGAATAAGGGAAAAGCCGTCTTCGAACGCTATCTAGAGCAGAACAACCAGACTGGCATAAGAGGCCGAAATCTTGCCAAGGAGGTTACCTCAGAAAGGTGTATCGTATACTGTCTCACAAGCCGTTACTAGCTGTCAAGATCTCCTCAAATCCAACCCCATTTACGAGAACATAAACTTCAATCACCACCGGTATGATTTCAACTTGGAGGGAAAAGAGTCAATCGACACCGCCCAGATGAAAACCTCAGAGATCACGAATCGGAGCGAATACGTGGAAAAAAAACCGGACCAGAAACTATAAAAGATGGCTCACAAGTAAACATCTTACTGTTTTACACAAAGCCAAGACGCGAGGTAGAAGGCATTGACGGACGGCCGGCAACATCTACACATGCACAATGAAAAAACCCATTCGTGAAAGACAATAGAAGTAGGAGCCTACAGCGAAGTTGAACAACGCTGTGTCCTAAAGCCTGAAATCAGTGTCAGTGTTTACAGCCATTCAAGAGAATGCAGGTAAATAATGCTATATTTTATATTAGTTTAGTTAGTCTGTGAGCCTTTTTCCCAGAAAACGCTGGTAAGTGAATATTGTAAACCATGTGGTTAATTCTTAAGAAATTAATTTAGTAGACACTGAATATTATATTCAGTTATCATAGTTTATAGATAAACTGTACATTAGGATACAAAAGTGAGTTTTATTTTCTTCTAGTAAAGAACTTATTTAATGTGTAAGCATTAGACCTAGTTGTACAGTATATTTCTTACGAGTAAACTCGATCAGCAGTGTTTCAGAAGTATGTGAGTAACTTAAGATTTAAGAAGGCTAGGAATACTTAGTTTAGTAAAAAGAAACTATTTTACACATGCCAACACAGGTAATAGAAATTAGTGTAATGTGTAACAAAAGTACATGAGCACCTGAGATGTAAATAGATTTCTATAGGGATCATAATTGTGGGTGTTTGGTTTAAAGCACACATGTGGTGAGGCAATGTATTTTCACTGTCGTTAAACATGGGAAATTAATATTTGTGCCACATAATAATGCTTAATCAACCGCCATGCAAGAGTGGTTATGATTCATGATGGATGAATGTATTTGATGAGAGCATGTGGTGATCCATGTGTAAGTTCATTACAGCTAACCATGAGGAATCATCATTTGTGACTCTCATACGTTTTCCTAAATATCACATAATTTCATTTAATTGATGAGAGCATGTGGTGATCCACGTGTATTTTCATTATTGTTAAACATGAGGAATCATCCTTTGTGAATATCATAAGTAGACCTAATGATCACACAAATCTATGTCATTGAAGAGAGTATGCTTGTTGTGAGTCATGTGTGATTCAATTTTGTTTAAACGATGTGAATGTATCATTTGTGAACCACATCAGTATAAATGACAATTATCATCCAGGAAAATATTATAATTTCTGATGAAGGATGGTGGAATGATGAGATTTCATTGAAATGTCAATGGTGTTGAATCTGTGAATTTATCATTGAAAAAGCACATACATATGCTTGATTGTCATCCATACAGATATGATTGTGTCTGATGAATGATTGTGAAATGATCATCCATGCTCATATGAATATTATGTCTGACGAATGAGTCTGAGTGAGATGATGAGACATGCTGAGAAGGGTATAAGCTAGAAATCAATCTCATGATAGAAGGCAACTTTGCTGTATAATGTCATGTCTATCACAAGAGAATATGTTCAGCATAACCCAAACACTAATTAATAATTTCGTGCACTCCGACGCATGACACCACTTTGTATAATGCATCGTTCATTGTACCATCATCTCGGTTTGTGCCCTAAGCACGACACAACACATATTACATCAGGCGTACTACAAGCATCTGGTTTTATGTCTTAAGCAATATCCCATTTTCTATTTGGATCACTCTTGTTACAACATATGGGCTAGTGTCCTGATGAATGTAATGATAATGAGATAATGATATAGTGATGATGATAAGTGTAATGAAGATGATGATTGTAATAACAATGCTGATGAGGATAATACTTGAAGACGCTTTCACTGATACACCAGAAAATTGTACAGTAAATGATAAATGGAATAAACTTAAGGAAACTCTTTGTAAAACTGCCGTAAAGGTTTACGGCACTGTGGATCATAAGAGGCAGGACTGGTTTGCGGCCAACAGCGAGACTCTGCAGCCCTTGATTGATAAGAAGAAGAAAGCTCTCTTAAGAAACAAGGAAAGACCAACGCGTAACACTCTGAGTGAGCTAAGGCAAGCTAGGAAGGATGTGCAAAAGGCTGCCAGGCAGTGTGCAAATGATTATTGGATCAAGTTATGTGAGTCCATTCAAATCGCAAGTGATAAGGGAGACATAAGAAGCATGTATGAAGGAATAAAGAAAGCCTGTGGTCCAGTGATCAAAAGAAGTGCACCATTGAAAACCTTGACTGGAGAAGTCATCACTGATAAGAAACAGCAGATGGACAGATGGGTAGAGCACTATTTGGAGCTTTACTCAAGTGAGACCAAACTAGCGGATAATGACCTCAACGCCATAGAGGCTCTACCAACTCTTGACCACCTGGACACACTTCCCACCATAACAGAAGTTAAGTGTGCTATAAATGAACTTGCATCTGGCAAGGCTCCAGGTAAGGATGGGATTCCAATAGAGGTTATCAGGAGTGGGCAAGACACACTCACTATACAGATCCACCAGCTAATAGAGCTATGCTGGCGTGAAGGACAAGTCCCACAGGATTTCAAAGATTCAAGCATCATAACACTGTACAAGAACAAGTTCGATCGGAGCGACTGCAACAACTATAGGGGTATCTCACTTCTGTGTATTGTTGGAAAAGTATTTGCCAGAATTGTTCTGCGCAGACTTCAAGTCCTAGGAGATCAAGTCTATCCCGAATCACAGTGTGGCTTTCGACAGAACCGGTCTACCACTGATATGATATTCTCATTGCGACAAATGCAAGAAAAATGCCGTGAACAGAATCAACCACTGTTTATTGCCTTCATCGACCTCACAAAGGCATTTGATTTGGTCAGTCGTGAGGGTCTGTTCAAGGCACTAAAGAAGATTGGCTGCCCACCAACTCTTCTGTCTATTGTGGAATCGTTCCACACAGGCATGAAGGGTATAATCAAGTTTGATGGTGCAACTTCTGTAGAATTTGAAATCAAGAGTGGAGTTAAGCAAGGTTGTGTACTAGCTCCCACCCTCTTTGGAATATACTTTTCACTTCTACTGAAATATGCATTTCGTGATCAGGATGGTGGTATATACATTCACTCACGCTCAGATGGCGGCCTCTACAATGCTCAGAGATTGAAGGCTAAGACCAAAATTAGGAGGGTACTGATCAGAGAGTTGCTTTTTGCAGATGATGCTGCAGTTACGACCCACTCTGAGGAAGAATTGCAATGTCTACTATCTGCATTCTCCAATGCTTGTTCTGAATTTGGTTTAACAATTAGCAAAAAGAAGACACAGATTATGTCACAAGGTGCACATGGGGTACGATCAATCTTTATTGACGACGCCGAACTAGAGATAGTAGACCATTTTACATATCTAGGATCGGTGGTAAATAGCAAATTATCCCTAGATCAGGAAATCAACATCCGGATTGGTAAGGCAGCAACAACAATGAACAGGTTAAGAAAAAGAGTCTGGGAGAACAGGAAGCTTACTGCCAAAACAAAAGTCCTTGTCTACCAAGCCTGTGTCCTTAGTACTCTTCTCTATGGCAGTGAAACCTGGACAACTTACTCACACCAAGAGAACAATTTAAACAGCTTTCATATGCGGTGTCTGCGAAGAATTCTTGGTATTAAGTGGCAAGACAAAATCACAAATACTGAAGTATTGGAAAGATCAGGTTGTGTGACAGTTTATTCCATGCTCAGTCTTCGTAGACTTAGATGGATAGGACATCTTAGGCGGATGGATGATGGTAGAATACCAAAGGATATCTTTTTTGGTGAATTACAGATGGGTAAGAGATCTCAGGGTCGGCCTCTACTACGATACAAAGATGTGTGTAAGCGGGACATGATTGATACAGGCATTGATAATGCACATTGGGAGCAAGTCGCCGCTGAACGTGTTGCATGGAGGGCAAATATCAGAAATGGAATAAAGTCAAAGGAGAAAATTATTGCAGAAAAGTCACACACCAAGCGTTTGAGACGTAAGATGGTGCATGATGGTGGAAATGACCACGTGTTCACATGCACCCACTGTGAACGGACATTTACGTCGCAAATTGGCCTTATCAGTCACACTCGCTACCGCCATAGTTAAGAGTTATTATGCCTTTTTAAAGCACAAACTATCGTCTTTCAAGACGGCAAGGTGCCAATGTAATGTAAGATGAGGATAATGTTATAATGAGAATGATGAGAATGATGATGATGATTGTAATAACATTGACGATGATGGTGATGATGATAAATGAATTACAAGCATATTATAGACACGGTGAACAGGAGGGAAGATACTCGCCTTGAACCTATTGATCAGAAAATAATTCACCTGAATAATATACAAGACTTTAGACCATACTGAACTTATATTGGTTATAAACAAATACTCATTGCAATGGGGAATGATTTTTAAAACCCTTAATGTATAGGACCCTTTTTCTTTAATGGAAGAAGATGAGAGAAGATAACTAGGTACAGAAGAGGATGGTCAACATATTGTCATATTCCAAATCAATCAAGGTATTACTTAACCTGGAGACCTAAGGACAGACATAGGGGAAGATGAAAGTGCACATTTGCTAGTTTAAACGTTGAACACCTGATAGTGGAAGATGGGATGGAGAGCTGTGGCGAAACGCCAGTGGCTCATGTCCTCATGCCTTCTTTGGGTTTGGGTAAACAGTGGGAAACAGCTTTCGGGAACCCTCAGTTCTCTTATTCGCTCAATCCCATGGAAGATAGTTCTCTTGGTTACTGTAACAACCCGTTCTTCTTAAGATAACTATTAGAAGTCTGACTTTTCTTCGGGAAAACCCGATAGGGCACCTTGCACCAAATACGCACTAATGTAAATTCTTGGGCCATCAATGTCCGTTTAAACAACTACCATGTGTAGACTGCATAATGTCAATTTTACACTTTAAAGAGTGAGGCAGATGAAGTGCAGCATCCTACTGGTGGATTGGAAAGGTAAAAACGGGTTTTATTTAGTCCTGCCAGACCTTGGACTATAAATCTATATTGTCTCGACTGGTGAGACGAATTGGCGAAACGGCAGTCCCGCCATATTGTGAGTGGGTTGACCATTGGCCAATCTAGCTAAGCGTCTTGTTCTTGGCATCGCCTGGGAACGAATCTGAGCAATATATTTCCCCAGATGATTTCACTTGTTCTTGGCAGCAGATGGGCGGGTGCTATCTTTCTTCTTACGGCCGGAACTCGGCATAGTATTGTCTGTAATTTGATTATAAACACGACATATATACGGTATGCCGGAAGGAGGGGAGGGCTCCGTGGGGACGGGTTCCACCCATCTATCTTCTTGAGCCGGAAGAGGGTATCCACTGTGCTATCTCTTTCATCTTTTAGCAGATCAGATGGCCAGGTGGACTGAACAATTACTGGTCGATAAGATGATGTCAGGGATATAAATAGACCTCTGTTTCTCACTGAGAGAACCTGAACTCATCTGAATCTACGTGTTATGTGAGACACTGCCGGTGCATTGCGGCGACAGCTCAGACGAGAGCAGCTGCGGGAAGGGGTGGTTTCTTCTTTCCTATTCTAGCTGGGGATAGGGAATTACACTTCGTTCCATACAGACCCACTACTATAATATTACTTAAGGGGGTAAACACACATAATTACGCACACAGCACCACAAGAGCTTTGTCGTGAGAAAGAGAGGGTTTGTAAGTGAGAGGGAAGCCGGGAAACGAATGTGCCCAGTAATAATAAAGGCATGGTATGAGAGTGGAGAGTGAATCTTGTATGAAGAAAATAGGTAATATACCTAGGGTCAAACGACACGACCTGGACAAGCTGGAGGTCTTGTCAAGCAGGGACCTAGCCAATCCAGGACCTCTTGACAGGTCAGGCCAATTCACTCACGTCTCCTGAATAGTACTATTATGTATATATTTTGTTTATGCCAACTGATATGCTGAGACCATTAGGAGTCTCCATGTCGGCTGTACCTGAAGTTTAAGCTAGAGGCTTTCACAAATGTTTGTCATCTCCAGGGTCCTTCTTCTGGAAGTGAATAAAGCTGAAAGTATCCACAGGGCCTCTACGCTAAAGCTATATTCCACTGATGAAGCCAGGTCAAGGTATTAGCCATACCGCGCATGGTGTTGCTATCTCTGAGAGAGAGGCAAGGCTGGTCTTGGGCAAATGACAATTTGCGGTGATGGCGCAACTCAAGTCCTTTCGACGACATAGGCTCGAGTACAGTTAGGTTCGTGGCTGGGCCTACGCATAATTATCCTGCATACCCAATTTTGTCCAGGACAGTGAAAAGCACCTATCCATTCCACATTCGCGAACTCTTCCCATTATTTGAAATCATACCCAACCTTATCCCAAAGGAACATTGGACTGACTATGTAGAGAAGTCCTCACAAACCAGTGGGTTTGGTTCTACAGCGGCCTGTTGTTCGTACAACCAATTACCTGGAAGGAAGGAACTTAAGTCACACGCGGTGAGCTGTATGTGGACAGATCGGACAGTGTATTAAGCTGGATCTGTGAAGAAAAGCTACCTGAGGCTCTGTGCCTGAACTGAACACTTTATCCTTGTTGTGTTTGTAGAGAACTATCTGTTTTAACTGCCTTGATGTTTTCCTGTGCTGTTCTTTATTAAGTTATTAAAATTAAGTTATAGTTTACTCTGACGATCGCCATGTTATCTATGGGTCAGCCAGAAAGACACCTCAGGGAATAGGCCCCGAGGTCGAAAGAGAGAGAGAGTGACAGTGAGTCCGGGGAACGGAGGAGGGTTGGCAAGCAAAGACCTATCCCAGCCAGGGCGAAAGAATAGTATTGAAGCATTGTGACAAGGGCATTTGGGACCCTCCACGTAGCTTGTTACAAGAGCAAACAATTATGTTGGTGATAACTGATTGAGAACACCAAGGCTATCTTTCTCCTATGTGTATTGTCCTCTAGAAACAAGATTCCTTTTATTGATTTCACCTGTTGTTTTTTCTTGAAAAGTACAGCATTATATTTCTAATGTCATATTGATGGTATGATTAGATGTATGTTGATTGCTGACATTTCAGATAGTGGCTAAGTACAGCTAGATCCAGACCTGACAAGGTTGAATGCAGCACTTTGTGAATGCAGCACTTTGTGAATGTAGCACCTTGTTGAGTGAGCACCTTGTAGAGTGATGCCCTTGATAGAGTAGTGCAGACAGCTATTCACCTGCAAGATTTCCTCTGCAGAGGACAGGTATCCAAATTTTCTTAGTCTATTTAGCAAAGGAGAAACAGAGCCAACATTCTGTTCAGACCTGGAGCAGATCAACACGGAGAAGAAAACAACATACATTCATTTATTGTAGCCAGAGGGATCCACAAACCTGGACGTGGAGAACCCATAGTGCATATTTCTTTATTTCAGTTATCCTCATGCCAGTTGAAGATGACAGTACATGTAAATGACCGATAGAGATATCGTTGGTGATATACCCAATATATGTAGCACATAAATGATGGATTGTTATTATTAGATGCATATGTCCTTATTGAATGAATAAGATTGCAACTTTTTTTAATGCAATGCTTACCACCTAAGTTTATGTTTATTAAAACATAGAAATGAGATCATGTCATTTATTGAGTGTTTTTTTTCTTGTCATAGTCAATCGTTTTAACAACCCTAGATAAAATTAGGTTAACTGAGAGAGGAGAGGCAAGGAACCACCAAAAGGGGATTTTTGGTATGAAGGGGAAATACTTGTAATTGTTTTCCTAGAGTTATTCCTTGGTTCTCTGACACTCTATTTATGGACTCAAACAACTGAGCCATTAAAGGTTAACATAATTAAACGGGCAGGATCACATTGGGAAAGAGGAACTTAGTATCTTTTCTCTCTTTGGGATTGAGCCATCAATCCAGACATCGGATGCAGATAAGTGACAGTGAAAGAAATCAAGGCTGTGCTTCGACGATCAAAAACAGCTCTCCAGGGCCAGATGGTATAAGATATGACGACATCAATAGATGTACCGATGACGAGCTAGAAAACTAGAAGACATGTACATAAACAGTATAGGGAGTGCTAGCATCAAAAGGAATGGTTACACAGCTATCTGATTCCCTTGCTGAAGCCTGGCAAAGACCACAAAAAAATTAGGGATATAGAGTAATAACCATGCAGAATACAATAGGCAAGATGCTGGAGAAGTTAATTGCCAGAAAAATATCAAGCCAGCTAGAGAGGCAAGATGTTTTCCCACCTACCCTGCGAGGGTACCGCCCAACAAGAGAAACCTCGACCAATGCAGAAGTTTTTGCCCACGATGTCTATAAAAATTCTCACTCAGGCAGTGACACCTTTGCTGCAGCGATTGATCTTGAGGACGCGTACGACAGAGTACCTTTGGATTTTTTAATGCTTCAGCTTCTTGAACTCAACATAAGTCCTTTCCTCCTTAGTTGGTCGCTTCAGCCCTCTTCCAACGGAAAGTAGTTTTTAGATGTGGCAGTTGGACTTCAGAAACAACAACAATATATCCTGGACATCCACAGGGAACACCATTATCTCCGGTGCTGTTCAACGCCTACACTGTGAGAATCACCAGCGAGCAGATCACTGGACCGGGAAAGACATTGTCATATGCCGACGTTGTTTTAATATATCGTCAGGGTAAGGTTAGATATCAGGTTGCTGTCGAACTACAAACCAAACTCAATCGTATAAGTACTTTTTTGTGTTGAAGCTGGGTGTGAGATATAAATATAGAAGATATGAATGTTTTGGTCTAAGGGAATAAGAATTTGGTTCGAGATATAAGAAATGTGTGCGAGTTCTCTTCCTCATAGGGTATTCTCCAGGAAAACTCGCCATAGCTCTAATTTTCAGAAGGAGGGGACTAGGCAGAAATAGACACCAGTTCAAACTACATTGATAAGATTAATCTCCTGGAGAAGATTTTGAGAGTCGGTCATTAACCATAGGCCTTCAAGGGGATGAGGTCCTCTATAAGAAATATTGGTCTATATGTTGTCGACCTCTTACATCAACTCTCTAATCTTATATATAAAAGGCAATCTCCGTCCATCTGTATGTATGTATGTATGTATGTATGTATGTATGTATGTATGTATGTATGTATGTATGTATGTATGTATGTATGTATGTATGTCCTTTATTTGTTCGCGAACGGCCCATCCGATTGAGATGAAATTTTCTACACGCCTTCCTTTCAATCCAGCGCTGCCAACTGTGATATTTTGTTAGTGTGAAATCGCCTGCTTACTCAGTATTATTTCATTTTTCATTTTTCATCATAATTTCATATATCTCAGGGGACCTAACTCTGTAAAAGTTATTTCAAGGGGCATAACTTTTATGTATAACTTATAGTCATATTGTGGCATCGTTTTCAAAGATTTATAAACTCTTTGTCCATAGTTATGTACCGGCATATGAGTTATAATAAATAATGATACAATCTGTAAGGCATTTTCAAAATTTTCATAAAAATAATGCACAATGCATAACATTGTAACTCATCTTTTTTTGCTTAAGAAGTTACTGTAGTCATGCAGGTGATTAGAAAGAGTTTTCATTAAAAATAATGGATGGTGTGTGGAAGGACATTCTTTTAAGTTACTTTTTTTGTTGTATGAATTTAATGAGAACTTATATGACTACTTATATGAATTAAATGAGATGCTCCCCACCAGGGACTGGGCGAAGCCGGACAGGGTCAGGCAGACAGATAGACAGACAGACAGACAGATAGACAGTCGGGAACAGGAACTTATATGACTACTTATATAAATTAAATGAGATGCTCCACACCAGGAGCTGGGCGATGCCGGGCCGGGTCAGACAGACAGACAGACAGACAGACAGACAGACAGACAGTCAGTCGGTAACGGGAACGAGAACTTATATGACTACTTATATGAATTAAATGAGATGCTCCCCACCAGGGTCTGGGCGAAGCCGGGCAGGGTCAGCTAGTACTTTTATAAACAGTGACATATACCAACTACAATAAACACACTTTGGAACAACGGTCACAAGGAAGTATGAACAACTCATGGTTCTAACTATAACCTTTAATAGGGACTCAACAGTGGATTATGGGAACTCTTAACTCTGCATTACTACGATCTACAAAAACATGATAACAAAATAAAACATCAAATCAGTGCAGTACACTCTTTGATTTAAAAAACAACAACCGACAACCAGTTTCGTCTAACATCTCACCCTGAAAAACATCAGTACTGGTATCTGGAATGGTTTTACCTCCAGGACAAGCATATAGTAAATACATTACCCTATGTTCAATAAAACCAAACATAGCACATGTACACTACTAAACATTCTCTAACTGCAAGAAAAGTAGTCCATTAATCTGTTATCTGGTTGTTGATTGTGTCATTATCCTAACTAAATCCTTTGATAGGAATATCCTGTTAGTCAAGGAAATTGTACGATCACCCCACAGTGGGACTTGACAAACAAACTGTATCTACTCTCCACGGGGAGAGATATGAGAAGATGTTTCTACACAGTCTCTATCCTAAAATCCTCTAACGCATTCCGCCGTTGATTATGGGATGGGTCAATCATATTCTTGCTGGACCTAACAGACTGATATATGCACTGCCAAAGGTTGCTCCGGCTGAATATTATAGGCAATGGTGGTGCTGGAACTATGGATCATGATGTAATCCATTTTCGTGCGGAACATACCAGACAGACAAATGTAACTATCCAAGATTGCTCCTGATGTATATGTCTATATGATGAAGATGTTGGCATTGGTACTCTGGGTCACTTTCACTGGCGTATGTCTTGAGATAAAGTGGGTCTGCATCAACGGTAACTCCACAAAAGTGGCTGTATAACCCACACTGCTATATGCTAGTAAATCTGGCCTATCCAAAAGGTTTCTGTAATTACTGGTTGAAGGTGTCCGGGGGGCAAATCCAAATAGTGAGTGGGTAGTACTCTTCAGTTGGGTAGTAAAGGTACATCCATCATGTCTTGATCGACATAGTAAAATAAAGGAGTGCCGTCGGTTGGTTCCAGACATAATTCGAGTCTTACAACTGCATACAGGAAATTTAGTGATTTTCCTAAAAACTTCATGCAGACGAAGCTCCCTATAAGTTAGGTAGCAATCACTTGAGTTCTACCCAGACGAAAGTAGTGATAAAGATCCACTATACTGTACTAAAATACTATCCTGAGCTGGGCCGCAACTAGGGGTTACTTCCAGAGACGATAAGTGGTATGTAAGGCAACCACAGCAGTTACCACATCAGTTGTGAAATTAGCTGGCCAATGCTTAATAACAAGAAATGTCAAGGGAGGTAACCAGGATATGACTTCCTAGTTGAAGTTGGAAAATATAAAATGAGTTGCTTCCTTTTCGATTGGTACTTCAGATGTCGTACCAGAATAAAGGTTTAAGCCGGGTCTGGTCGGTATCTCTGAAATCTAATATCGGCCAAATACCCTCTCGCAAACTTCCTCCAGTGCTACAAGATTGAAAAAAAAAAAAAAAAAACAAGCGATGTACATCTGACAGAATATCAATTTTCATTGTAACAAACATACAGAGAAAAAATAAAGGGATGGGCGAATGTGTCAATCCCCCTTTTCCTCTCTGATAGTTCAGTTGTCTTCAACTCTGTTGGCGAGTGTGGGATCCATTTATTAAAACTTTAGTCTGGGTTTCATGACTATTCCCTCCAAACTGCCCTTACAAAATGTCACGATGAGACACGCCGAACAAGTCAAGACACCACAAAATATAAACACTCTCATATCACACCCACAAAATGAGAGGACATATAATCTATTTCTAGAATACTACAGGAAGCATCCATTGGATATTTATCCACCAACTACAACCCTCATCCTAACTTTTAGCAGTAGGGGGTTTAAACCTCCGTTCAACAATCTTCTTCCTGTGGCAAGCAAACACTGCACGATTTAACTGAACATAAAATTTGATCATTTTGGCATCCCCCCAAATGGGCCTTGCTGACATGACATGCAGGTCTGGCAAGCTCTCTGAAGATATGGGGTGTCCACCTCTCTTCCCCCATGAGAGTATACTCATAAAAAACATAACATCAACTCCCCTGCATATTCATGAAAAAGATTACATAATAATTCACACACCAAGTAAAAGTACACCAGGCAAGAATCAGAAAATGCACCCTTAAGTACATAATAGTTCACTAGATGTCTAGTAATGACAGTTCTCTCACCTAGAGAATATTGGTTCAAAATGAAGATATAGTAAACAGATTTTCTGCATGGTAAATGCAGATGATAGTGTGATATTCTTCACTAAATATAGGTTAGAAATCATAGCAGGATAAAAATGTTAGCATAGGAAAACTTAATAGTGGCATACATACGTTCTTTGTGCAGAATCGAACCTCAGGCTATCTTCTTAAAGAAGCAATTTTACAGTTTCAA
The DNA here is from genome assembly GCA_963921405.1 of Cepaea hortensis. Classification (NCBI taxonomy): domain Eukaryota; kingdom Metazoa; phylum Mollusca; class Gastropoda; order Stylommatophora; family Helicidae; genus Cepaea; species Cepaea hortensis. Next base: position 38,624,012 of record OY992886.1, read on the forward strand.
AATCCAACACAAATACCAGAATACATGTATTCTATTATCAAATGATACAGGTAGCAACACTCAAAATGCAATAATTAATCTTACCCTAAGCACCGGAAGGCACAGATGGGCGAAATCCACCCACTTACTAGTTTTACATTAGACTTGGTAGGTGTTAAAAACTCAAGTGGCAATTTATTGTCTGGCCAGGTCTAACTAGCCCGTTAGAACTAATCTATTTCGAGCTACTGCTATACATTCCAATTGTGTTTTGCCGGTCGGCATTCAATCCCATATAATGAGATCTCATAAACAATACATCTGAACACCACTTCTTGGAAACTGTGTCTGGAAACTGGTGGAGAATGGAAAAGTATGTAACACTGGGCCAATGGTCAACCCAACAAAGGCAACAGTGACATGGTTCTCTTTGAATAACCATATTGTCAACACACCAACACCAACTGTAAATCTGTGTTCAGAGACTGTGGACAGAACGCAGGCAATGAATTACCTGGGGATACGTTTTGATCGAAGCCTTGCTTATAATAAGCACATAGACCAGGTGATAACAAAGGCCAAGCGGGGTTTGGCTGCGATGCGGTTGATGGCGGCAGGAAACTGTGAGCAGCGCCATCTATATCTTCTATACAGTGGGGGAGGGGCTGGTCATGTATGTTTTTGAGTATGAGATGGCGATCCTGTCTCTCAGCCGTAAGCAGATGGAAAGGATGGAACGGATACAAAACGAAGCTATGTGCATTATTCGTGGATGTACAAGAGATACTGCATGCAGGGCGATGCGCTACCTTCTTGATTTTCCAACCATTGAAGACATAATACCAATTTGCAGAGCACATACCTATCTCAGAGTTAACGCAAATACACAACATCCACTGCATAGTTAAATTATGAAGGTGAAGGGCAGCAGGTTAAAAAGAGGAAGGTCGTGGATGGGTCAAGCCGAAGACATTCTTCAACAGGTGAGTTCACTTGAGGACTTGGAACCTGGCGAGGAGTGGGTACAAGTGCCAACATATTTTTGTACGTCCTTTTCAGTTTGCATCCAACTAGACAGAAAATGCAGACAAGAAAATCCAACTGCTGTGGAGGCGGGAGCACAAGCGTTGTTTTTCGAGAATTCGTGAGACGATAATGCTGTCATTTACACGGATGGGTTGGTCGTCCGACATGTGAGAACCGCATGGGCCTTTACGGTTCAGGCCGGAGGGAGAATTGTGAAGGAGGACTCTGATGCTTTTGATGTGACCACAAGTCGCCTGACTATTGAAGTCATGGCAGTAAGTAACGCAATAACATGGCTCGAGACACAGACATTCACTAGGGAATGTTTCCTTAGCGACTCAATGAGCATGCTCAAGATGTTAGAGATGGGGTGGATCAGAAGAGAGTGGTTGCTCTATCTGGAGCGGTATCAGTTAGCAAAGATTAGTGTCATCTTCGTGCCAGGGCATGCGGGAGTACAAAGAAATGAGAGGTCTGACAAGCTCGCAGGTAAGGCTACTGTGGAGGGCGGACGCGCAATGGACCAGGCTGACATTCTGAATGCTCTACGAGAAGTAACACTTTTGCGAGAACCAATTGATGACTGTGAATCTACAACCATGGTCAGACTACGAGAACAGCAAATTAAAAGAAGTGTAGCCAAACAAGAGCATTACGCAGAAAGCCAAAGAAGATTGATAAACCAACACAAAACTGGAGTTGTTAGCCGCTACACTCTGCGGGATTTGCTGAGGAAGGGATCGGAGCACTTATAGACTGGATGGTTCGATGTGCAATGAGGATGATCTGTCGACTAACAAACTAACTAACTAATATTTCACCAAACGGTGTTGACTCTATCACCGGGTCTGGACAATTGACTCCCACTCATTAGTTTTCTGTATGACAGTACCACTTAGGGATAACTATTTGCTTTAACAAAGAAGCCGAATCACGCTCTTAACGCGCATTAAGAAGAGTTCCTCCACAAATGTCCGCGGTTACTTAAATCAGCACTGGCATCAATATTCATCCTTTTTTGAAACAGAATTTGAAGAAATAGCCAGAACCTGTTACTTTGGTTAGATTGACATATGTTTGAATTATTGTGTGCTTACAGCTGTTATATCACATTTGTTATTATCTGTGATTTTATTTTCCATAATGGCTTTCATTCTGGCTATTAGCCTAATCTACTAATGATGTGCCATCTTCCGTGGGACGGTTTTACGGAAGTGGTTCGTGAACCTACATACCCGCGTTCGAAACACAACTGCGCACAATTTGGCAGCAGACCGCGTAAAATTTTTTTAACGAAATGGTAGGTGTGCTGGTCGTTCAGAAAGCAATCACAAACTACTGAACGTAAACTTGCCAAGAAATCAACAAAAGATGCTGGTGTTGACTGCAAACGTCCTGTAAAGGATATGCAACTAACTTTTGTATCTAATAATGTGCTTTCATGATCGAATATATTTATATATTTTTATGCCTTTATATATATATATATATATATATATATATATATATATATATATATATATATATATATATATATATATATATATATATATACTAGCTGACCCGGCCCGGCTGTCAACATCATCATCTTTCAGCTGATTGTTGATTTCTTGGCAAGATTACGCTCAGTAGATTGCCATTGCTTTCTGAACGACCGGCTCACATACCACTTAAGTTACCGACGTGGAGAGAGCCGCTACCGATTCTCACGCACGTCACGTTACTCTCGAGAGTATACGGGATTACAGTGAAAGTCGTGTAACCGCTAGACGAGGGAGACCGGCCTTTAGTAGCCTACGTTCTTCAATATTCAGATCTTGTTCTATGAGTGCATTTGTTCTTTTCTGTATCGAAGACGTTCTCAAAACATGTCTATAATATTTATATTCAAAGGCATTCATGAGTTGTTCAGCTTGTTTAATAAGTGTCCAGGTCTCACAGGCGTATGTTGCAATGGGAAGAATGCATGCTCTTACAAATCTAATAGATATTCGTCTTTTAATTTCTTTCATTGGGTCACCATTGTTAGTAATTAATAACCCAAGACATTCGAAATGTTTCACTACCTCCAACTTTTCCTCATTAACATATATTTCCTTCATGTTCCCTACCAATTCCATTTTATCTGTATGCATTTTCTTTGTTTTTGCTATGTTAAGATATAAGTTGTGGTTTTCACTATTCTTTTGTGTTGAGGGTATTAGTTTTTTCTATTCCATTCTGTGTTGTGGATACATTCAGTCGTGGAGATTTGTTCGCAACAGACGAGCAATATCTCCGGTGGGCCTACTCTCGTTAGTCGCGGGAGCCGCACGAGTCAGGCGGGGAGTATGACGGTAGTACACGCTTACAAGGTCCAGACACTTGCGTTTCACAGGTGTACGCGCCCAGTGGTTCAGGCGCGTATACGACCCTTACCTGCGGGATTTGGCTGAACGCCTCTAAGTCAAATCCCAAGGGTTTAAGGTCTAGCCATAGCTCATCTCCTGCTCGTGGAGGCGAGGTCTCGGAGGTTTGACGCTGAGCCGCCAGCGTCTGCAGCCTACCTTGTTCCAGACGTATTGGTTACCCATTCCTCTGGATCAAACAAGGCAAGGCCGAGAGAGGGAACATGTCGTTTGGGCACCACATGTTCTCTGAAGCTCTGCCCTGGCATTGTGATGGAACTTTGGCCAAATTCCAACTCACATACTTTGGTCTGTGAAGACTGTAAGGTGCCACTCATGATCAGTGCCAAGTCGTAACTTAAGTCCATGACGCGAAAAACAGAAGGAGCAGAACTCTCGATCAGAAACTCAGATATAACTAAGAAACTAGCGCATCACGTCAGTTTTGTTGATCAATAGTTACGGCAGTCAGATCATGGATTCCAACAGGGAAACAGCACATTGAAATTGTCCAGACCTTGGAGAAGAATATTGAAGAGCAGGACGACATCATTATGGCCAATATAGATGGCAAAGGACAACGTCCAAAGTAGGAAGGATATAGGAGCCTGAAAAGAATAGAACGAAGGCAATAGATCCAGCCGAGACTAGATATATTACGGTAAGGTCAATTAGAAGGGCTAGTGTTTCGACGATTGGTTACTCGTATGTCATTGTAACAAGCTACGTGGAGGGTCCCAATTACTCCTGTCACAATTCTACAATACTATTATATAGCTCTGGCTGGGATAGGTCTTTTCCTGCCAACCCTCCTCCGTTCCCTGGACTCACTGTCACTCTCTCTTTCGACCTCGGGGCCTATTCCCTGCAGTGTCTTTCTGGCTGACACAAACATAACATGACGATCGTCCTGACTATAATTGTAATTTAATACCTTAATAAAGGACAGCACAGGAAAACATCAAGGCAGTTAAAACAGATAGTTCACTACAGACAAAACAGGGACACTAAGTTCAGTTCTAGCACAGAGCCTCATGGACTTCTATCATAGACCAATCCGTAGTCAATGTCGGTTCCGTCCACATACAGCTCACCGAAGAAGTCTTCAGTTCTTTCCTTCCTCCGTAGGTTGTTCGAACAACCGGCCGCTGTAGAACCAGGCTTCCAGGTTTCCGTGGACCACAAAATTTAGTTAATCAGTTGTTCTTGGGAAGTACCATGGAATCACTTGGTACAAAGTTGGGTGGGACATAATATAATGGAGAACAGTTCGTCAATAATAAATGAGTGTCTGAGAATTTGGCGGGGTCCAACCAAGGATACAAAAATGACACGATCCTAGCGTATCGAGATTACTGGCGAGGTGGTATAAAGGCTGATGGTCATTCTTTCGGGGCCAGCGGGGACTCTATCTCGTAGAGAACATACCCTTTGGCCTGGCATGGCCTAAAACTTGACATGGAACTGTCTGAAACATAACTTTCCGCATAGAGGCCCTGTTGATAGTTCCGCTCTGTTAACTTCCAAAAGAAGGACCCTGGAGATGACAAACAATAGTGAGCGACTGGCCTGACTCATGCACCACAATCCAGAGGTCCAATTTGGCCTCAGTTAATAAATTTGTCTTGCATTTTGGCTTACCTAATCAATTAGATAAGTGGCCCGAGTGAATGGGTCTGACATGTCAGGTAGCCCCTGGATTGGCTACGTCCTGGCTTGAGTAGACCTCCAGCTTGTAGACGTCCAGTCGGCTACCCTATGCACCTTTTTGCATACAAGACTCACTCTCCACACTCATACCCTGCCTTTATTATTATTGGGCACTTTCGTTTCCCGGCTTCCCTCTCACTTGCACACCCTCTCTTTCTCACGACACAACATTTGTGGTATTGTGTGCGTAATTATTTGTGTCCCCCCCCCCCCCCTTAACTAATATTATATTGGTTTGTATTGAAAGAAGTGTAGTTCCCTATTTCCAGCAAGAATAGTAAAGAAGAAACCATCCCTTCCGGCCGCTGCTCTCGTCTGAACTGTCGCCGCAATGTACCGGCAGTGCCTCATATTACCCGTAGAACTAGATGATCTTATCGACCAGTAACTATTCAGTCCACCTGGCCACTCTATCCGCTCAAAGATGAAAGAGATAGCCCAGTGGATAACCTCTTCCGTTTTAAGAAGATAGATGGGTGGAATCCGTCCCCACGGAGCCCTCCCCTCTTTCCGGCATTCCGTGGATATGTTATGTTTCTATTCAAATGAAAGATAACACTAAGCAGCGTTCAGGCCGTAGGAAGAAAGATAGCACCCGTCCATCGGCCGCCAAGAACAATTAACATCGTTCCCATGCGATGCCAAGAACACGACTCCTAGCTAGATTGGCCAACTGACAACCCACTTACAATAGGGCATGACCGGCTTTTCGCCAATTCATCTCACCAGTCGAGACAACAGAGATTCACAAGCCAAGGTCTAGCATGACTAATTAAAACCCAATTATTACCTTTTCAGTCCCCAGTAGTAGGTTGCACTTTTGTCCTAATCTTTAAATTAAATTGACATGCTGCAAATACCAAACTGTAGGTGTTGGAACGGACATGAATTGCACCAGAAGTTGCACTGGTGCGTATTTGGTGTAAGGCGCCCTATCGGGTTTCCCCGAAGAAAAGGTAGACTTCTAATAGTTCTCTTAAGAAGAACGGGTTGTAAAGTAACCAAGAGAACTATCTTCCATGGGGATTGAGCGAATAAGAGAACTGAGGGTTCCCGAAAGCTGTTTCCCACTGTTTACCCAAAATCAAAGAAGGCATGAGGACATGGCCACTGGCGTTTCGCTACAGTCATCATCATATATATGTTTGAAAATTACACGAGAAATGATTTATTTGCCGATCTTCAGTCCTGTTGATTGCCATTAAGTTTTCCTGCTTCAAGTTTGTTGAAAGAGTGTCACACCCTGGACACCTTATCTGTTAAATAGTTTTGAGTGAATTTCGTTAAGACACTCTTCACCAACATGAGGACTCATCTTACAGAAGTACAGGAAATCGAATGTTGCCAGCTCCTTTTCTATAGATACGTTACTGTGTCAGATATACACGAAGCAAGTCAGCTCTACCATTATTAGTTTGGATTTGTTACCTGCTAGTAGAGCCATAGCTGCCATTATATAACAAGGTGGACTAGGAATATATAACAGTTCATTCGTTACTGGTTGAGAAGCTGTCATCTATAATTACCTATTACCAGCCACTGGACAACAAACTATTGACGTGGTTTTAGTGCACTACTCTAGTTACACCGGAGCACCATTTTCGTGAAGTTTGTTATCGAAGGAATAGCAACAGTCAGGAATTTTAATCGGGAATACACAGGAACTTGTCAGATATCACGGATTGTCTACACCGGGCGCTGATTAATATATCTACACAGCAACGCTGTTCGTCTGATCAACCTACGACACTACAGGAGTTTGGATACATCGGCACACACACCAAGACCGGCACTACAGCATATGTAATATTTTATCACATACAGAATCAGGCCAGTATGAATTGTTTGAGTTGATTGAATATTCTGTTGGGTGTTATCAAAATTGAAATTGATATTCATTGTTGATATGGTCGAATTACTTTTATCGGAGTTCGTAAGCTGGGGTTGAAGGCCAGTATAGTTTATTTGTTTGTTCCTATCAGTGGTTGTAACTGAAATCTCTTGCTTTGCTTTTGAATTATAGCATTGTTGATTCTCTTGACGTTGGATTTAAGTTTAAGCTATTGGCAATTTAAATTGCTGTTTTTCAGTTGAGTTTGTAGCACATACAAATATACGGTTCATTATATTAGCTATATAATTGACAAGATTGTCTTAAACATGTCTACATTTCAAGAATTTAAGGACATAGGTGAAACGTCCGGATTAACAGGCCAAGACCTTAGGAATTGGGCAAAGCTTGAATTTAAGGAATTCCAGAATCTACAACGTGAAGAGAGGGCTGCAGCAGAAGCAGTAGAAAAGGAAGAGAGACAACTTCGAATAGATCGTGAGAAAGAAATAAAAGAGACAGAAATGGCAATGGAAAAACAAAGACTAATAGCAAGAGATAAGGAAATGGAGTTGGAGAAAGGAAGACTATTGGCGAGAGATAAGGAGATGGAATTGGAAAGAGAGTAACGTACTTTGGAGAAGGAAAGCAAAGAAAAAGATCTTCCGTTTCAGAAGATGAAGCTAGAAGCAGATGTATTAATGAAAGACAAAGAGATTGAAGGAAATCTGAAAGTTAAGACGCTGGAGGTGGAAAAAGAAGCAGAGATTGCACAGACGAAATTGCAATCGAAAACAGAAGACCCTATAAAAAAATATCAAGGAGCAATTAGAAACTTTACACAAGGCGTTTCAATCGGGGCATGGGTGGCCAACTTTGAGCTGTTGGTAAGATTCTATAAAATTCCAGAAGAAATGTGGCCCATCTTATTTCACCGTCACCTCGGGTTGGAGCCTTTAAAGGTCGTCGAGTTGATTCCGGAAAGTTTGCGGACCAATTACACATATATTCGAGATCGTGTATTGAGTCATTTTTCGCTGGACGAAGCGGGATTAAGAACAAAGTTCAAAACCATAACACCTAAGTCAAACCAAACGTTTCTGGACTACGCAGCTGAAACCGCATCTTTGTATGACAGATGGTTAAAAGCTGCAGAGGTGAATGGAAACTTTGACAAGTTACGCGACCTAATGCTCAGGGATAAATTGTTATCATCGGTCCCTGATGCGTGGGTTCGTTCCTGATTAAGAACAAGTGTAAATCAATACCTGAGATGGAATCTAGGGGTGAGTCATACTATAATGCACACCGTGAGGTATTTGCCGACAGTACACAACCAGAACTCGTGATAGGTGCAAGTGCAAAAGTAGAGAGCCAAAGAGGGTATGGTAAAAGTAACAGGTCGGCACAACACAGAAACAGAGGACAATATCAAAACACAAATAGAGAATCAGACAGGCCTAGAAAGGGTCATTTCACACAATGTCCACATTGCAGGCTAAACCACATTTCATCGGAAATGTGTGACCGTCACCCGGAATATGCAGCATATTTGAAAGAACTCATTAATAAGAGGAGGAATAAATACGAGTCATACAGAAGGAATATCAAATGTTTCTCGTGTCTAGCCTGGGGACATACCTCAAGGTCATGTACGATGAAGAGAACATGGAAAGAAGCAAATGCTGCATATATATTTACTAGTAGTGACTCAGAAGATACGGAAGAGGCACATGCGGCCATCATAGAACCATATAATAATGACAACCCTGAGAATCCAGATAAAGATTGATCGGACGAGGAGTGCCAAGTTACGATACAAGAGGCCAATGCGGTAAATATTCAAAATGGCACACTGAAGGTCCACCAAGCATGGGTTAATGGTACACCAACCACATGCGTGAGGGATAGCGCCGCCTCTATTGTTGGCGTTGACCAAAGGCTGGTGAAAGATCAAGATTACACAGGCAAAAGTGTTACCTGTAGAACCTTTGGTGGCACTTTGGAAAGATATAGAATTGCATCAATCAATATACAATCTCCATACTTCAAAGGGATAGTGAACGCAGCGTTGCTACCAAACCCCTGTGCCGGGGTTCTCATTGGGAACATTCCCAAGGTAAAGGATTGCACTCATGAAGAGACCATGAAATGGGAGACCGACCACACCCCAACAAATGCGTTCACCAGAGCTCAAGTGCGTCGACAGAAAGAAGAAGAAGACAATGCACACTCTACAACCCCACAAACTAGGCACAATACACAAGACAGGTTAGTAATAACAATGGACCTAGCCACAGAACAAAAACAAGATCCAACGCTACAAAAATGTAAAAATGTACACACACCTGCCAAAATTGCAAAACATAGTAAGTGGGAATTCATAATAGACAATAATATACGTACCAGATAATATACCAACGGAGCGACACTCCTGGTACAAACAGTGCTACCAAACCCTTGCACTGGGTTAATAATTGGGAGACATACGAGCGAGAATAAAGTTGCCAGAGCACTCGCCAGAACCCAAGGTCACGAGATACAAGAAAACGAATATACGCAATTGACACAGGTTACTTCAACTAGTAATAGACACTGCCCTTTAACAAAAAAGGGAGACAACACAACAATACAAGAACGTCATGAGATAAATAAAGTCAATAAAGCTAGTTCTCAATTAAACGAAGTTGTTCCCGTGATCGTAAGTGGAATACAAAAGCAAACAATCAAACTAACTCATCCGTTGACAAATAACAGCATTCAGAAACCACACAAAGAGACAACAAAAGTGACTGACACAGTGAACAAACGACATACACAACTGTGGAATGGCATAACCATGTGGATTTTCTGGATGATGATCTTAATTAAAGACACCAGTACTCACACTGATTGCAAGATTATAGACAGGTACACATGCGTCAAGAAACATATTACAAACATGCACACAAAAGTCAAGAAAGATGTCATAAAAATATGCGTACAAACAAGTAATTGTTATACAAACTGGCTGAATAAGTGCAAAGAACAATACAGAAAACAAAATGCTTTTGTCTTTGTTTGCTTAAATTACCTTTATTTCAGATATACCAAACTCATTTCATTACTGCAAATATGGTATATAGTATACACACGAGGAAAAACGATACCATTACGCATATCAGCAAAGCTAACATATAAAAAGGAAAATATTCGTCCAGAAAAGACACGATACAAAGGTCAAAAAGAGTATTGGTTGATACAGCTTCTTTATTCGTTTATTCGTTATACTATTCCAGTAATAAGAAGCGTCATTGTTAACAAACCTCAATTTACTTCTCAAAATCCTTACAATTTATTTATACCAACACCGGGAATAGAGCAAAACATGAGTTGGGATATGTAAACAAGTATTATCTTATGTTGCATTAAATGGTATGCAAATTGGGTGAATGAAATATACATACACACGACACACGACACATCAACACATTAGTAACAGTAGATTGGTTTCGGATTTTCCCGTCACATTCTTAACCCTTGTTCATTATGCATTATATCGGAAATTTCCATACTAGAACAGAATACTAATCAATTTGTCCAAAGATTACTATTCTTAAAACTTTAACAGCAGGCCAAATATCTATTTGTTTTGCTACGCCCCAGAAAAGAAAATTCACACAAACAGTTCATATGTATGATATATTAATTATGTTACATATATACATATTTCCTGATGTAATTGACAGATTCAATGAAGAAAATCGGCATTCTCTGAGAACATAGGTGAACTGGACGGACTATGTACGTTTCGCGGAACCGTATTGTTTCACGATGAATACTGTGACTATGAACTTGTGGTTTCCGTGCTCCGAACATTTCGATGGCAAACCAGTTATCTATTTCAGAGGAACATAACAGACTGGAACTATAAGGAAATACGGTTATTAATTAAATGTATTTAATTTATGCGCATACTACATGTCAATCATCAGTTCACACATCACATACATTACATAATTGTGGAAACGCAAATTTACGTCATAACTCAATCATTCATTCAGTTACGTATATACGTCATGACGCGATCATGCAATCATTCATTTGGTTATGCAATCAGTAAGTTGTTTACATACTTAATGATACCACTCATACGAAACATACATTTTGTTACATCATGACGCAATTATCATTCACCTGGTTATTGTAAATCATGATTCATTCATCTCGAAAACGATGAGAGAGTCATGATACTCATATAGTCACATAATTTTTAACATTCCATACATTATCATACATAAATCACGGAGAGAAAGGAAATATAAAGTGATTAACTTTTACACCTTAGACATACAATTACGAATAACAGTACAGACATATACAAAGGATGAATCGCATGTCAGAACGAAAGATATAAATTATGTATTATATGTTTCCTATTTCAAGTTAGATTAATTAGATAAGTGGTTAAGTTGTTGACGTATTTGCTTGTTTTAATTCAGAATTTCTAGCACACCAGTTATAAACGAGTATGTCAATCTACACAGACCAAATAATAATGAAACACCACGAAAATTTCTAATGTACCAGTATATGTTACAGTGATAATGACATAAGCTGCCTATATGATAAGTTTCGCCAGTCTTTATAGCTCACATATATAAGGCGTCAGCGACAAAAGCAGAAGACCTCTCTGAACAAATGGGACAGGAACAAGTGTCACATTATTGCCGAATGGGACAAGACAGAGAAGAATAAAGAAATAGTCATATACTTGGATGTTATATGTCAAAACTAATATAGAAGGATATGGTCCAGTCAATCACATACATCCCCTTAGTCGGGTTTTGTAAATTTGGTTGATTTGGTTTTTCATGAGGATGGATTAACATGAATTGACCTTCTGTTAATTTATCAGTTCAAACCTATTTGTGAGTCACCAGCTTCTTTGTACATCATGTTGTCAGAATCTAATGTGATTGATTATGTGTTTGATTGTTTAAAAATAAATCCACTCATAATGACTTACTAAAATGGGGGAGAGAGGACTCTAGATCTATCAACTGCTCATTATCCATTTTTTCATTTATCTAAATCAGGCTGAGAAAATTCTCCAGACTTTCCTCAGATTTGATGAACAAAAAAGGGGGCTCCAGAGCTACAGAATCCTTGGAGAAGGGGCAGAATTCCAGTTAGAAATCATGTACTCAATGTCTTAGGTCACTGGACCACCTGTTGGCTTCAAAAAGATAAACCAATGTAGAAACACTATTCAAGCATAAATGATACACGGTGTCCCATGACAACCCAGCCGGGCCGGAAGCATAACAGAGTCCATGATGACCGGTAACAATGATCACTTTGCTCAACTTGAAAGTTCTTGACCTTGCAATCACCAAGGTTTACACTGAGTTTGAATTTCACCAGTGCTTCACTGGATAGAATCACCAGACGTTTCAGTGTTGGATCCCCTCGGGATCGTATGACACTCGTCGGACTCTTAGCGGAGGTCCTAACCTAGACCTACCGACATATTCAGCACTCAGCTCCTTCCAACATTGATCTCGCAGAATCAGAAGACCACTCCCAGTATGGCCTCAATCAACTTCTTGATGGGCACTGGAATGAGTGGGCCCCTAGAGCTCATGGTGAAGCTCTCGAATCTTCTTCAGTATAGCAATAACAGATCCTGAAACACGGAGAGGTTGGTGTGAGTACTCAACTACAACAAAGACTAACAGCATCTCCACCATGTCACCTGCCTCTCAGACATTCCTCATGTCTACCAACATGAGTATGAAATCATCACATCATAGATCTACTAGTAACCATAATGTATAGGCCTAATGATATTAGAGAAAGCAATAGCACACCTGTCCAGTCAAGTAACACTTCTGGGCTACAAATAACCCCTAGCACCAGAGTCGACTGTATGACTCTGTCAAAGCATCTTTCACCTGGTGCCAGTCCAATCCTGTTTCACCTTCAATCATCAATCAACATATACACCTACTTCCCTTTCAGTGTAGTGATTACTTTATCGAGAAGGTGTCCAGCCGGACATCTCCTTCCTGACAGACTCATCAATTCACCAATCCCTTAACCCATGGACTGATCAATTACACACACAATAACTATATGACCATAATAAATTATACTCCTGATAATTCATTACTATAGTATTAACCAAGGAGAACTCATGAATTGTTACACTTAAATAACAAACTCATATCACAGCCATAGTGTCAGTTCTGGGATCCCTGTCCCAGATCCTGAGTTGAACTTTTATTCACTGACTATCCTCCAGGTCAGTCATACCTGTGCCGGTCGAGCACAGCTTTGGTGGCCATCCACCATTACACTTTCCCACAGCTACTGTGGGTCCCGTGTACCTTGTCCCGTGACGAATTAAGTCACGTCATCCAATGTAGCAAGCCTCCAGACTCTCCACCACCACACTCTGGCTCCACCTTTTTGGGGGGTTTTTTCCCCTCATATACTACTACTTCACGGCAGTATTCCCAATACTCCATGAACCGAATTAGGGTTCCAGAAGAGTAGAATATTAGAGACAGAAACGGTTAAGTTCAACTCCTCGATCTATCTAGACCTAACGGCCTCGAATTACGGAGTGCCGCATCACCCTCGATCGGGTATGTTCAACCATCGGATATGCTCGATCGCTTTGGGTCGGACCTGTAACCTAACAGGTTGGGCATGATGGAACACGCACGGTCATTCTAGCGGACGCACATGAAAACCAACAGTAACAATAGTATCATAAATACTTCCTATCAACTGTTATCCTACTGATGTAACACCATACTGCTTACGCGGAATAACACTGTTATCTTCACACAGCAAATACACCACGGCCGCTCTCACCTTGATTCCTTGAAAAATCACCACCACTGATAGAACAAGTAAGTTACCATTCTAATGTCACGAAGCACATTACACATCTATAATAAGATCTAACTTATTATTTACAGCGTCTAGCATATCGCTGTAATGACTGGCAACTTCCCGCCTTGTATGTGTAATTAATAAACCAAACAAGTAACTACTACACACCTGGTAAAGAACCGGGATCTCCCTAGCACAACGCAGTAATAATATATATATATATATATATATATATATATATATATATATATATATATATATATATATCACTGTCCCTGCCACTCATTTGTAAACAATCAGTTAACAAATATATCTATCTAAACACATGGGATTTTCACCAGTCCTCGAAAGCACAGTTCGGCCTATTTTATTTACACACCACTCGCTGTGGAATAAGGCTTGGTCCGTCAGGTAACACATTACGTCGCTGATCCATAAAGGCTACTTAAATATACAGACATCCAGCGGTAAATTGTAACGCTACGCGACTACTCATTTCCAACGGCAATTAATTCGTTCGGGGAGGTCGGCACGGCATAAAGACAACAGTTAAACAATAGAATAAGTATTCTACTAACCTGTGATTGAACAATCACAAACTTGACTGCAGATGTCCGCTCTGGCCGCGCATATTGACATCAAAATTACAGCAGCCCTGTGGCTGTGATCTGACTACGCTGAGGTCCGGCTGGCGACTGATCACGACAAACTCAGTGCGCCTTCAACTTGTCTACATGGGCCGCGTGAATTCCATGATTCATGGAGAAAACCAGAGTCACGATAAGTTCTTCCAACCCGTGCTACATGAAGCACTCGTGAACCTAGAGATCTTGATCACGTACGCACTTGGGGGAACATTTTAGATTTATCTATAAATAACTAGAATAGCGCCGCCCCGCACTACTTTTCTAGGGAAATCCCCTATTAATTGATAATAAATTCAAGGGAGACCAACGCATCGCACTCCCTTCAAAGGGATATTATGCAGAGATCTGCCGATCTGTAGGCGTTTCGTCACAATATTTCAGCTTGAAGGATGTATCTAGTTATTTTACTCTATGTTGTATGAATTCTGAAGTATATACCTGACGAGATGCAGCGAAATATAACAGGCAATAAATCGTACATTCTATGGTTTGTGTCTTCGTTATTCAAATGTTATCAGTTATTATTTCCCCTGTGATTTACGTATGCCGTAGTGGAGTTAGTGGTAAGGTATGTACACCATGTCTGTATTTAGAGTCTCTCACTTTGTTGCCAGTAGTAGCAAGTACCTAGCTGTGTTTAATGTCATATTGTTATATCCGGCTGCAGCCGTTACTTCTGTTATTCTAAATACACAGTCGTAGGGTGTTCGGCGAAGACGAAAACATTTGCCGTTGCATAACTTTATTTCATCAAATGACCCGTTACTTATCAAAAGCGTTGACATAATGTGTACTCATATGTGCCCTATACTACATGAAGTTGTTGACATAATAAATGCAACATCACTTGATCAAACGAACCGCTACTAAACAAATGCGTTGTTATTTGCGTCAACGATGATATGTGGGGATGTGTAGTCTTGTGTGAAAATAACGATGTCAATTGATGACGTAATTGAATAGTCGATGTATTGTTTGTTTATCAGTTAGCACCATGTGCTATCTTTCTAATGTTCACACTCGTAAGTGTAGTGCGTGTAAATTGTAGATAATTGTTTTTAAATGGCATGTGGCCTTGTTATAAGGAATATCCTTAAACCCTGACTGGATGAGTCTATGATGGCGTCTTATCAGCTCAGTAATTTAACTCTTTTCAAAGAATTTAGTCTGCTGACTGTTGCTGACATACAAGATCAGAGGCCTATGATGTTCATTGTATCGGTGTACTTGCTTACATTTAAATTAGTTATGACAATGAAAGGTGTAATAGACGTATGACCTCAACTCTTAAGTATTGACAGTTAACATGGCCTCCAGACCTGAAGCTCGCTGAGATGTGAGCCGTGTAGTTGTGTTCACTCAGGTCGGTTAGATGTGTCCACACGATATCTAAATATACAGATAAACGTCCGCCTATATTTGTCGTTGAGTTTTAGATAGACTGCGAAACTGACGCTGCACCCCAACGACCCAAATGCAATAGCTACGGTCCATAGAACTGTGCTGAGGTTTTCCTCCTTGCCGCTGTTTGCGCCAGGAAATGTATAGAATACCATTGTTGTTATCAGCTTTGGAATGTTGCATGACGTCAGGGTTACCGCCAGGAATAGAACAACTTTGACCATTCGTCTTTCACGATTAGATAATGCTTGTGGCTGACATTTAACTTTATCCTGCACGTCATGTGAGGTATAATGTCGAATTTTCGCAGACACTTTTAACGAGTGAGCCATGTACACAGTACAGATGATGATTACAGCTTGGGAGATTAGCCACATGGAGACCCCGGCACTTAGGTCGAGGATAAATTCCAATAACTGGACTTTCTGGTTAATGCGTAACATAAACGTTAGTTCTTGTGTCCCATTGATCGTGCTATTTCCTAAGGGTGTTGGAAGTTTGATCAACTCCATTCTCTGATATACGTAAATGGGTGCATGGATGGCAATGTACACGATGTACATGGTCACAATGGCGACACAACAGCGGTATCTTGTGAAGACCTGCTTGACTTTAAACGGAGAAACTACACAGTAACATCTCTCTAGTGAAACCATGGCTGTGATCCAGCAGGAGACGTCGTAGAGGGCTGTAATAGCCCATCCGAGTGTATAGTAACCTAAAAACATGGCGTCAGTACCAGTGTTGGGAGACAGAAGATCTACTACGAAAGAAATACAACTTGCAAGTTGGATACCCGTAACTAGAAAGTCGGTCAAGGACAGAGAAAACAGACCAACGCTCATGCTGTCTTTGAGTCCCAGTTTTGAGAAGATGATCATGCTGATGAGGTTGGTGACAACGCCCACAACTGAAATTATGAAACGGGCGACAATGTTTAGAGAGATGTGCAGGTATATCATAACATCATCGCTAATCACCTGCGCCATGACGATCATAGGCTTGGCTATTCTGTTCCTTGACCAGGTGATTAGTTTGCAGTCATTGGTGTAAACTATTATAGACCTAATAGAAGATAAATATGATTCTGTATAAAATACAATAACAATAGTTGTGTAACACATTGGTAAACATTATAACTCGTAAAAGAGAACGATGAAACTAAACAATGAAAACGTGAAGCTATATTGATGTCAAGGACATGCAGTTAACCAATCTGTATTTTAGAAATAATTGGGACAACATTGATACACAAACATGGAACTGTTTGGGATCAGTGAAAACATCAGACAGACGAAGCAACGCGTTAATAACCCACACATCAGCCAAGAGAACGCTTATTCCCGCGGAAGAAGACAATTTTTGCACAAGCGCCGTTCAATTTAAGTCACAAAATCGGATGTAGTGAGCTTATAAAATGCCAACCCCCTATATCACGAGCACGACCATCGTCTATAGCACGTCTCTTTCACAACGTCATTCTCGCCACAACCTGCCGGGAGCACTCTTTTTCCTTCCCCAGTCCCCTACCTCACTGATCAGACCAGTTGTGCTGTATGGCTCTGAAACCTGGAGTACAACGAAAGGAGACGAAGCCTTGCTACAAACCTTTGAGAACAAAGTTTTAAGACGCATCTTTGGACCCATTAGGGATACACAAAGTGGAGAGTGGAAAAGAAGAAGTAACAAAGACATTTATGATCTGTTTAAATCCCCGCTAATCACTGATATCAAGAAGGCTAATAGACTACAATGGCTGGGGCATATAGAAAGAATGGAAGATAATAGGGAAACATAACTCGCTTATACTCAGGAAATAAATGACCGTAGACCCCGAGGTAGACCAAGAAGACGGTGGAAAGATAATATATATACAGACGTTCAAGCACTTGGAATCAACGACTGGCAAGAGAAGGTCCACCAGAGAGACGAATGGAGACGGATTGTATCTGCAGCAAAGAACCTCAATGGCTCGGAACGCTGAAGAAGAAGAAGTCCCCTACCTCCTGCATGTTCTTTAAGGCCTCGCATTCACCCTCGTCTTTGTTGGTCCTTGACTCCTGTTCATGGAAATTGTGCTTCTGTAAAAGTCATGTCTTAACCAATCGAACCTTGTGTGCGGGCAAAGTACTGTTCCAGTGTCCGAGAACATCATCAACATCATGTGCCTTGACGTCCACGTGGGCGGTCATCCTTCGCCTTCTCACACGAGATCCACTGTCTGAGAGGAGTTCATTAATGTCGTTCATGGGTCATTAACATTTTGAAATACGAGTAGAATTGTTATGAGCAAGTGAACATGCTGATTGTGTTTAAGAACAGTGAAGTGCTAACAGAAAACTCTTGGGCTTTGACTCGAGCCTGAAACAACATTGTGGAGTCCCGCAACACGTGTTAAGCTCGACACTAGGTGTAGATGAAGAAGATAGAAACATCGACCAGTCTGTGACGAGTTGCTTACAGAAAATCTGATAAGAGTAAAACCAGATCAGAGCTACGTCAGTTTACCACTATTGTCCATAATTACACAATTGAACCATATTGTTGATTTCCAATGTTACAATTAAAGTATCTACATATAATATATAACTTGTCTTTTTTAACTTCATATAGTCGCTGATGTCTGCTATTGTGTCATATGCATGAATGTTAATTAAATTAAAAGGCGTACCATTTAATTACACCTGTTATATTCTACCTGATACTGCACGTTTTATTGGTATATTTTGATCTTCCAAATCCAAAATAATAGTTACACATCATTGATGTTTTACTCTCGTGGTGTTAATTCTATTATAGTCGTCAGATGTAGTCATTCCTGTCCGTTTCCTTATGGTCTCACGCATTCCTAAGATGTTAATGTTCCGCCGTTTCATCTCGTGTTTGATATTGTCTAATTCGCCATCTATACTCATGGTGTCAACAATTCGTGTTTGATATTGTCTAATTCACCATCTATACTCATGATGCGAACATTTCGTGTTTGATGTCTAATTTACTATATATGCTCAAGATGCGAACATTTCATGTTTGATATAATCTCATGACCATACATGAGCATGGTGCGAACATTTCATGTTTGATATAATCTCTTGTCCATACATGAGCATGGTGCGAACATTTCATGTTTCATATTGTCTAAATTACCATCACGGTGCTGCTTGGGTTGATTGTATTACGAAATGGTATTGGCGCTGGTCGTTCAGAAAGCAACGGCAAACTACTGAACTTAAACTTGCCAAGAAATCACAAAAGCAAAACATGCTAGTGTTGACTGCGACGTCCTGTAAAGGATATGCAACTGACTTTCAACTTATGGTGCGAACATATCCTTTTTGATATTGTCTAATGTACCATCTATATTCATGGTGCCAACATTTCATATTTGATTTCTAATTTACCATCTATACCCATGGTGCGAACATTTCGTGTTTTATATTATCTTATTTACAATCTATACTCATGGTGCGAACATTTCATTATGACGCTGTCTCTCATACCATCTATGCTCAAGATGTATACGTTTCATGTTTAGTATTATCTTATTTACTCACTCAGCTGCAGAGACCAAGAGGTGGGCCCAGGAACGTAAAGGAAAAACCGGCTTCCTAGTTGAGTGCGGCGCCGTGAACTAGGCACGAGGAAGGAGCACGGCAACGGAGACGTATGGAGGCGATAGAGGCCGTGGCTGGGGAAGAAGCTGACTCCCCACGACCACATGTGCTAAGGGCAAGCACAGGCTGCACGGACTCTCCTCACCGAGGGAGGGAAGGCTTGAGAGTGGACATGGTAACAGCGAAAGGACAAGCACAAAACAGGGATAACGAATGTGACCGAACGTCTCCACGGCAGGGGAAAGACGCCCGGAGTCATGACCCGGACGGGACCTCTCCCAGAGAGTATCAAGTGTGTAATGGGCCGAAACACTTGGAGAAGGGGGTACTCTTGTGAAGATCAGAAGCCCCATGCCGTGTTTGCTCCACGGCGGAGTTTTTATGACTTACTAGCTGACCCTGCCCGGCTTCGCCCAGTCCCTGGTGGGAAGCATCTCATTTAATTCATATAAGTAGTCATATAAGTTCCCGTTCCCGTTACCGACTATCTGTCTGTCTGTCTGTCTGTCTGTCTGACCCGGCCCGGCATCGCCCAGCTCCTGGTGTGAAGCATCTCATTTAATTTATATAAGTAGTCATATAAGTTCCTGTTCCCGACTGTCTATCGGTCTGTCTATCTGTCTGCCTGACCCTGTCCGGCTTCATTAAATTCATACAACAAAAAAAGTAACTTAAAAGAACGTTCTTCCACACACCATCCATTATTTTTAATGAAAACTCTTTCTAATCACCTGCATGACTACAGTAACTTCTTAAGCAAAAAAAGATGAGTTACAATGTTATGCATTGTGCATCATTTTTATGAAAACTTTGAAAATGCCTTACAGATTGTATCATTATTTATTATAACTCATATGCCGGTACATAACTATGGACAAAGAGTTTATAAATCTTTGAAAACGATGCCACAATATGACTATAAGTTATACAGAAAAGTTATGCCCCTTGAAATAACTTTTACAGAGTTAGGTCCCCTGAGATATATGAAATTATGATGAAAAATGAAAAATGAAATAATACTGAGTAAGCAGGCGATTTCACACTAACAAAATATCACACTTGGCAGCTCTGGAATGAAAGGAAGGCGTGTAGAAAATTTCATCTCAATCAGATGGGCCGTTCGCGAACGAATAAAGGACATACATTGATACAGAGATACGGACGCACATCCTAATTTATATATAAGATTTACAAACTATACGCATGGTGCGAATATTTCATGTTTGTTAATATCTCATTTACAATCTATATTCATGGTGCGAATAATTCATGTTTGGCGTTGACTAATTTACCATCTAAACTCATTGTTCGAACATTTCATGTTTGGCGTTGATTAATTTACCATCTATATTCACAATGCGAACATTCCATCCTGCATGTTGTCTCATTTAATATCTATGCTCAAGATGTATACTTTTCATGTTTGATATTATCTCATTTACCATCTATACTCATGGTAATACTGTTTGTTTGTTTGTTTGTTTTCTTTTTTTGCATATCCTATTTACAGGACATACCAGAGATTCGGCATGCTGATGATATAGTATTGCTATCCACAACACAGAATGGTATAGAAAACCTAATAGCCTCAACCCAATTGAATAGTGAAAATCACAACTTATATCTGACCATAGCAAAAACAAAGATAATGCATACAGATAAAACTAATATGTATAAATAAAACCCGAAAACCCGATGTGTCTCCACCTTGTCGTGGTGGTGGGGGGGGGGGGGGGGGGGGCTTGCGTGTCCCATCGACCCCATGTGCTTGCCGATGAATGAAAACTACATATCGGACAGCTTATGGGAAAGGGGCCAGACTAAGCGAGACACAACCTGCTGCTCTGCAGGTAGACTGAGGATAGCAGTCAAAAGTTTAAAATCAGACACACGAAGGCAGAAGTTCTTGGTCCGGACAATACTCTAAGGCTCTCTGTCGAGGGTTTAGGCTAAAGGCCTCTAAGCCACAAACCCATGAGAGCCGGGCCGATACGCACCTACTGAAAAATAGATGTGTGATACTGAGCACGCTACATGCCCAGTTCTGATACGTGTTCGAAGGCTCTCAGCTGGGGGATATGACGGATTCCCGGATGAGAGGGCCTGGCCGTTTCTCGTTCACTGCTGCACGGAGGTAAGGTGCTGAGCCGGCAGCACATGTAGCCTACCTCGTGAGCGAGAATAAAAATGCAGAAAGTGTCCCAGTCGAATGAAATGGCTACGAAAACTGTCTGTATCTAACTCACAGAGTGTAGACAAAAGTGAAAAAAACGTCTAAATAACACGAAATGGAACGCACGGCTAGCGAATCCATCGCGTGGTCTGAAGTCAAAAGCAAAAGCTTACCGAGTGGATGTCGCCCGCAGTCTGACCGTTCCTGGTGTGTGCTTGAGCGACCAGTGGCAAGCGAGATGCCCAACACATGGAAGTGAGGAACTAAAGCAGCCATGAGCAGGACGTCGCAACTCCTTGGGTGAGCCCAGTCTCAGAGCAATATGGAAGCCTCCTTGGATAGCCTTGGATAGGCCCATGGTCTGCCCCTGCCTTCCCTTGAGGGTTAACCGTGATGTCGATGATCGTTCTATCTTGACCAGCTGATTTGTGGGCGACAACACAACAATCAGTCTAACGTGCCTCGAAACCAGAGGAAGGTTAACCTCATTAAAAAATATCTGCTGAAGTCTGAAGTGACGTCCTACGGGTGGCAAACTAAAAATTGGCACTACGCATTTACGTCCGAGTGAAACGTCTCGTGCGAATGTCTCTCGTGCTAGGAACAGCTCTGACTACCTAGTTTCCGAATGCCGCTCTTGTTCGGAACAGCTCTGACTAGGTAGTTCTCCGAATGTCTGTCGTGCCTGGAACAGCTCTGACGGGCGCAACGACAAGCACATGTCCGAAAACTCGCTGAGTGGATACCATCTGCAGACCTGTCTGGTTTGTGCGGGAACGGCCCGGGGCGAACGAAGTGCCCAATATATTGAAGTGAGGAATTAAAGCAGCCATGAGCAGGACGTGACGATTCGCTCGGTGAGCCCAGCACCAGAGCGTTATGTGTCGGCTCTGCAATTATGGAAGCCACCCAGGATGGCGGAAAATGCTATGGACTGTCCCTGCCTTCATTTGAGGGATGACCGTGCAGCCTTCGACTGTTCCAACTTGACCAGCTCGGAGGTGGACAGTACCACAAAAGTGAGAGTCTCCTAGGAATGCTAACCTGGTCAAAAATGCACGCTAAAAGTCGGATGTGTTGGCCTAAGGGTTTCGACCCAAGGGTGCCTAACCAGACACACCGCAGTCACATCTGAAAAAATCACTCCGGATGAACGCAAAGAAGAAAAAGAAACTACTATGGAGAAAGAAATATATGTTAATGAGGAAAAATTGAAGGTGGTGAGAAAATTTTGAATATATTGGGTCATTGATTACCAACAACGGTGACACAATGAAAGAAATTAAACGACGACTATCAATTGCTCTTAAAAAACTAAAACAACTGAATAAATTATGGAATGGGACAGATAGAACTACACAAATCATATTTTTAAGAGCATGCATCTTTCCCATTGCAACATTCACCTGTGAGACCCGGACACTTATTAAACAAGCTGAACAGCGCATAAATGCCTTTGAATATAAATGTTATAGACGAGTTCTAAGAATATATTGGGTAAAGAAAAGAATAAATGCATCCATACTTCAATAGCTGAATATTGAAGAAGGCTGGCTATTAAAGACGATAAAACAAAGAAAATTGAAATATTTTGGTCACTTGAAACGTCATGAAAGTTTGGAGAGAACAATACTGGAGGAGTATATGCCTGGGCAGAGAGCAAGAAGAAGGCCAAAGAGAAGATGGGTGCATCATGTGGCGGATGATCTCCAAATGGGTGTATCGGACGTGGGACATCTTGCTTATGATCGAGATGTTTTCCGGAAGGTTGTTATGGGAGCGAGGTTCTGCAAAGTACATGCTACTGAATGAACGAATAAATTTACAGGACTTCACTGTCAACACCAGCATTTTACTGCTGTTGTTGATGTCTTGGCATGTTTTTACGGTCAGTAGCTTGCCGTTGCTTTCTGAAAGATCGGCTCCATATACCAATACGTTTAAAACCCCAGCACGACATGGTTTGCTGCCAAATCGGTCGCCGCCGCGCTTTGAACGCATGGTAAGCGGCTCACGGATCGCGTTCGCAAGCCTTTAGGCCACGGAGACGGCGAAAATTTAGTTGTATGTCCTTCACAGGACGTAGCAGTCAACCCCAACATTTTGGCTGTTCGTGAATCCGGGGCAAGTTTTACGTTCAGTAGTCTGCAATTAAAGCAATGGCACAATACTAAGCGTAATCTTGTCAAGAAATCAACAATTAGCTGAAAGATGCTGATGTTTACAGCGATGTCCTGTAAAGGATATGCAAACATCAGATCAGTCTGCAATTGCTTTCTGAACGACTGGCACCTATACCTTTTCTTTCAAAAGACCAGCACCGCTATGTTTCGAACCCGAGTATACGGTATGACGAATCGCGTCCGTATATCTTCGCCACGGAGAAGGTAGACACTTCTTTAAGCTTTGTAAATGCTTTGCACTCAGTCACACGATGTCGGTCTGAAGACACCAGATGTACATGACTTTCCCTACAGACCGAGGTTGCTTCTATGGAGCACTGTCGTGAAATACTGAGAGTTAATGATTCCCAGATGGACGACTGTATACACCGACTGACCAGGTGGAGGAAGGGTTAACAAGCGAAGCAGTAATGGTAACGAACAACGGGTTGACCAGACAGGTGTTTATAGGTCAAGACAGAAGGGGCCGCTAACCGCCCAAGTGAAATGTCGAGTGGAAAAATTGGTTTGCGACTAAAGCAGAGAAATGATTGGACAGCATATTGCGGTATGGATGTGAAACGGTTCAGAGCTGTAATTTTTCCACTAACGATGATAATGCAGTCTGGATGTGAGGTGTCCAGCAATGTCAAGGACTATGCGACAAAGATGACCTATAAAAGAGTGGCTACGTCTTTGTGTCGAGAGAGTGTGTTTCTGAGGTTTCGGGAGAGAAGAATTATGTAAAGGGTTGTGCTGCGTTCGGATGAACGTTTGTGTATCTATTGTGCATTAGTACTCCCAATTCAGACTAGGATGTTTATAAGGTATTAATATATTAGAGTATAGTTTAGCATAGGAATATAGATGTAAGTGAATAGCATTTACCATGGCTTTCTATTAGTGGATAGTTTAAACTTTGGTGAATTCATATGTCTTATGCGGTGTTCACTTCGGAAGCCTTGTCATTATGGCTGGAGAAGGACACTTGCATAAGTAGTAGTAAGGGGCAGACGCTTATCACTGGATTTGTTATACTTCTCCAGGTTCCAATCTCCTAGTGAAAGCAGAGAAGAGATGAAGAGGAATACCCTTGAGTAAATAACATCCTTACATGGGACCAAACAGAATATGAGCAGGTTTTAAGATGAAGAAATAAATAAGTTAAATCCAATACAGAACACTGTATGCTCAAACGAACATACCACTAAAACCCTTAAAAAGGAAAAGAGGTTAAACTGTGGCAAGCAGGGATACTTACAACTACAAACGTCGTGTAGGCATAGGGAAGAAAGATTAGACAAGTAAAACAGTATTAGTAAGGAAAGACTATAAGAAGAACTGTGACGATGTGGTGGTTTTCCGATGTTGGATACTTACCTTCATGAAACAGATTCAGGAGCATTCATAAACTTACGGGACTTTTATTACGGTACCTTGACTCAGTGGTGAACAGTTTTGTTTCATTCAATAACGGATTTACCATCAGATTCAAGCATACGGATCATCCCGGGTGAGCTCTGTCCTGTTTGATGTGTTGTCCTGTGATCTTGAAGAATGAAAGGACGAGAAGCAACACAGCTGATAGACATTCAGAGTTCATATCTGGCAACCACACTAGAAGAACATACCAACAACATAGACAATATCCATACATACACCAGACATAGTTTTTTATTAATAAATCTTTTATCGTATCGTTGAAAGGAACTGTTGTCGGAGTATGTGTTGAGGGAATAATAGAGAGAGAGAGAAAGAAATAGATATATGGAATGGAAGACAGAAGAGAGGAGTGTAGACCAAAGTCAGTCAATAATCCCAACAGATACTAAGTTTAAAGATGTGCTTGTTGATTCCAATCTCCTCTCGGGAATAACAGGACAAGCACCCACTTTCGCTGTTCATCTGATAGTTTGTAAGTTGTCGAAGTATCATACTAATGGTGTATTGATTGATTGATTGATTTATTGATTGATTTAAGAACCGACATCACAGCATTTGGGGCATTCCCATAAGCGCTCCGTTCCTATCCTCAAAGCCAGCGAAGAGTTCCAACACCAATAGTGCCAGTAGCAATCTGTTTATATGACCGTCTCGCCTTTCCTCTCCTCCGAGGTGTGCACGTGCTCCCACAAGGCCGCAACCACGTCTGCCTTGTCATACATCAATATTCCACCAAGTTTTGCAGAGCCAGCCAATCTGTCTGCCTGTTCAATCCCCAGCACACCGGCATGCCCCGGAGAAAAGATCCAGGCGATGCTTGCGATCCGTGTCCTCCGAAGCAAGACAAGCCACTCTGCACGAAGCATGCCTGTCCTCACCTTCCTCAGCATGCTTTCTGAGTCAGTTACAATCACGATGTGTGTGTGTATCGTATTCTCCATCCAGTGGAGAGCTGCAGTGACTGCCTCCACCTCCATTCTAAAGCTAGATGTTGTGGTATCATATGCCAGGCTCTCCTGCACCAAACGTCGACTATTAGCTTTTACTACGAAACCCCAGGCACTTCTCCTATGTCTTGACACCGAACCATCTGTGTAGATGATCACATCACCCAAGCGAGCATTATCCTGAATTAGTTGTTGAATTTCCACTTCCGTGGCTCCTACTGGCCATTCCCTGCACTCCCGGCTCATGTAATTATAACTCTGCACAAGTCTGACTGCTCCGCTGGCACTCTGACCCACTCCTCTGCTCGCCTAATGTTCTCCAAGATGCACACGTGTCTGATCGTATCTTCCGCCTGAGCCATCCGAGATTTCCCTCTTATCAGTCGCTGACCCTTAACTAATGGTGTAAAACGACGATTTTCCCTTGAATTACGCCCGTTTGTCTACGGTTGAACTCATTACGGGTGATCTCTCCCAGAGGTCTCCGTGGCGAAGTAATCAAGCCGTGGGCCTCGCGCTCCGAAGGTTGAGAGTTCTATTCCGGGTTACGTCTTTCAGTTCACAAGTGCATTTTTCTCGGAGACTCCAGGGGGAGTCGCTGGAGCTACGGAGTTGGCGCATTGTGCGACGCTTTCGGCAGGTGCACTGCAGAAAGAGACCGAGCCTTATGGGATACAACGAAGAATCCACTCGACATTTAAGACACTTTATTTTTATCTCACCTAGCCCTCAACTGAACACATAATAAAGATTGTGTATGGTGCCTCTTATCTGCCGGTCACCATTTCACAGAACTTTCAGGAAATTTATTCGGATATGTGTGCCACTAAATAACTCTCTACCTCTCATTGGTCACCTCTCAAATATGACAGATACCCATGGAATAGAAAAGAAACAATCATGACCCTTTGATTCCCATGAACGAATAAGGAGATAATCATATAACACGGATTAACATGGACGAGTACAGACGTAATCATATACCATGAACTCATAAGATATACAAGCACAGTTCAAACATCCTGCTTAAGGCGATTTCGGATGTGGCGAATTTCTGTTGTGGAGAACACTAATGTAGTGTACGTTGAAAATGCATTACTCTATGCTTGCACTCTTATATTTCTGATAAGAAGAACTATTTCTTGGGTGCGAGGTGAGTTTACCTTATCAGGTCTGCACTGCACTACATATTCCCATGGAAGACGTAGGAGATGATCAAGTAACACAGATGCCAATGTACAAATACGAAGATATTAAATAATACAGCTTTCCATTTATGAGTCATCATCACCCAGTGCCTTGAGGCTGGAACGGGCGTTCATGCCCATCAACAAAATTGCGATCTTCGACGTGATAGATCAATTCGTGTGTTGACTCCCTTCCACGGCATGGCACAAGGCAGTCAAGACTATTCTCTCGCTGTCTTCCTCTGTCTCTCTTTCTTTAGGTGCCTGGTCGGGAGCAGATATCGGCGATCGTGACTGCCCTGTCCACTCTAATATTTGTTAATTGTCTTAGTTCGGCATCTACATTTGTTTCCTATCCGGTCTTCCTGGCCTAGGAGTTAGCGACTTTCTCCGTAATCCCGTTTATCCACGTGAGCAAACGCAGCTGCGCGAAAATTGGTAGCGGTTCTCGCCGGGCCCGTTACTTACGGGATATGTGAGCCGACTGCTCAGAAAGCAATGACAAACTACTGAGCGTAATCTTGCCAAGAATTCAACAACATCGATAAAATTCTGGTGTTGACAGCGACGTCCTGTAACAGGATATGAGAAAAAAAAATGCGTTTCCTGGTTGTATAAGCTTTCCATATACATCTTTCTCTGTCTTCTACTGCCTCACTTGCCTATATATTGACGGCAGCTCGTCTATTGTATCGTTATTGTGCCTATAGTTAGTTAGACATCTGCATAGTGATAATGTAATACAGAAACCCCCATTTTGTGCGTGTAGATTGTGTATTTCACAGAGAGATTAGAAGCAAATCAGCACTTAGAAGATATAACATAAACACGTGCACTGAATGCTAAAAGTACATGACAAATCATACTTTGTCGCAGTATTTTAATGGTCCGTGGTATATTATTTATTGCTCAAAGTAGTAGTAGACACCTTGCAGTCTTGACAGACAAAAGTATGCGAGTGGAATGTGGCCAATATTCCATCACAATGTCTGGGCAGAGCTTCAGAGATCATGTGATGCCCAAACGACATGACCCCTCCCTCGGCCTAGTCTTGTGTATTCCAGAGGAATGGGTAACCAATACGTCTGGCACAAGGTAGGCTGCAGACGCTGGCGGCTCAGCGTCAATCCACCGAGACCTCACCACCACGAGCCGGTGGCGAGTTATGGCCAGACCCTGACACTCAAGGGACCCGGCTTAGAGGCGTTCAGCCATGTCCCACAGGTGAGGGCCTTGTACTAGAAATACTGAACAGATAAGTGGGTATACTTGGTTGAGAACGTATTTTACACTTTGATGATTGATGCACTTATAAGAAGAAATAAACATTAATAAGCATTCATACGAGTGCTATTCAAAACCATTTAAAGTATTTCACTCGCTATGGCATTGCCCTCAGGGATTCCTCGGCCACCGAAAATGGTGTACGTTTATAATTACCAGTTTGAGAGTTTCAGACAAAATGGTGTGTTTAAGGTGTCAGTCGAGACTACACATAGATTAACGTCGCTTTAGGCCGCCGTGAAGTAGCGACCCTTCAACGACAAATTTACTAACTCAAGCTGCATTTACCAAACCAACTATTTGCCTGAAGTATTGTTACTTCTGATTGTGGTATTTACAGCCAAGGAGAACTGATATCAGTGCAACCTGTGTTGGGGAGATGTGATTTGAATTTGAGCTGTGGAATTATTAGTTATCGATGTAATAAATGGTATGTGCCATAAGTAAAATTCAAGATTGTAGCTTAGATATTAAATTGTATCTGAGATATTAGAGTGTAACTTAGATATTAGATTATACCTTACACAGACAGTCCAGATTCGAGATGGTGGTCCATTGCATGCCTGATTAGGTAGAAACAAACATATATGTGAATTTGCGTTAATTACATTGTCGTGACAATCTAATGTTTATCACAAATTACATCAGGATCGAACCCACAATCTTCAAAGCGGGAGACAGAAACAAATAGACAGACAGATAATCAAGGATATTAATAAAGGACACCCCCCAATGCGCCGTGGGCACATGTTTCTAGACCCATCAATTTATAAACCAGTCGGCCCTCCTCGGGTGATGTGGTCGGTTGTATCTCATGCCGCCTGCATTTCCCAAGACATTTTCTGGTAGCCTGCTAAACTCACTTTATAAAATCCTCCCGATGCGGGTTCAACCCTATAGCCACCGGATCTGCAGTCCAGCATCTGGCCACTATGCTATCGCAAATACAAACCGTGGATATGTAACATGTGGTAATAGTGTTATGTTATCATATTGCCACTTCACATCCGCCCCGCACAAATATTCTAATTAAATAAGTGACTGTTTCCCTATATAGGGTATTCGAACATTTGACAAGAGGATCGGCTCCTTATTCACCAGTTGAAGTCATGATAAATTCATTACAAAGACTCCATTTTTAATGTTTAGCAGATTGGATGAGCTATTGCACGTCAAAAACACGTATTTTTTTATGTTTTAGAAGATCGGATGAGTTATAGGAGGTTCCGACAAACCTGTTGCTAATGTTTAGCGGATTGGTTGAATTATTGGGCGTTTCAACAAACCCATATTAAATGTTTAGAAGTTTGGATGCGCTTTTAAACGTTCAAACAAACTCATTTTAAATGTTTAGCTGATTACATGAGTTAGTAAACGTCAAACAAACTCATTTTAAATGTTTAGCTGATTACATGAATTATTGAACGTCAAAAAAACTCATTTAAATGTTTAGCAGATAGCATGAGTTAGTAAACGTCAAACAAACTCATTTTAAATGTTTAGCTGATTACATGAATTATTGAACGTCAAAAAAACTCATTTAAATGTTTAGCAGATAGCATGAGTTAGTAAACGTCAAACAAACTCATTTTAAATGTTTAGCTGATTACATGAATTATTGAACGTCAAACAAACTCATTTTAAATGTTTAGCAGATGGCATGAGCTACTGAACGTCAAACAAACTCGTTTTAACTGATTAAATGCCTAAAGCGACTTTCCGTATCTGCTATGGGCTTATATGTGGCCGAAATATTATTCTTGCCTTACAATACAACATGTATGCTACCATATTAACAACTTATAAGTCATAACTGTGATAGCCCTATACTTCCCGTCTATTTTTGTTTGGTCTAAACATTTATATTGGATGAGTTATAAGTCGCTCTGAAAACCCCATCGTTAGCAGATTGGATGAATTATTGGGCGTTTCAACAAACCCATTTTAAATGTTCAGCAGATTCGATGAGTAACTAGGCATTCCAAAAAGCCCATGCGAATGACCAAAATCACACATGAATACACGAAAAAACAACTACACTGCTATGTACACAACACACACAAGGAACATTTCTGGAATACTTGTCCAATCCTGAAGCCCAGCAACTTGGCAGGGAAACAAGAGGGCAAAACACATAATAGTTAATCAAAAAGACTATTAAGACAGAGGTCCCAGGGAATGCGCATACAGGAGAATACAATTTATTGTATGAGCGAATCGACGCACTCACGCACATACATGCAATCACAGGTACACACATACACACACATACATATATACATATGTATATGCACACACATACACGCTCACATACATACATCCATAAAATCACAAACACCCACGCACCCACCCACAAACGTTCAAACTCACGTACACACATGCAATAACACATACACACACAATCGCACACACATGCATATGTATATATTGTCAAGAAGGTGTTTTGGAACACGCCAGTGGACGATGGGTTACATTATTGTCACCTCGTTATGTACTGGGAAATAATTCGCAGACAGCTCAACATCATGTGTGGAGAAAAGTCCATTCACTAGGAAATTATCCTCCTGAAACTTCTTCCTTCGCGTAGAAACTACCCGCTTGAAGAATTCCCTTTATGAGGAAAATAATCGCTTGAAGAACTCCCTTTATGAGAAAACTACCCGCTTGAAAAACTCCTTTTATGAGGAAACTACCAGCTTGATGAACTCCCTTTATGAGGAAACTACCCCTGTGAAAAAGACCCTTCATGGGGAAACTACTCTTGTGATGAAACTACCTTCATATAGAAACAACCAAAGTTAGGGATTTTCATTCATGAAGCACCTGCTCTCTTGCAGAAACTCCCTTCATGAAAAACTTACCCTCATGAAGAAACTCCCTTCATGAAGAAACTACACGCGTGAGGAAAATCCCTTTATGAAGACACTCCAGGTTATAACACACTGCTTACATTAGAAACTAACTGATTGACAATACTCCACGCATGAAGAACTTCCCTGTATGAATAGACTGTCTGCATGAAGAAACTCTCGACATGAAGACAAAAGTGTCCATGTAGGAAATGCAATTTGTATTACGAATGTTTTTACATGAAAAGAGTCCATGCATGATGAAATCCTTACTATGACGAAACTCTTGGTGTGAAGAAACTCTCTACAAAAAGTCACTCACTGCATAAAGAAATTCCCAGAGTGAAGAAGTTTCTTACATGGAGAAATGCTCGTCATTAAGAAATTCTTAAATTAAAGACACCTTTTGCATAAAAACAATTCACTTCATGAAAAAATTCTCGCTATCACATACTCTCTGCACAAAGAAACTTTATGCCTGAAATAAAGAAAACAAACTTGGCCCTGAAATTGCCATGAAAACAATTATCTCTTTGAAGAAGAAACTTCATACATTTAGAAACTCTCGTAATGAATAAACTCCCAGCATGAAAAAACGTGCAGAGTGAAGAAAATCATTGCATGGAGAAACTCCTCGTATTAGGAAACTCTCAGTTTTAACAACAACGCCCTGCGTGATCATATTCTTTGATTCTGTCGATCAAAAACTGCACGAAGAAAAAATCAGAACATTTCTGTAATTAGAGAAACAAAAATTTCATGCACAGATTACATTTATGTAGAGAATTTCAGAAGATTCTTTCTGCATGAAACATTAGACGATGTACGTATCAAGCAGCCTAGCGCTATTGGATCATCGGGGCACACATACGTTTGATATCAAGATGTCTTCGTTAATAGTGTTAACTATAGCACTAAGCGATACACCATTTCACTTAATCTCAATACAAGTTGAAGCAAGGCAGACTACGGTGTCCTTTTGCATTCTGACTGTTACCGCCCGTGGGGCTACCTAGATGTCAACATTACCTGCACTCTCACCCTGTTGCTGTCTCACATTTCTCGACTTATTGTTTACATGAACAGTACTAGCTCATCAACTTTGAAACACTCCATCCATGTAGGAACTACTTCGTCGAAAAAATTTTCTGCATGAAGAAACTCCATCGACCAAGAAATCCACACCTGTGAAGATATTGAACAGATGAAGATATTAAATGCAAGAAGAAAGACAAAAGGAGAAATACAAATATCTTCGCGAGGAAAATTTCTCTTTGGAAAAATTCTCGACATTGAAAAATACCCCATATGAAGATAACATCGTTGTGCGGATATCATCGGCATGAAAAAATCTCGTGAAGACAATCTCTGCATGAAGTAGTACTCATAATTCAGAATTATCTTCATTAACAAACCAATGGGCATGCATAAGTAAGCGGCAGAAAGAATATATGCGCATAAAAATAACTCAGTAGAAATAATTATTCCGCATGAAGATATTCTCAGCATGAACAATCACTTGATATGAAGAATCTCTCGACGTGAATTTACTATGGATGTGAAGAATCTCTCTACATAAACTATCCACAGAAAGAAACTCTCAGCCTGAAATATCTCTCGACATGTAGAATCTCTCGACTTTGAATAAACTATCTGTATGAAAATAAAAATAAAAATAGGCATGAAGAAATTCACAGCATTAAGAATCTCTCAGCCTAAAGAAAATCAGTACATGAAGTAACTCTCGTTATGGCAAAATGCCTGCATCAAGAATTGAATCACGTGTGGCAAAACTGTCTGAATAATGCAACTTTTAGAATTAAGAAATGTTTGTCATTAACAAACTCATTGCCTGAAGAAACTCCCTACATGAAGAAACTCCATGCCTAAACGAATTCTCTTATCAAGAAATGTTTTAACTAGACTCCATTCATGAAGAAACTCCTCAGTTTCTGAGCACAGATTTACAGTTGGTGTTGGAGTGTTGACAATATGTTTATTCAAAAATAACCATGCCACTGCTGCCTTCGTTGGGTTGACCAATGCCCCAGATTCCACACACCAAGTGCTTATGCGATTGAGTTCTGTTTGTAATTCCACAGCAATCTAATCTCTGTCCTTACCCTGACGATATACTAACACATTGTGGAAATACGACAATGCCCTCGCTTTGCAGGCATAAACATTAACCAACAGAAATTGTTGCTCGGATTGAACCCTGATAGCCTGTATTTGTATCTCACTGCTGTCCCACCTAAAATATCTGTATATCTATATATGTTATAAGACAACATACACATAGAGAACATACACATAGAGAACATACACATAGAGAACATACACTTATAGAACATACACATAGAGAACATACACACAGAGAACACACACATAGAGAACATACACACAGAGAACACACACATAGAGAACATACACATAGAGAACATATACATAGAGAACATACACATAGAGAACATACACATAGAGAACATACACATAGAGAACACACACATAGAGAACACACACATAGAGAACATACACATAGAGAACATACACATAGAGAACACACACATAGAGAACATACACACAGAGAACATACACATAGAGAGCATACACATAGAGAACATACACATAGAGAACACACACACACAGAGAACATACACATAGAGAACACACACAGAGAACACACACATAGAGAACATACACATAGAAGGACTACCAAACACATAGAGAACATACACATAGAGAACACACACACACAGAACACACACATAGAGACATACACATAGAGAACACACACATAGAGAACATACACACAGAGAACACACACATAGAGAACACACACATAGAGAACATACACATAGAGAACATACACATAGAGAACACACACATAGAGAACATACACACAGAGAACATACACATAGAGAGCATACACATAGAGAACATACACATAGAGAACACACACACACAGAGAACACACACAGAGAACACACACATAGAGAACATACACATAGAAGGACTACCAAACACATAGAGAACATACACATAGAGAACACACACACACAGAACACACACATAGAGACATACACATAGAGAACACACACATAGAGAACATACACACAGAGAACATACACATAGAGAACATACACATAGAGAACATACACATAGAGAACACACACATAGAGAACATACACATAAAGAACACACACACAGAGAACACACACATAGAGAACATACACATAGAGAACACACACATAGAGAACATACACACAGAGAACATACACATAGAGAACACACACATAGAGAACATACACATAGAGAACACACACATACAGAACACACACATAGAGAACATACACACAGAGAACATACACATAGAGAACATACACATAGAGAACACACACACAGAGAACACACACATAGAGAACATACACATAGAGAACACACACATAGAGAACATACACACAGAGAACATACACATAGAGAACACACACATAGAGAACACACACATAGAGAACATACACATAGAGAACATACACATAGAGAACATACACATAGAGAACATACACATAGAGAACATACACATAGAGAACATACACATAGAGAACATACACATAGAAGGACTACCAACACATAGAGAACATACACATAGAAGGACTACCAAACATTAGATTGAAGACATCAATCAATCAATCAGTTGCCGTCTTCACAGTGAAGGTTGACTGCAGTGGATCTCCAACACTGTCTGTCTCTCGCCTTGACTGTACATTTTGTCAGGCTGATGTTCGTCCACCTCTTGATGTTATCCTCCCACTTGTATCGTTGTCTACCTCTTGCTCGCTTGCCCTCAACCTTGCCTTCCAGTATGGATTTTATAAGAGTATCATGTCTTTTAACGTGGCCGAAATATTTCACTTGCCTCCTCTTTATTTCTTTCATCAACTCTCTCTTTATTCGCAGTTTTTCTAGAACCTCTGCATTTGATTGTTTTTGTTTCCATGAAATACGACATATTCGTCTGTATATCCACATCTCCAGGGCTTCTATGCGACTTTCTAGTTGCTTGTACAATGCCCAGGCTTCCGCGCCATACAGTAGCGTTGAATATACGTAGATTGAAGAAACCATTCCACAATTAGATGAAGATCAGACAATAACTGTGGCTATAAAAAGTGACAACTCTTAGTTAAAGGATGCGTTTGAGGGAAAAGTTGAGGGAAGACTGGAAAGTTAAAACAACATTGCATATGGGTAAACACCAATAGGATGTCAGCGTGGCCGAGAGGTTAAATGAGCTTACGCTTAAACTTTCGGTGCGCCGACGGCGAGGTACGGGGTGCCCTCCCTACACCGGTCAGTGGCCGTAACGCTGATTTCTCGATCAGAATGCGATGATCAACTACAACACGTAAATTGGACTAGTAAATTAACATGGAGTTCGCGTTGATCGTAGCGTCCTGAAGGGACATCAACATCTTTGTGAAAACAAAAACGAGAGATGGAGTGGAAGAAGCCTTACAGACAAGGATCAGGGTGTGTCCATACAGGATGTTCTTCTTCTTCTTCTTCTTCTTCTTCTTCTTTCGTTCGCTTGAAATATGTCTATAACTGCAATGTTGTGTCTTGTATGAATCTAACAGTCTTTTTTAGTTTACTCAGCGGTCCATAGAGTTTATCTTCCACTGTTGTCTCTCTAGGCCAGAAGGTTCGCCTGGATATGTTGTAGTTTGGGCAGTCCTGGAGTATGTGCTCTGCTGTCTACGACGTCAAACCACATGTGCACATGGCTGAGTCACCAATCTTGAATTTTGTATACATGTGGTTGCGTAATCTATTGTGTCCTTTTCTGAGGCGCAGAATAATGACCTGTTCTGGTCTGTCCATAATGTGGTAGTTGCCTTGCGTAGGGTTTGGTGGCCTTCTGACTGATTTGATCATTCTTTTCTTTTGGTGGACTGTAATGGGCACATCAGGCTGTTCTTCTTTTGCTCCTTCCTTAGCCAATCGATCAGCTATGTCGTTTCCGGGTACTCCACATTGGGATGGTATCCACTGTATGGTGACCTTATGCTGACTGCTAAGTTCAGAAAGTAGTGTCCTTAGAACTGGTAATTTCCCAGACAGGAGTGACTCTATTACTGATTTTCCATCTGTCAATATCACCACAGGTTGTCTACCATGGCTGGAATTTTGAAATTTCTCTATTGCTATCTTGATTTCCTCAATTTCAGCATCATAGTTATGGCAGTACTTTCCTGTTGGAACTCTGGCTGTGTCCCTAGTATTATTAGGGTATTCTATATACACTCCCGCTCCTCCATTTCGAACAGCATTTTGAGCTGACCCATCTGTGTAGACTCGGATCCAGAGATCATGTGGGTATTCGTCATCAAGGAAGCTGAGAGTGTCTATTCTGCGCTGTACACTGTTCTGTTCTTCCTTGTCAAATATTCCTCTCACTTTTGTCTGGATTTGTAGCGATAGTCTATGTTCATCTTTCCATGGAGTTCGCTCTGGAATAGTTGTCAGTGGGATAGTAACTGAGGGAAGATCGAAGGTTTCTCTGCAGAGTCGTTAGGCCTGGTGGATGATACTACTTCTTTTCAACCGCCCCATAGCTAAGTTCTCAAATCGGTTCTTCATAGCGTGGCCTGGCAAGCTGAGGAACTTGTCTGCTTGTATTAGTGTTTTTGTATCTCTGCGTTCTCTAAGTGCTTGTGTCCTACCCATTTTCTCCATTGCTACTATAGGGGTTGATCTCATCCCTCCTGTGATGACTCTAAGAGCTTGATTTTGCACCTTGTCCAGCTCTTGTAGTGTGGTTTTTGATGCTGAACACCACGCAGTTGACCCGTATTCCAGGTGTGGTCGTATTCTATGTTGATAAACTTTGCTAAGTATTTTCCCACTGGCTCCCTATGTGGTTCCACTTAGCTTTCTCAGGATGGCTATTTTCCTTCTGGATTTTGCTACAGCTTTTTTGATATGTTTTCTCCATGTCAGCCTGTCATCAAATGTTACACCAAAGTATGTTGGTTCTTTATCTTCTCTTATGGGCGTTCCATTTATCTGGATGATCCCTGTCTTTTGTTTCGGAGAGAGGGTAAATAGAGTGGTGCTGCACTTGTCAGTGTTTATGCGGACACACCATCTATCCGCCCATGCAACAAATATATCTACAGATTTCTGTATGTTCATTTGTGCTCCACAAAACCAGATCATCAGCGTACTTTGCCGCTTTAATTCCATAGGGTAGATTAGCAACAAGATCATTGATGAAGATTTGAAAAAGTGTGGGGGACAAAACTCCACCCTGCGGAACACCATGACGCAATAGTACTTTCTTGCTCTTGAGACCGTCTATCTCATCTGTACTCGGGCTCTTCTGTTGTTTAAGTATGCTTTCACCCATTTGTACATTCTTCCATTGACTTTACAGTTTCTCAGTTTCTTCATAAGACCTTCTTTCCAGACTTTGTCAAAGGCTTTCTTCGGATCTATCTACACCGCAAGTACCAGCTTCTTCTCTTGGAATTCGTTCTCAACTTCTTGAGAGAGAAAGGTTGTCTGATCTTCCGTAGAGTAGCACTGCCTAAAACCAGCATGTTGTGGCACAGGGATGTTTTTACTTTCAATGTACCACTGCAATCTGTGATTGATGAAGCGTTCCAGTGTTTTGCAGAGACAGCTGGTGAGGCTATTTGGTCTGTAGCTAGAGGCAATGGAACTATCTTTCCCAGATTTTATGAGTGGTATCATGATTGCTTCTCTCCAGGCTTGTGGAACACTGCTTAAGTTTCAGGTGTTATTGAAGATCTGTAACAGCTTTGCTGTGGCCTCTGTTCCTAGGTTTCTGATAATTTCATTGGAGATACCATCAGCTCCTGGTGACTTTCTCATTTTCAGTTTTGATATTGCTAGCTCCAGTTCACTGATTGTGATAGGTGCCTCATAACCTCATGTACTATTTCCTTCTGTCTTGTATGTTGCCATTTCTCTCGAATCTCCTGTTGTTTCTCTGGACTAATTTCTATATTGTTATCTTATGCGAATGAGTCCGCAAAATGGTCAGCTACTTGCTTTCCTGTTAAGATGTTTCCGTCTTTATGTAGTGCAATTTTTGAGTTTCTCCCTGAACCCTCATCGTTACGCTGTTTTATTAGCTTCCACAACTTCCTTGTGTCACTTTCAAAGTTCAGTGACTCTGTTTTCTCCTGCCAGCTTTTCCGTCTAGCCTGCAGCTCAATCAATCAATCATGTGCCATGCCGGAAAGCGTGGGCGGTCATGACTCTCCATTTCACTCGATCACCAGTGTCGTGGATCAGCTCAGTGTTCCTGTCTCGTCCATGCCATGTGGCCAAGCCATCCAGGTATTTTCCTCTCGGTCTTCCTCTTGGTCTGTTCCCCTCGATCTTGCCAGTTGTCACTAAGTTCTCCAACCCATTTCTTCTCATAACATGTCCAAAAAATTTTGACTGTCTTCGTCTAATTTCTCTAATCAGTCTACGATGTTCATTTGTCTCCTGTAGTACTTGGTCATTGGTTTTTCTGTCTGTCCATGGTATTCTTTGCATTTTCCTCAGAAACCACATTTCTGCAGCCATCAGATGCTTTTCAGCTTGACTGCTCATTGTCCAAGTTTCACATCCATACAAAAGAACAGGCTCTATGTATCCCCTCAACACTCTTTTTCTCGTTTCAATTGACATCTTTTTATTGGTCAGAATGTTTTTCATCTTGCTAAAGGCTACTTTCGCCATGGCGATTCTTGTTCTAATCTCTTCAAGGCATCTCCCATCAGATGTTATAACTGTTCCAAGATAATTGTACCGATTCACTTGTTGAAGAATATTTCCATTTACTTGTATATTACATTGTGGCACTTCTTCCTTCCTACTGACGACCATAACCTGAGTCTTTTTCCAATTTAATTCTAACCCCAGTTGCTCACTGTGTACAACAACCGCATCTACTAATTGTTGCAGGTCCTGCGCATTGTCTGCAATTAATACTGTATCATCTGCATATCTAATGTTATTGATGTTTCGTCCTCCAATGCTGATTCCGTTTATATCCTCTACATTTCTTAAAATATTTTCACTGTACAGGGAAAAAAGATCTGGAGACATCACACATCCCTGCCTAACACCTCTCTTAATTGGCTGATACTGTCCCACTTCATTATCAATCATTATTGCAGCTTGTTGTTTCCAATATATGTTTTTTATAAGTCTAATGTCTTTCCCATCAATTTGTAGATCTGCAAGCATATCCACAATGTTGACATGTCTAACGCTATCAAAAGCCTTTGTATAGTCAATAAAGCAAAGATGTATATCCTTGTTTACTTATAGCCTGCAGCTGGGCCCTTTTAAATTTGGCTTTTGCGTGCTGTTATTTATTGTGGTGCTCTTGGCAGGTTTTGGCTTCTGTTTACCATCTACACACTTCCACATCATTATGCAACTGTTCCAGTTCACTAATCCAGTGGGGTTTATAATGTTTACGGGCTACTCTTACTACTGTTTCTCGTGCTGCCTGTAGTATGCATTTCCCAAACTCTTCAACTACTTTATTTATGTCCCTCTTAGTGTTCAAATTTCTAACCAGTATGCTGGTGCGAAGCTTGTACATTGCACAGTCTGCTTTCTTGTAGTTCCACCCCGAGAGAGTGCTGCTTTCACTTACAAGCTCATTTTCTACAGTTAGAAAGACTGGCCGATGGTCACTGCCACCTAGCCGTTTCCCAACAATTCTTTTAATGTTCCACTCCAGGTCTGGTGAATGAAAAGCCAGGTCAGGTGTAGTTGTAGTGTGCCATGATCTCGAGTAGAAGGTATGTGGGTCAGATGGCTTGTTAATCAAGATGAATCTATTCTCATCTTGCCAGTCTTCCAGTCTCTCTCCTCTCTGGTCCATGTCATCATAGCTCCAGCTCTGCGAGTGGCTGTTAAAATCGCCACACACAATAATTTTTCTTTTTAATAGTAGTGTGTCCAGTGCCTGTGGGCGGTAATTTGGACAGTAGTAATTGATCAGGTGAAGGTCTGTATTGTCTGTCTTAAGTTTAAGTGCCTGATACTCAGCACCTTCCATGTAGACTTCAATTTGGGAAGCGGGGATGTTATTTTTGACAAGGGTCAGTATCCCACCCTTTCGCCTGTCCTTTCGGTCAGATCGGTAACACTGGTAGCCTCTGATTTTGAAGGCTATATTTTCGTTGCGGTGTATTTCTTGCAAGCAGCATGCGCTTATATTTTCTTGGGCTAAGATGTTTTCTAGTTCTATTTTTTTCTTGTTGACACCCTCTGCATTTCAGTGCATTATTTAAAATCTTTGTTTGGTACTTCCAGACGCTCTATTGTCAGACCTCTTGGCTCCACAGGACATCTGAGAAGGACCTCCAGTAGCTGTGGTTAGACCCTTACGAGGCATAGGGCCCGACACTGCACCTGCCTGGGGGTCCAAAGCAGGGCGAGCACCATAACATGTAGCATTAGTCGACATATTTCATTACGCGTAGTTGCGTGGCAGCCTGATTTATGTGGTGCGCCTCCTGGCTGGCTGCCTCCGTCTTCAGCACCTATCTTTTGCAGAGCAGACTATGGTCTTACTCGACACGAACTTCTGAATAAACAGGATGTTAATAAAGGCGACCTTCAATCTGGAAGCGGCATATAATGATGTTGAGACTACATAGTTTCAGCTTGATCGAAGAATGGTCGTCTCTTGTTTAAATTACAGTCTGCAAGTGACGGATGTAAGTTAGGATACTTTCAACTTGATCAAAGAATGGTGGTGACTTCTTTAACTCAAATAAAAGAAGGATAGTGATCGTTGTAACTGTGGTTATTCATGCGATGTTGGATAGCCCGGTGTACTGGTCCACAGGCATACCGTTTCTGAACTAACCAGATTGTGTATATGCTGTCAACATTGCCTATATCTGATATTCTGATGTGACGTCTTAATGTTACATATTTTATTATACGGTGATCATTTGTATAACAAAATGTCCATGTTTATCGTGTTACTGCTTTGAGTCTAATCAAATGTCTTATTTAATGCGTCAATGTTTGCACTGTGTTTTTCGCTGCTCTGTGACAGCATTTGGCGGTCAGATTACTTGTATCAATGCGCCCTTTTCCCATGCCGTCCGACACGCCGATAAATCAAATCTGTTTGGTCGCTTTGTGGACCAGATTTGTGATGCTTCTTTGGCTGTTTTGTGGATCACATCTCAAGGTAAAGTCTGATTTGATGCATAATTTGCAACAACAAAAAAACATTGTAAAGAAATCGTTTCCAAGTCTTGAGTCGTATTGGATATGAGGTGCAAGCCCCATAGATGTAAAGATCAATCTGCACATTATGGGTGATGGGGTCAATATCACAACAGTCGGCTTTACTCACCAGCCCATTTTTCACAAATTTTAGGCTGGGTTGAGTGAGTGGGTCAAGTTTTAAAACCCCACTTCCATGCGAAATCGAACCCTTGACCAGGTCGCCGACAGGCAAGAGTGCTAAGCACCACTATACAAGGGCTCCAGTTGACAATATAGAAGGAAATAATATGGATTATAGATGTGTACGTGTATGAATGTTGTTTTAAATATGAAAACGCCGCTTTTTTTTTTTTGGAAGAAAAACATGGTTTATTTGAAGAAGTACCTGGTGCAATGAAGTAAAACCAAAAGGGAATGTCATTTGTAAGTCTGTTGACGGATTGCACCGACAAAGTAAATAAACTTTACTATAAATTTGTGGTCCCTATTTTTAGAGATGGGGTGATATATATTGTAATACTACTAAAATTAAACATTTTAATAGACATACTAATCCACAACTATGTCTATGTGAATCTGTGGTATATATTACTTACAAATCAGGTTTGAGTTAGGAGGAAAACGGAGCACTTATGGGTTAAACCTTGTGCCGTGATGTTGATCCAACGACTAAACGACTAAACTAAACGACTTACAAATCCCATACCCAACGCTAAGGATGGCGTTTTATATTTATTTGAATGCATATTTTTTTTTTTTTTTTTTTTTTTTAAATTATTTGTATAAGTGTGCTTTATATTTCTACATGTTTATAATATTAGTATTTTATGTTTTCAACAATTATTTGAATAAATGTACTTTATATTTTACATTTATTTGAATGTATGTAGGCCTATATATTGAAAGATTGCACAATTATTTAAGTATACTTTACGTTTTTACATTATGTGATGGAACATATTTCATAGTTGTTTTCTCAATTATTTGAATAAATTTACGTTATGTGTTTACATTTATTTGAATGTATATTTTATTTTAAACATTTGAGTAAATGTATTTCACTCTTTTTACATTGATTTGAATGTGCGTATTTTAAGTTTTTCACGGTTATTTGATATTGTCACGTTTATTTGAATACATATATTTTATATTTTTTAAACAATTAATTGAATAAATGTACTTTATGTATTTAAATTTATTTGAATGTACATATTGTAGGTGTTTTACAATTATTTGAACAAATGCATTTTACTTTTTGTTTAGATTTATGAGTATATAAATACTGCATTTTTATTTTACAATTATTTGAATTAATTTAATTTACGTGTTTCTCTCATTTGAATGCAT
Organism: Cepaea hortensis; assembly: GCA_963921405.1. NCBI lineage: Eukaryota > Metazoa > Mollusca > Gastropoda > Stylommatophora > Helicidae > Cepaea > Cepaea hortensis. The sequence continues at coordinate 38,667,168 of OY992886.1, forward strand.
ATATTTTACGCGTTGCATAATTATTTGAATAAATATACTTTATGTGTTGACATTTATTTAAAAGTATATATAGGATTTTTTTAAAATTTTCTTTTTACAATGATTTGAATAAATGTACTTTATGTTTTAGATTTATTTTTAAACATATGTACATATTTTATGTTTTTACATTTATTTGAATGTATATACTTTTGCATACATTTATTTAAACGTTCCCTCGCATGCGTACTACAATATCGTTCATTTTTGTTTTATTAATCAAAAAGCAATTGCAAACTACTGAACGTAAAAACCTGCCTAGTACATCAACAGCAGCTGAAAAATGCTGGTGTTGACTGCAACGTCCTGCAAGGGATATGCAACATTTAAAAAAAACAAATATTTTACAGCATAGATTAATATAGCAAGACTACGGCAATCGTTCATGGATGAAATTATTAACCAAAGCTATGTTCAACTAACGTATTTACGTAAAAATAACTAGTATAGGACTTCTCAGTTATAACGAAATAGGTTGTACTTAAATGTATCAAGCGAATAAAAGCAGAAATGACTGAGAAGATCGACATACGAAAGACAAAATAAAAACAAAACACGGAAAATAAGAATACGTATCTGTCAAAAGAAATATTTTATTTCACTGACTGACGGTTACAAGAGCACCACAGAGACAAAAGAAACCAATAATAAGCTAAGCCATATTATATAAAACATTAAATTTAAGTTCAGGAAGAGAAAAAAAAAGTGAAACGAAAATATAGGCACTGAAGGATGTGTCAGGGACAATTTGGATCACTAAAATTAGTATATGTAAACAGAGAGAGAGAGAGAGTAAGAGGATTGTGGGGGAAAACACATAAAATATGTACATTAAAATAGTCGAGAGGATCGATTTAATTGCCCCGGTTTTTATCCCATATGGCTCGGTACCTTTCCGCAGGTTGGGCTGCCGAAAGCGTCGCACAGAGCACGAACTCCGTAGCTCCAGCGATGACCCCCAGGAGTCTACAAGAAAAATAAACTTGTGAACCGAAAGCCGTAGCCCGGAATCAAACCCACAACTTTCGGAGTGCGAGGCAGACGGCTTGACTACTTCGCCACGGACACACCCATATATATGTGTGTATATATATATATATATATATATATATATATATATATATATATATATATATATATATATGTGTGTGTGTGTGTGTGTCTGTCTGTCTGTCTGCCTGCTTGCCTGCATCCGTGCTTGCGTGCATGCGTGCGTGTGTGTGTGTATGTGTGTGTGTGTGTGTGTGTGTGTGTGTGTGTGTGTGTGTGTTTCAGCAAGACCAGGAGCCGTCTGCATATTGGTCATGTACCAGTAATTAAAAATCTAGGAATAACAGTGGAGAAATTAGAAAGGCTTCAGGAAACCTCACGCTAGATTTGGCAATTCTTTAATCACACAGAAGTATGTTTCCTGTATGGCAGCCATTTCCGTCTGTTAGAATTCTTGAGTGCCTTGCACTGCCCAGGTGCAGCGTTATCCACGTATCCCAGTGGATACTTGTCCCCCAGCGCGGCATTGCTCCACACGTAGTGTGTTTCCAAACCTGTGTCAGGCGGAGGAGTTATCATACCTTGATGATATTTCTCTAAAAGAAACAAACAACGGTGCCCTTAGAGGACTGCAAAGAATATAACAGTGAAAGTAGGATGGTTGAGGCGGTATAGACATCAGATGTCAGAATGTTGGACACTGATTACTGATGAATTGAGATCAGACGAGTGCCAACGAGAATATGTTTGTTGTTGCCAGCGAGAGTATGTTTGTTGTTGCCAGCGAGAATATGTTTGTTGTTGCCAGCGAGTGTATGTTTGTTGTTGCCAGCGAGAATATGTTTGTTGTTGCCAGCGAGAGTATGTTTGTTGTTGCCAGCGAGAATATGTTTGTTGTTGCCAGCGAGAATATGTTTGTTGTTGCCAGCGAGAATATGTTTGTTGTTGCCAGCGAGAATATGTTTGTTGTTGCCAGCGACAATATGTTTGTTGTTGCCAACGAGAATATGTTTGTTGTTGCCAGCGAGAGTATGTTTGTTGTTGCCAGCGAGAATATGTTTGTTGTTGCCAGCGAGAATATGTTTGTTGTTGCCAGCGAGAATATGTTTGTTGTTGCCAGCGAGAATATGTTTGTTGTTGCCAGCGAGAATATGTTTGTTGTTGCCAGCGAGAGTATGTTTGTTGTTGCCAGCGAGAATATGTTTGTTGTTGCCAGCGAGAATATGTTTGTTGTTGCCAGCGAGAATATGTTTGTTGTTGCCAGCGAGAATATGTTTGTTGTTGCCAGCGAGAGTATGTTTGTCGGCGAGTGAATGCTTTGGTCTTCGTTCGGGGCGAGATGTAATATTGATGTTGCTCGCAACCGTGGGTTTTACGGCTCGTTGGATCAATTACACTAGGTGCTGGCATATCTGTTATACAGACTTGTGGCTTGAGGTTCTAATTGTGGCGCTCGTACACATATATTTTTCTGTAGTGCATCATCAATGTTCTCTGAGCGCGCCGGTACTGCAGAATTCACACAGCTAATTCTTTAAGCCAACTCAACGCAACTCAATCAACTAACAGGACAGAGTTTGAATTTACATCTTCTTTTTGACTCAAGGTATTTAACAACACATACTATCATTTATGCCACATATCGGTTACGTTTACACAAAACCTAGAGTCTACAATACTCCACAATAATAACTACACAACCTAACCACAAGTGTAGCGGCACATGTTGTGGCCGTGCTACAGAGCTAAGAACCACGTCTCAACTCGACGGTGGTTTAGCTCAAATCATTGCCTGCAGGAGACCCTGCGCCCTGCTCAGCAACCCGCATCGCTATTTTCATGCACGGCATGATTCTCAATCTTCTCATCTTTACGCTGTACTGCGTGAAGCTGTATGCTGTCTGTACCTAGTGGCCCATGACCTGACCTTGGTCCATGGCACAGAAGGAAAGAACTTTCACAGAACGAAAGGATAAACTTTATTTTAAAAGGGTTAAGAATTGAGCATGCAGGCCCGTTTAACATGCCGCCATTCTGATCGCTTCCTTTCATGCATTACTTCATCCATCCCGCACTTACAAAGATAATCACGGATAACAACAAGAATACCAATAGAAGCATTATAACATTGTGGTAAATGTGCAAATAATCACTACTACATGGCTCACAAATACAAAATTGTGAGGTAGTAAAAGAAATCCGTTTCACCGAGATGACTGGTGCTGCCACAATAGAGACCAGTGGTGTTGAGGGTCCCTTTAAAGATTCCCGTTAGATGCTCTTGGAAACGATCCACTAACTAAAACTTCAAAGTATATCGAATCCACAATGGTATTACTAGTGGGATGAGTTAAATGTTGGCTGAGTGCTGATAGGTGGCCTTGGAACCCTAAATTATTATAATTTTTTAGTCGGCATGATGAGAATTAAAAGAGAAGGTGAAGAAACCATTAGTGGTGATTCCGTTGTAAGTGCGATGCTACAACTGAATGTATGGTTACATTATTTTTTTTTTTTAAATTTATCCAACGCGTATAGAGGCGTTATGTCTATTTTTATTATTGAATGAGACATTTTGAATTTCTTGCATTCCTGTAACATTACAGTCTTTTCGATCTCTATTATTTGCCGTCATGCAGTTTAAAAATGTGCGCCGAAATTTGGAATTAAGAGCTAAATACACAAATATATTAATTGAACAGCACAGAGTGGAAAAGATGGCAGTCACTATCCACAATACAGTGCTTAGATTCCCTTGTTTCCCTTTGTTCATCCCAGACAAAGTATGGTAAACCGTCAGGGTTATATATCTCGGTACATTACACAACGTTAAATTCAGTGCCAGAAACAATACGACCTTTATTAGCTTTTTTTCACCGTCTGTCATATTTGAAACAGACAATTTGCTTTGTCCTTTTCGCTGCCTACTAACTGTTTCATGTCCTCTAACTGACGTGGATGATTTTAAAGAGTATGCCATCGTCAGCGCACTTATAATCACAATGGAATGCGACAGAAGTAACCATGCCACCCCTATCGTTAAATCGAAAATAACTTCGAAATAGGCTGTTTCATCATTGAATATTACTGTAAATACTTTAAAAGACACATATGTAGATTTATTTGATGCAGTGCTGAATGTTTCGCTAACCCAGTCCATTTTGTGCGAGATAAAGATAGGAAGGTATAGACCTATATGTATGACGTAGATGGTCATTATAACGAGTGCACACCGGGGTCGTGTGAAGATCTGCTTCACTCTAAAGGGTGACACCACGCAGATGCATCTTTCTAGCGAGACTGTCACTGTGATCCAGCATGAAACACGGTACACTGAGTTAATGGACCATCCAAATACAAAGTACCCTAGCGACCATAAGTTGATAGGATTGGCCGGATAGAGGCTGTCTGCCAGGTAACAAATAGAGCTGGTGAGTTGTAACATTGAGACCAATAAATCTGTAAAGGAGAGAGAAAATAATCCAACTGTCATGCTGTCTTTGAGGCCAAGCTTCAGGAAGACTATCACGTTGATAATGTTGCTGATGACTCCACTTAGTGAAACACACCCACGCACGATGATTACCAGAGAGATCTGTAGGGCTATCATGGTGTGGTCATCTATTACTTGCAGAGTACGGTCGGTGTATTGTCTGGAGGTAGACGGCGAGGTTGTGAAGTTATGATTAGTGGCCACCATTGTCGACACTATCAAGCAGAACAACAAAAGCAGGTGTCAGAGGTGGCTAGGGATGGTCATGTGCATATTGGCGCTGTTGTTTAGCTAGCAGCACTCGCATTCTGGATCTCCTGGTGATTATATGTAAAGAATTATAATGTACATTCCACATGAAAAATATTTGTGTCATTCAAAATAGCAAGTGGCAACAGAATGTTCAGATTTTAGAACAATTATTTTATGTTCCGGACTGTTAGGATGCCAGCTCCGTGGCGAATGAGTTATGGGCGCAGTTCGCAATCCCGCATAACGCATTCGAAACACAATTGCGGGTGATTTGACAGTAGACTGCCTTGCGTTGTTCTTTTACGAAAATGGTATGGGTGCAGACGTTCAGAAAGCTTTGGCAAACTACTGAACGCAACCTTGCCTAAACATCACAAACAGCCAAAAAATGATGGGGTTGACTGTGATGTCCTGTAAAGGATATGCAACTAACTTTTTAAACTATAAGGATACCTTATGATCACCATATAAGGATACCGATCAAAATCAAACATGTACGAAGTAAATTTAGAATTAACGCAGAACTTTACGATGAACAGTTTTACTTTCGACCCAACAAAATGGCACAAAGAAGTCATGTTTGAAATAAAATGCTGCCGAATTACACATAGAATGTCTAAATGACATTTTCTTATGTCTCACTGTTATAAGACGTTTTCTTATGTCTCACTGTTATAAGACGTTTTCTTATGTCTCACTGTTATAAGACGTTTTCTTATGTCTCACTGTTATAAGACGTTTTCTGACAAAGTTCAATATCAACAATTAAGAAAGATGTTTTGCTGAAATTGTAACGAATGAAAATCTCAGCAATTTAGTCTCGGAACAAACTGCTACAGCTGAGTTGAGTTGAGTTGAGCTAAGAACCGACATCACCGCACTTATGACATTCTCACACGTGCACTGTCCCTCCTTAAACAGCCAGCAAAGAGTCATACTGCTAATCATTACAACTGCCATCTGATTGAAAGTTCTCCTGGTCTTCCCGCTCAGTTTTGAGAGTTGGCCAGAACAGCTACCAAACCCGCACCAAACATTCTTTCCACATACAGGTTCTCAGTCTGTATCCCGATTTCTCCACCTGGTCCCCAGGCGCCCGACCACCTCTCCCGTGCCCATAGGTAATCTACCACCAAGTGGTGCATTCCCTGCCAGCCTTTAGGTCTGTTCATTTCCCAGCATTCCTGCAAGACCAGGGTAGAAAATCCATGCAATTGTGACAATATGTGACCTCTGTAGCGAGGCAAGTCATTCTACAAGAAACATTACTTACTAAACATACTCCATGAATCCTTAATGGATACAATGTGTGTTGCAGCGGTTTCCTCCAACCATCGAAAGGTTGCTGTTACCGCTTCCACCTCCATTCACATCCTGGAGGTTGTAGTCGCATATGCCAGAAAATGAAACCCAAGCCATTACCTCTATTTCTCACTACTGACCCACCGGTGTAGATCACCATGTCACTGCTGCAGTAAGACGCGCTAGTAATCTGCTAGGCAAACATGGATATAAGGCTGATCCTGATTTTTTCATATATTTGCTTAAACGTAGTGGATATTGAGGTGCAGTTTAATAATGCTCCATCTTAATGAGTCGAGGGTTCAAAATCAGTTGCGGGCTATTCGGAAACTGCGCTGTGTTAATTTCAATGATTATGAGACATCAGCCGTTCAGAAAGCAATGGTAAACTTCTAACATTAACATTGCCTAGTAAATCACAGCCAATAAATGCTTTGGCTGATTGAAACGCCCTGCAACGTACACGCAGCTAGTTTTATTTATACATACGAGGGGAAGTCAATAAGTAAATCACAAGTTAGTTGGTTAGTCATGGTACCAACTTCACGGCAACGGGTTGTCCCCATCTTTCTCCGTTCCTGTGCCAGTTAATATCACACAAAATGCTCCTCACTGTTAAAAGTGAACAATGGAACAGACAAGAGTATCGGCAAGCGAACAGCTCGCAAAGGTACACTGTGCATAATGCCGCCTCCAGAATACCAACACAAAAGTCCTCCAAGAAAAATACAGTTCATCGTCGATGGAAATGGCAGTCACCAGAAAGACTTCATTGACCCGGGTTTTATTCCATATGGCTCGGTCTCTTTCCACAGGACGACCCGCCGAAAGCGCCGCACAAAGCACGAACTCCGTAGCTCCAGCGGCGACTCCCAGGAGTCTCCTGAAAAATGCACTCGTCAGCCGAAAAGGCAAACCAGTCAATCCAGCAACAGCCATCGTTCCGAACATCCAGTTCACGCTACACACAACCGCGGACAGATGTAAAAGCATTCAACGCGAAACTGACAGCTCACAGTGTCGCGCCACACACTCACTCAGTAGCAGGGCGACGGAACCATATCCTCCTTAGTCGCACCTTATGACATGCATGGTAGGCAACAAATGGTTGTATAAAAATAACTAAATATGATAACAACTTGAAACAAATTAATTTTCCTACATACATTGTCCCTTCAACTCTCAACATAATTTCCACCAACATTGATGCACTTATCCCATCGTTTTATCAGTCCTTCCAAACCGGCGGCATAGAACTGCGTGCTCTGTTTTCTAAACCACGTTTTCACTTCACATTCAACTTCGGCGTCATTCGCGAAATGTCTTCCGCCAAGGTGGGTTTTCAGTGGACTAAAAAGGTGGAAATCTCTAGGAGCTAAGTCGGGGCTGTAAGGAGGATGTTCCAGAGCTTCCCACCTTAGCTAGTTAATTTTCTCCTGGGTTAATCGAGCCGTATGAGGTCTGGCACTGTCATGAAGAAGCAACACTCCTCTAGTCAGCAGATAGAACTTCACAGTACGATTCAGAATTCGCATTGTCACCTTTCTTCTTGAAATTGGTTAAAAGCACTCCTTGACAATCCCAGAACACTGTCAACATAACCTTTCCTGCTGATGGCGTAACTTTGAATTTTTGGACACAAGGCGAAGAAGGATGTTTCCATTGAATTGAAGCACGCTTTGATTTGGGCTGGTAGTGATGCACCCATGATTCGTCCCCAGTAACAGTCCTGTTCAGCATATCTTCTCCTTCATCTTCGTATCGACAGAGATGATGCAAGGGCAGGCCAAATCGGTTTTTGTGTTCCTCCTTCAATTGACCTTGAGCACACTTTCTTAAATTTCAATCGATCATGCATTGTGCTGTATGATGAACCATATGAGCACCCTATTGCAGATGTTACAGAGTCTATCGTTGCTCGCCTGTCACCTCTAACCATCTCCTCCACCCGCTGCACGGATGCTTCTTTTTCAATCTCAACAGGACGACCAGATCGGATTTCATCAACAATTTTAGAGCGTCCTTGAGAAAAATTTTCTTCCCAGCTATGCACCGCTTTACGGGACAAATATTTGTCAGCATAAACAGGAAGCATTTCCTTATAAATGTCCTTTGCAGACAGTCCTTTCGCCTACAAAAAAGAAACGCACAACAGGACGTTGCTCTTTGGTTGTACACTCCGTAAGTGCAGTCGCCATTTTGTTTATGCTCTGCGCATGCGCATGAGATGCCTAGCGCCACCTGACGAACGGGAATATAATGTTATATGTTGCTGTCACCCAATGATACCAGTAGAAAACAAAAACTACATTTACCTGCCATCCCACAGACGTGTTTGACTTACTTATTCACACGCTCTCGTGTATGTGTGTGTGTGTGTGTGTGTGTGTGTGTGTGTGTATGTGTGTGTATTTAAGAGACGTTCATTTGAAATCCGTTTGTGCTGCACCGCACGTAATTGCGTAAGTTAAACATGATCATGTCATAGTCATGTGATAAGTACTGATCAATAAATAAAAGAGCACGTGCTTATCGTCCCATGATGCATATGTTCTGTTTCTGTCTGACAGTTGAGAAAATGGCCGGGTTGATCCAAAATCCGTCCAAAGAAGCTCAAAGAACTGTGATTCAGTTTCTTTCATTTGAAGGATGTCGACCAGTGGACATTCATCGAAGAATGCAGGCAGCGTACGGTAACAAATGTATGTCGAAGATAACAGTGAACAGAATGGGCACAAATGTTTCGGAAAGGACGTCAGTTCACGACAGATCTTCGACGGCCGGGTCAAGCGCATATTGTTGCAACAGAAAAAAAACCATCGCCAAAATTGATGCAGCAGTACAGAAGAATCGATGTCGAAGCATACGTTCGCTATCGAAAGAACTTGATGTGTCAACTGAGACAATTCAAAAGGTCGTTCGTAAGAAACTGCAATACGGAAGGTGTTTTCACAGTGGGTACCGCGGATATTGACTGACCACCAAAAAGAGGAACGCATGGGATGGTGTTTGAACCACTTGCTGCGTTATAGAGGGGAGGGTGATGCTTTTCTCTTCCGCATAGTGGCAGGCGATTACTCATGGTGTCACTACTTTGAGCCGAGCAGCAAAAGAGAGAGCATGCAATGGAAGCATGCTGGATCACCAAAAGCCAAAAAAATTCATGTTACAGGTTTCCGCTGGTAAGGTTATGCTGAGCGAATTTTTAAAAAATTGTACCATGAAGGGCTATTGTTGGCCGACTTTAAAGACCCTCGTGTTAACATCAACTCTACCCACTACTTGCAAACACTAGACAAGCTGCAAAAAGCCATCAAGAATAAACTACCCGGCATGCTTTCTCTGTGTTTTTTGTTGCACGATAATGCAAAGATTGTGCAGGAAGCATTAGCAAGGAAGAAGTGGGAAATATGCAACAGCCAGCCTATAGTCTGATTTGTGACCATGTGATTTTGATTTGTTTAGACCTCTAAAAAAAGTCCTCTCAAGGAACAACGTTTTCACACAACTGTAGACGTAATGAACGCGGTAAACACTTGGTTCAGTGAGCAACCACAATCCTTTTTTTGCGGATGGCATTCACCGTCTACCTAAGCAATGGGATGCTTGCCTGAATGCCAACGGCGACTTCTTCTGACCAACCCATGGTGCATAATTCATTCAAAATGAATGCTTTGTTTAATTCTACCACACCTGTTAATGTTTCTTTCACTGTACTGGGAAAACAGATCTGGAGTCATCACACATCCCTGTCTCCCACCTCTCTTAATAGTCTGATATTGACCTACTTCATTATCAACTCTTATGGCAGCTTGTTGTTTCCAATATATATATATTTTTACAAGTCTAAGATCTTTTCCATCAATTTGTAGATCTTCAAGCATCCTTATCATGTCGACATGTCTCACTTTATCGAAAGTCTTTGTGTAGTCAATAAAGCAAAGGTGTAGATCTTTGTTTACTTCTATAGAACGTTCAATTACCGTTCTTAGTATATACACAGCATTTACTGTACCCTTGCCTTCTACAAACCCCCATTGTTCTTCTCCTATTTCAGGTTGTATTTTCCTCCTAACTCTTTGCATGATAATTCTTAGCAAAATCTTCGTGATGTGACTCATTATACTCCAGCTAATCTTGTTCCACCTGTTACTGTAGATCTCCCACGTATGAACCCACTCTATCCAAATTATAACTGTATGTTTCACTTTAACATTCTAGGTCCCAAATGTTGCTACATTTCCTTCTGCCGCAGACATTAACCCACTCAATCCCATTTTTACTTAATTCCTACTATCTCAAACATTATCCCACTTTATCCCAATTGTTACTTAATTCCTTCTGTCATAGACAATAACCTAGTCGATCTCATTTGTTACTCTACTCAAACGTTTCTAGACATTAAAACACTAGATGCAATTTATTATCTAAATCCTATTGTACAAGACATTAACCCTTTCAATCCCATTTTTACTGTTTCCGAGTGTTCGAGACATTAATCCTCTCAGTCTCAATTTTATTTAACTCATATTGACACAGACATTAACTCTAGGTCGCATTTTATTTACTTCTTACTGTCCAAGTCGTAAACCCACGCGATCACATTTATTATTTAAAGCCTACTATCCAAATCATTACCCCCATTCTGTTCCAATTGTGACTTAAATCATAGTGTTCCAGACACTAAGTCACTTAATCTAGTTTATTACTTAAATCCTACTGTCCAAGAATTTAACCAGCACAATCCCATCTGTTAATTAACTCCTGAAGTCCCTGCCATTAATCCACTCACTCAATACGATTATTACATAATTACTACTGTCCCAGACATACCGACCCGATCCCATTTGTTGCTTAACTCTTGCTGTCTCAGACATTAATACACTCAATCCTATTTCTTACTTGACTCTTACTGTTTCAGACACTTTTGCCACTCTATTCACATTTGTTCCTTGATTTATTCTGTCCCAATTATTATGCTATTCGATCGCATTTGTTACTTAAACTTTACTGTCCTAATCATTAACCAGATCAATGCAATTGTACTTAACTTCTTGTTTCTCAGAGGCGGAAGTAAAGACTTTGATCTTCGAGAATTCTTTGAAGGGTGATGCTGTCATTTACACAGAAGGGTCGGTCGTTCCACAAGTGAGAAGTTCTTGGGCTTTTACGGCTCAGACCGGAGGGAGAATTGTGAAGGAAGATTCTGGTGCTTTTGCTTTGATCACAAGTAGCCTGACTATGGAAGTCATGGCAGTAAGTAAAGCAATAACATGGCTCGAGACACAGACATTCACTAGGGCATGTTTCCTTAGTGACTCAATGAGCATGCTCGGGAGGATAGAGATGGGGTGGGTACGAAGAGAGTGGCTGCTGTCTCTGGAGCGGTCTCCACTGGCAAAGATTAGTTTCCGTGCCAGGACATGCGGGTGTACGAGGAAATGAGCGGGCTAACAAGCTTGCAGGTAAGGCTTCTGTGGAAGGCGGACGAGCCATGGACCAGGCTGACATTCTGAATGCTCTACGAGAAGTAAGACATTTGCGAGAACCAAGTGATGACTTTGAATCTACAACCATTGTCAGACTGCGAGAACAGCAAATTAAAAGAGATGTCGCCAAACAAGAACACTACACGGGAAGCCAAAGAAGATTAATAAACCAACACAGAACTGGTGTCGTTAGCCGTTACACGCTGCGAGATTTACTAAGGCGGGGATCCGATATTGAGTGAATAGTTCGATGTGCAATGAGGATGATCTGTCGACTAACTAACTAACTAACATTAACAATCTCGAAACCAACTGTTACTTAACTCCTTCTGTCTCTGAGACTTTAATTCGCTTAAGTTATCACCTCAGTTATTAGCGGGGTGACGCAGAACTGGCACACTTACCTGCCGGCCAGATAGTCGTGGGTTCGACTCCCCATCCAGGCAGAGTTTTAAAATCGGCCTGGGCTCCAAGGTTGACCAAACCTAAAATGGATATAGAGAAGTGCCGTGAGAAATACAGGCAGCCAGTGTGATACGGAACTAGGACGTTCCCAGGAATGTAAGGTAGTCCTTTTTTGTAAAATTCCAATTCTAGTGTTCACTAATCTACATATATAAAAGAGTATGTTTGTTTGTTTGTTTGATTGTTTGTTTGTTTGTTTGTCCTTTATGCGTTCCCGAACGGTTCATCCGATTGAGATGAAATTTTGTACAATTGTTGTTCTGACTCGCGCGGATCCAACTGGCACAGTTAGTTAGTTTAAAATCAACAATTGTTCCTCAAGCACGAAAGAAAATGGCATTACGAACTTCAGAAACAGACGAAGAAATGTCCCGCCATCTTTTTCCAAGGGAACTCACTATCTGATTAAACCAGAAATTAGTTATGAACAGTTATATCTACTTATAATGTTTCATTGTGTGTGTCCTTTATGCGTTCCCGAACAGTCCATCCTATTGAGATGAAATTTTGTACAGATTTTTTTTCTCATCCCGCGGATCCAACTGAAATAGTTAGTTAGTTTAAAATCAATTTTTAATTTTTACAGGAAAGAAAAAGGCATTAAGAGCTTCAGAAACAGACGAGCAACAGGAACGGGAACGGGAGCATCAGAAACAGACGAGCAACGGGAACGGGAACTGGAGCATCAGAAACAGACGAGCAACGGGAACGGGAACAACAGCAGGGGCCGAACGCGTACTCTGTGCGCTTAGAGAAATGTATTTGAATGTATAATGACTACTTATATGAATTCAATGAGACGCTCCCCGCCAGGGACTGGGCGAAGCCGGGCCTGGTCGTCTAGTGTTTCACTAATCCTTTCTTTCCTAGACATTAATCTAAAACGGTTTTCTTGTTATGGGTCTGTGATTCGATAGCGCCATCAAATGTTGTATGACTGAGAGCAAAGTGTATTAGATCGTCAATTTTTACTTCACTATTGGCAAACCACGAGCCCAGGATTCGAATCCTCGTCCTACCGTGCTCATAACACGAACAGACTAGCGCAGGTAGCTATCAACTCCTGTAACACGCCAGACATTAACCTACTCGATCCTAATGTTTATTTTAGTGTCTTCTTTCCCAGACATTAACCTATTTGATTCCAATGTTTATTGTAATTCATTCTTTCCCAGACATTAACCTACACGATTCTAATATTTATTGTAATTCATTCTTTCCCAGATATTAACCTTCTCGATTGTAATGTTTATTGTAATTCCTTCTTTCGAAGATATTAACCCATTGGAACCAAATTGTTGCTATTGATCCCGCTATCTCAGACTTTAATGCACTCGATCTCAAAAGTCACTATAATTCTGTTCCCATAGTAATGTACTTCACTCCATCATGTTGCACTTGAAAGTAAACTTCATTGGTTAGAATTAATTTAGCATGAACTAGTTAAATATGTAATTTAGCATGTACAAAATATATTATCCCTAAATCTGAATAGTCTGAGCACCACACAGTATATGTCCTTAGTAGAGTATGCATTTTGTGCACGATTAGATTGCACTGTAGGAGCAATAATGAGTAACCGTATTCAGACACAATGATACATATGTGACAAATGTTAACTATATATATTTTTCAAGATTTCCGGATTAAGTGATGTGCATTTTTAACAGACTGCACAACTTACATCTTATAGATTTTTCACCGCAGAAGAATGTCAATTCAACTAATGTCACATTATATAAGCAGAATTTGCCTACATCACATCACACATTTGGTGTCACTGAGTTTTCTGGTAAGACTATACCATTTTTTAAGTTTCCTGTTAAATAATTATGTGGTTAAATAACTATTGCATGTGAAGCAAATGCCATGTTGTTATCAGTTCGATTACCCTTGAACTGTGGTGATTTTCTGTGATCATATTCCAGTTCGCTACTAATTACTGCTGGGTTAGGAACGTTCACTGGTTATGATTTATCACTAGTCAGATACGCTCTCTGGCCAATTATCGGGTTTCCCATACTGCAGTGAATAACTACTGTGTTTCTAATTGGGAAAATTGTTTCATCTATGGAGTTAGCGCTGCCTCTGTAAATGCACATATTCCGTTCTTTAACTATCGCAATTTGACAGTATTTGCATACACTAGGTAAGGTACTAAAACCTTTGTGTGGAGTAATGAAAGCTGAGACAGAAACCTTCTGATGTTTGAACTGTTATATTCACACAGAGTTCATTAAACAAACACACAATGTCCATTCTTTTCTTTCTAAAGGTTATTGAGCATTAAATAAATAGTTATTGTTCATATTTATCTCCGATATATTTGTAATGTCAGTGACGAATGTGAGGTATGGAACATTATGTTGTGGCATACACCGCTTCCAAGTTGAATGAAGAATTGTAAACATGATCTTTTTGGGTTACTTCATTTAATTTATTATAATGTGCAATATTGCAGCAACTTATAATATGTATCTTTAATGTTAATCAGTACAGATGGACGCATAAGAAACATGGAGAAATATTAAAATGATTGCTAATATGTTGAGCTGAGTTGAGCTAAGAACCGCCATCACTGCACTCAGGACATTCCCATACGCTCTCAACCCCGTCGTTCAACAGCCAGCTAAGAGACATAATACTAATTATTCCCACAGCTATCTGATTGAAAGTTCTCCTTGTCTTCCCAATCAGTTTTGAGATTCTTCTACAACCCCTGCCGATTCCTCGCCGTATCATTCTTTCCACATTTGGGTTCTCAATCTGTCCTCCCGCCTTCTCCACCTGGTCCCACAGGCGCCCGACCACCTCTCCCTTGTCCATAGGTAATCTACCACCAAGAGGTACATTCCCTGCCAGCCTATCAGCCTGTTCATTCCGCCCGTACTACCGCATGGCCAGGGCAAAAAATCCATATGATTGCTAATATACTACAAACATTCATTAATTCGTGTATGCGCAGAATAATAGGACTAAAATGGTATGACAGAATCATCAATCTGGAGCTCTTGGAGAGATGTTTTTTTTTTTTTTTACATGCCAGTGTATTAAGTTACTGAAGTATTGGAAAGATCAGGTTGTGTGACGGTATACTTCATGCTCAGTCTTCGTAGACTTAGATGGATAGGACACGTTAGGAGGATGGATGATGGTAGAATACCAAAGGACATCTTTTTTGGTGAATTACAGACGGGTAGGAGATCTCAGAGTCGGCCTCTACTACGATACAAAGATGTGTGTAAGTCGGACATGATTGATACAGGCATTGATAATGCACATTGGGAGCAAGTCACCGTGTTGCATGGGGGGGGGGGGGGGGAATATCTTAAATGGAATAAAGACAAAGGATAAAATTATTGCAGATAAGCCACACACCGACCGTGTGAGACGCAAGGTGGCGCATGATGGTGAAAATAACCATGTGTTCACATGCATCTAACAAACCTATGTAGAAGTTTATACGACAACAGTGAATGCATAGTGAGAGCAACTGGAGGACACTCAGAACCCTTCACCATAAGATCTGGAGTACGACAAGGTTGTGTCCTGTCCCCTCTCTTGTTCATAACATATATAGACAACATATGTAAAGAAACCAGCCAAGCAGAGACAGCAAGAATACCGCATGACGAGAACACAGAAGAAGAACCATCTGCAAATCTAACCATTAGAGAACTCCTGTTTGCGGACGACCAAGCACTAATAGCAAAATCAGAAGCTGAATTACAAGACCACATGAATAGTCTAAACGAAATGTGTAGGGAACATAACATGAAAATTAGCACAAGCAAAACAGAGGTAATGACTATAACTAAAGAAGAACAAACAGCAACAATTCACCTAAACGAACATCCCTTGAAACAAGTAAAGAGCTTCAAGTACCTAGGAAGTATAATATCATCAAATGGCAGATCAGAAGACGAGATCGAAAATAGGTGCAATAAGGCAAATCAACTCATTGGACAAATGGCACCAATACTAAAGAACAAACATGTATCAATAACTACTAAGAAAGCACTTTACAACACAATCTTCCTACCAACTCTGTGCTACCAATGCCAAACCTGGACAATGACAGAAAAAGAGAAAAGAAAAATCACAACAACAGAAATGAGGTTCCTGAGAAGAATACTCAACGTATCAAGAAGAGATAAGATCAGAAATGAAGAAATCAGGACTAAAGTGGGGGTTAAAGCTGCTCTAGATTTTATTAGAAAGCAGCAAGTCAAATGGTTTGGCCATGCAAGTAGGCTACCAGTCAACAGCATGCCACAACAGGCAATGACGTACAGACCAGATGGAAACAGAGGAAGAGGCCGACCACGTAAACGCTGGACGGAGGGAATAACAGAATCCATGGGAATGTCGATATACGAAGCCCATAACCGGGCACTCTCACGAAGTTTATACTTCACCTCGACACCGCAAGGTACAAGAGGAACATGATGAGATGAGATGAGAGTTCACATGCATCCACTTTGGACGAACATTTACAACGCGATTTGGCCTTAACAGTCACACTCGCCACCGCAATAGATTATAGTTATTAAGCCTTTTTGAAGCACAAACTATCGTCTGTCAAGACGGCAAGTTGCCAATGATGATGAGTGTATTAAGTTGTGAAGAAAACTGCAGACCTTGGATACGACATACAGTCAGAAAACTTGAGATATTCCTGTATTTGGATCCCGCAAGGCAAAAGAATTAGTGGTAGACATAACATCGCGTGGTGTTGAGAATTTGAGACAGAATTGTGTAATGTATCGACATCGAAATGTATCAGTGGTAACAAAAGATAACAAAAGATAGGACACTTTGGAGTGAGTTGTTAAGGACATATGTCCTAATGGAGAGATAAAGAGCATAGGAAGAAGAAAAAGGAGAGCAGTCCAATGTAAGGTTGAGACAGTGGAAGAGAAGATCAATCTAACGGCGATTAATTAAGTTTCATAATTTAGTTATTAATAAGAAAACCATACATTAAAATTAATAATTCCTGTATATACAGCATTTGGGAATCGGTGTCCTGTAATATACGAACATATTAAGATGAAGTATTTATTTATATTTCTAGAATATTGTTTTGTTTTCATTTGAAAAGAGGTGTTGTGTCTATTTTAAACGAAGCTGTCATTTGTATACCATCCGGCAGACATACCAGACTTCAGAAAAAAGCATCTGTGCATTAAATTAAGAAATCACTAAGATTGGGGGGGGGGGGTGGCTACGTGGTCTTGAGGTATGGTGTCCGCTTCGAGTGCCGGAGGTCCCGGGTTCAAGCACCGGTGAGGACCGGGATTTATTTCACGTGGACTTCTAGTAATAAATTTCCCCTGGTCTCTGGGTAGTGAGATCGGACGCCCGTGTGTATTGTTGCGCACGTAAACAATCCCTTGGCAGTTGGAAATCGAACAAGAGTAGCCTAACGGCGCTGCCCGGGCAAAATTTCCAGTTAAAAATCTACCCAAAGTATTTAAGCATCCTCGCCGGTGCTACGGAGTTCGTGCACTGAGCCGAGTTTCTCCATACTCAGGTTTGAGTTAGGAGGAGAACGGAGCAATTATGGGTTACACCCGTGTGCCGTGATGTTGATCCATCGACTAAACTAACCTAAATCACTGAGATGGTCGAAATAAAGTGAGAAATGAATTATCGGGTATGTATATGGCCTCACGGGCGATACCGAAAAATAGTAGTTATCAAAGAATTTAAACAATTGAAATCTAGACATACGCAGGATTCGAAACTGCGACCTCCAAATGATGACATAGCATGATTGAAAGAACACGTGTATTTAGACAATCTTATGGACTAAGACAACCAAAGCCATTAACAATGCACTCAGATTCCCAGCTCGGAAACAGCACTGTCTGTATGAGAGGAACGAATGCATTCCTTGTGAGAAAAATCACACATAATGCAAAAGAAACTAATAACACAGCCATACACTGCATTACCTAAGCAGCATATGGAGTCATATATATATATAATTTCATTGGCACCTTTCCGTCTTGAGAGACGATAGTTTGGTACACTGTGCTTCAAAAAGGCTTAATAACTACGATCCATGGTGGTGGCGATTGTGGCTGGTAAGGCCAATTCTTGCTGCAAATGTTTGCCCACAGTAGGTGCATGTGAAAACATGGTCACTTCCACCATATTGCACCATCTTACGTCTCTCACGCTCTGTGTGTGCTTTATCTGCAATCATTTTCTCCTTTGTCTTTATTCCGTTTCTGATAGTTGCCATGTATATATATATATATATATATATATATATATATATATATATATATATATATATATATATATATATATGTGTGTGTGTGTGTGTGTGTGTGTGTGTGTGTGTGTGTGCGTCCTAAATCTGCGAATGACCTACCAAGCCGGCAGGGGATCTTCATACTGCTCGTAGAAAAACTAAGAAGTTAGTTAGTTAGTTAGTTAGTCGCAGTTCCAACTACACAGCAACGGGTGGTCCCCATTATGCTCCGTTCCTGTGCCAGTGAATATCACACAAAACGCTCCCCACTGCCCAATGTGAAAAGTGGAAAAGATAGGAGTCTCGACAAACAACAGCCCGCACAAATACACTGTGCATAATGCCGCCGCCAGAATGTCAACACACCAGTCCCCCACGAAACACCCAGTTCATCTCTGATGGAATCGGCTGTCATTTTCCCATCTGAATGTTTCCTAGATGTTCACCCACACAGTCCACGAAAATACAATTCATCGCTGATGGCAATGGCAGTCAACCAGAAGACCAGCAGCCACGCATTTCTGCATAAGGCAAAAACCGGTCAACTCTGGGACATAGCCACACAAAAAAACAACCTCAGGCAGATTCAAAAGCATTTCACACGAAACTCACAGCTCACAGTGTCGCGCCATGCACTCACTAAGTAGCAGGGCGACGGAACCATCAAGAAGTATAACGAGCTGATCCAAACGGATTTTAACCTGACAATGTTAATGGACTACGAGATAGATCAGCGACTCCAAAAATAGGCACAATAAACGTCTGCGGTTTCATTAGTAAAGAAGAAGAGCTTATAGAAACAATGGAAGAGAGGAAAATTGGACTGATGGGTATAGCGGACACCAGAATAAAGGATGCAAGGAGATCCACCACAGTTCCACGTTTGTTTACTCTGGAATAGAGCAGCAAGAAAGGGCAAGACACGGTGTGGGAATAGTCATAGAACCACGGCTAGCAAGAGGAATACTAGAAATAAAATATATATCAGAAAGAGTTATAACAATGACAATAAAAGAACAAACAATTACAACATATGTGCAAATATACGCACCATGAAATACAAACAATAATGAGCAAGAATGCGAGGAATTCTACGAAGACATCCATGACGTGCTAAATAAAATAGATAAGCAGGACAACATCATAGTTATGGGAGACTTCAATGCAAGACTAGGAAATAACAGAGTGGACATAGAAAAACATCTGGGAGTATTTGGAGATCAACATAATGAAAGGAATGATAACGGAAGTAGACTGATAGCGCTGTGCACTCAACACGACCTCTATATAACAAACACATTCTATAAACATAAAGACTCACAAGTATACACCTGGTATAAATGGAACGACCTAGATACTAAAAGCCAAATTGATTTTATATTAACAAGAAATAACAGAAAGAGAAATATATTAGATGCAAAGGGCAGTGCCCAATTTAAGTATAAACACAGATCATAAAGCAGTCGTTGCCACAATAAGAACCATCAGAAGAAGAAAGCAAAGGGCAGGAAAATACATGCCATGCGAATCAGTAAACTTAAAAAAACCTTAAAGACGAGGCAGTAAGGGAAAATTATGAGAAAGAACTAACTGAAATCTTTGTAAAATTACCTATAGAAAGAAAGACAGTGGAAGAAGAATGGGAGATGTTAGTTAGTTAGTTAGTTAGTTAGGTAGTTGGTTGGTTGGTTAGTTAGTTAGTTAGTTAGTTAGTTAGTTAGTTAGTTAGTTAGTTAGTTAGTCGACAGATCATCCTCATTGCACATCGAACCATTCAGTCCATAAGTGCTTGGATCCCCTCCTCAGCAAATCCCGCAGCGTGTAGTGGCTAACGGCACCAGTTCTGTGTTTGTTTATCAATCTTCTTTGGCATGCTGCGTAGTGGTCTTGTTTGGCCACCCCTCTTTTAATTTGCTGTTCTCGCAGTCTGACCGTGATTGTAGATTCGCAGTCATCACTTTGTTCTCGCAAAAGTCTTACTTCTCGAAGAGCATTCAGAATGTCAGCCTGGTCCATGGCGTGTCCACCCTCCACCTTAGCCTTACCTGCGAGCTTGTCAGCCCGCTCATTTCCTTGCACACCCGCATGCCCTCACACGAAGATGAAACTAATGTTTGTCAGCCGAGACCGCTCCAGAAACAGCAACCACTCTCTTCGGACTCACCCCATATCTATCCTCTTGAGAATGCTCATGGAGAAACCCTAAATAAAAACTACAAGGAGGCAACTAGAAACTTCTACAAAAAGATGAGTGCAATGCGAACCAGAGGAGAACCCTTTGACCCAACTGAAATAATTAACATCGAAAATGGAGAAACTTATTGATATAAGTGAACAAAAACAAATCCTATTAAGATCGAAGCAATATTTCGAACAACTTCTCAACATCCCATCAGATGTCACATGAATTCAAGAAACCTACACAGATGCCACCGATGAACTAGAACCAGACATACTAAAAGAAGAAATTATAGAAGCCATCAGATTAGCACCATTGAACAAATCACCGGGACAAGATGAAATACCAAATGAACTAATTAAAGCAGCAAGAGAAGTAGGAACAGCTTAGCTACATAGGCTATTCAACCGTGTTTTGGGTAGAACAACAGACACCACGAGACTGGGGAAACGCCATAATTATCCTAATTTGGAAAAAACAAAGGCAGCAAAAGAGATTGCCCACAATACAGAGGCATTTCACTGTTGAGTCATACTGGAAACATATTTTGTAAAATTCTTGAGAAAAGATTACGAACAACTATAGAACCCTAGCTAAGTGATATGGATTTAGAAAAAGAAAGGACGCACAGATGCCATTTTTTCTCTTAGGCAACTAATAGAAAAATCAATCGAATTCAATTAAACACTCTACTTAGCCTTTGTCGACCAAGAAAAGGTATTTGATAGAGTAGATAGAAACAAGCTGTGGGAAATCCTTAAACAATATGGAGTGAGTACACATCTAACAAACCTATGTAGAAGCTTATAGAACAACAGTGAATGCATAGTGAGGGCAACTGGAGGACACTCAGAACCCTTTACCATAAGATCTGGAGTACGACAAGGTGGTGCCCTGACCCCTCTCTTGTTTATACGATATATAGATAACATATGTAAATAAACCAGCCAAACAGAGACCGCAAGAATACCGGATGAGGAGAACAGAAGAAGAACCATCTGCAAATCTAACCCTTAAACAAGTCCTGTTTGCGACGACCAGGCACTAATAGCAAAATCAGAAGCTGAATTACAAGACCACATGAATAGTCTAAACGAAATGTGTAGGGAACATAACATGAAAATTAGCACAAGCAAAACAGAGGTAATGACTATAACTAAAGAAGAAAAAACAACAACAATTCACCTAAACGAACATCCCTAGAAACAAGTAAAGAGTTTCAAGTACCTAGGAAGTATAATATCATCAAATGGCAGATCAGAAGATGAGATCGAAAATAGATGCAATAAGGCAAACCAACTCATTGGACAAATGACACCAATATTAAAGAACAAACATGTATCAATAACTACTAAGAAAGCACTTTACAACACAATCTTCCTACCAACTCTATGCTAACAATGCCAAACATGGACAATGATGGAAAAAGAGAAAAGAAAAATCAGAACAACAGAAATTAGATTCCTGAGAAGAATACTCAACGTATCAAGAAGAGATAACTTCAGAAATGAAGAAACCAGGACTAAAGTTGCGGTTATAGCAGCACTAGATTTTATTAGAAAGCAGTAAGTCACATGGTTTGGCCATGCAAGTAGGTTACCATTCAACAGCATGCCACAGCAAGCAATGATGTACAGACCAGATGGAAACAGAGGAAGAGGCCGACCACGTAAACGTTGGACGGAGGGAATAGCAGAGTCCATGGGAATATCGATACATGAAGCCCATAATAGGGCACTCTCACGATGTTTATACTTTATATCGACACCGCAAGGTACAAGAGGAACATGATGAGATGAGATTATATATATATATATCCAAGAAGGCGATAGAAACATTGATCCTCCTGAAACTAAAAATAAATGGAACAAAGAAATCAGTTAGTGGCAACTGACAGATCCTGAAGTAGCTTCATTGAAGAGATAGGGGCATTGAAAAGAGCAGTAGAAATGCTGCTGAAAAAAAAAAATAATGTACATATGGAATAATACTTAATCTTCGTCACAGATGTCAAGTCTGCTGTCTCAAAGCTAAAGGGCAGAAAAAGTGCTGTGTTACTAGACATAAGAGCAGCAATCCATTGACTAGTTTAATTTAGTTTAGTTTAGTCGACGGATCAACATCACGGCACATGGATGTAACCCATAAGTGCTCCGTTCTTCTCCTAACTCAAGCCTGAGTTCGGAGAAACTCAGCTCAAGGGT
Source organism: Cepaea hortensis (assembly GCA_963921405.1). Taxonomy (NCBI): domain Eukaryota; kingdom Metazoa; phylum Mollusca; class Gastropoda; order Stylommatophora; family Helicidae; genus Cepaea; species Cepaea hortensis. The sequence goes on from OY992886.1 coordinate 38,689,846, forward strand.
CAAGGGGTTTACAGTTATTAGACTCTGTGTGGGACACAAACGGCTGATGCTACTTGTGTAATGAACATAAGAAGTTAGCTACTGATAAATGTAACTGTAGAACTGGTAGAATGACAGCTAAACGCTTGCTGGAAGAGAGTCCAACATGTACAGAACAGAGAGCTATTCTGGTCTACACCTGCTACGTTTGAGGACAATCTCTATGAAGATGACAAAGGGCTCAAGTTGACTGCTGTTTTCTTCGGATATATTCTACCTGACGGTGAACGAAGAAGGAGATGAACAATACACACGAACACATTATCGGGCAAAGATGCTCACACTATCACAGGGGTCTAATGGTACAAACTGGTAAGTATCAGATCTAGTCATGTTCAAGCGTCAGTGATTCCATTAAGAAGAATTTTAAGCAATGTCCCTGCTGTATAAGTTATACACAGAAATGGTTTTCACGGATATTACGGCTATTTGGTTCTGGTTTTCTAAGGGTCGCTGTCTTAGTATTCCAGGCTAACCCATAACTGATCCTTGTCCCTCAGCAAATATCAAATAGTGTAGATTATGATAGTTGCAGTAACACACGGCGTTCGTTGCTGAAGCTATACTTCATTCCAATCTCAAACATCCTTATATATGTTATTTCAACTTCAAGAAACAGTCGCTCACAGGTACTCTTCAGAAAGTTCTTCAGAAAGTCACATCCCTCGTGGGTGTTCCAGTTGCTGGCGCTCTGAAAAAAAAAAAACAGACCCGCTGGCTCGTGACCTCAAACATGACCCCGTTTGTTGTGTGACATAAAGTACATGTCTGTTCTGCCTAAAGTATGAGTTATCAGTGATAACAAAGGCCAAGTGGGGCTTGGCTGCGATGCGGGTTATGGCGGCAGCAAACTGTGAGCAGCGCCATCTATGTCTTCTATACGAGGGGCTGGTCATGTTTATTTTGTAGAATGCGATGGCGATCCTGACTCCCAGCAGTAAGCAGATAGAAAGGATGGAAAGGATATAGTACGAAGCTATGCACATTATTCTTGGATGTACAAGAGATACAGCATGCAGAGAGACGCGCTACATTCTTGATTTTCCAACCATTGAAGACAGAATACAAATTTGCAGAGCACGTCCCTAGCTCAGAGTTAACGCAAACAAACAACATCCACTGCACAGGGAAATTAGGAAGGTGAGGGGCAGCAGGTTAAATAAAAAGAGGAAGGTCGTGGATGGGTCAAGCCGAAGACATTCTTCAACAGGTGTATTCACTTGAGGACTTAGAATCTGGTGAGGAGAGGGTACAAGTGCCAACAGATTTATGTACGTCCTTTTCAATTTGCATCCAAATAGACAGGTAATGCAGACAAGAAAATCCGGCTGCTGGGGAGGCTGAAGTACAAGCGTTGATTTTCGAGAAGTGTGAGTGTGTGTGTGTGTGTGTGTGTATGTCTGTGTATATCTGTGTGTGTGTGTGTGTCTGGGTATGTCTGTGTATATCTGTGTGTGTGTGTGTGTGTGTGTGTGTGTGTGTGTGTGTGAGAGAGAGAGAGAGAGAGATTTATAAGTGCAACCACATTAATGTTGCGTATGAAAGAAACAAAGGGATAAATTGAAAATGGTGAGATCTTGACGGGAGATACCTCTGATATTATTGGTTTGTTGTTGCTGTGGCGGTGGTCGTCATTACATAAAAATAGAACTGTTGACTTTGCATCAGCATTCCTTGACCTGATGTGGCGTTTAAACTGTGTCTTTTTTTTTCTAAATTCCTCAATAATGACAACGGTTTTATTTATTGGATTATCATTACTTTTTGATTTTTTAACTAGTTGTATCTCAATGTCTTCACTATAAAATAGTAATTAGTCTGTCTTAATATCATTTTACCACTCTAATTATATTAATTATGTGCGACGTTATAATATCGTTTCGAGTACTGGGGGAAATAAGTCATGAAATAATTCTTTTTTTTTTTTTAACCGGATACTTTTACAAATTAAATGAGTCCCCCACAAAATTGTTGATACGTTTTCTTGAGATTATATGAAAGTAAGATCCATTTAATTAGGGTAGTCGGTTTCGTTCGACTGATATGCGATTGGGCTAATTCAGTACATACCTGATAAGGCAAACTCACTTGGGACCAAATAATAGTCCTTCTTTATAAAAAAAAAAATGCCTCTTATAAGAGTTCACGCATATAGTAATGGATTTACAACGTATAATACAATATTGTTATTCGCAACAGAAATTCGCCACATCCGAGATCGCCTTAAACGGTTTGCACAGCATTTGAAAAGTTAGTTGGTTGCATATCCTTTACAGGAGGTCACAGTCAACACCAGCATTTTGTTCTTTGCTGTTGGCAAGCTTACCTTCAGTAGTTTGCCATTGCGTTCCAAACGCCATACCATTTCGTTAATAAACCAACGTAAGGCAGTCTGCTGCCAAATCGCCCACAGCTGTGTTTCGAAAGTGGGTATGCGAGATTACGAACTGCGTCCGTAACAACATCGCCACGGAGCAGAGGTATTTGAAAAGAAGTGGAAATTATGTTATTGTCTTCCCTTGGAAGGAAGTACCGATTTGTCTGAAAGGAGGAAATGGCTATTTCTGTAATCTCATTCTAATCGAATAATTTTCAAAGCGAGTCCAAACCGTATAGCTAGCTAGTTGTTTCTGAATGCAAAGATCAAGGAGATACGAAACGATTATGAATCCTTTGATTTCTTTCACAAGCAATTTTGTTGAAATTCATACTTATCAGTATCGCTGACAAAGCCCCCGGGCCAATTATATCCTTGTTTCCCAGAGATGCGCTGGACTTGTCGCTTTGATATTTCGTCTGGTGTATCTGAAATATGATTTCTTAGCCTGTGTCTTAATGTCTAGCTATTTTATGTTGGGCATAAGAGCCATCACAGCCGGTCTCCCTGGCCTAGATGTTAACGTCTCTCTCCGCAATCCCGTATATTATCGTGAGTAACGTAACCTGCACGAGAATCGGTAACTGTTCTTGCCGCGTTGGTAACTTACGGGGTATGTGAGCCGGTCGCTCAGAAAGCAATGGCAAACTGCTGAGCGTAATCTTACCTAGTACATCAACAGCAGCTGAAAAATGCTGGTGTTGACTGTAATGTCCTGTGGGGGATATGCAACATGAAAAAAAATATAAGAATATACCTGTTTATGGATTCCGTATTAAAGCGCTTGCTCTTGTCTAAAATTATTTACAGTCCAGAGAGAATCAACCATCAGTTAGTGGAATCCTGATAGACAGACTGGGTGTTTCGGTTTGGATCTCTGGGAGCTAAGGAGGGATGAGTGTGTGAGATTGGTGGTTGAATGGTTGCTGTAAGGAAGTAAAACCTGTTTGGGGATGGATGTTTACTGGTTTCCATCTGTGTTACATATACTCCACGTTTTGGCAATGGCTTCTGATTTCCGTGATCCAGTCCACTGGTCTCCTTGGATGTCTGTAAAGTGACATTGAAATCCCTCACTACAGACTTCACGTCTGAATCACTCAGCTGCATGATGTGACAGTCATCTACACCATAAGATCCTGCAGCATTGCTCTTGCAGCTTCGCAAATCATAACCTTATATCTCTTTCAGAATCAAACAGTTTCATAATACTGAAGCCATACAAGATTAAAAGAAGGACAAAACAATTGCAGTCCCAGATATGCGTATGACACAATATTGATGGCAGTAGACACACAACAGCCACAGAATCTGCTGGATAGAGTCAACACCACAGCTATAAAAATAACAGTGTAATTTACACATTTTGTTTTTCCTTTGCTCGCTTTGACTCAAGTGTAGTCCATACACGTGCTACTATTTCTAATGCACTTGACTGATTTTTGCCTGCAGATTAGCTTTCCCTATTACCTATGTCCCTCTGTATCATGTAAACCCACTCCGACTTCAGAGATACGTGTAATTTATATCCCCAAGTCAATTACGAGAATTTCACATTTAAGACCAACTGGCCAGTGTAGGCGTTGAACCCACTACTTCGGCATTAGCACACATAATGGTTCAGCACGAGCTATCTATATCTAAGAAGAATGCGAGATGATGTTGATTGATGTCGATGGTGGCCATAATGAACAGACCAACACTCAACTTCGTCTGCAAATATTCAAAATCAATTACTAAAATCACTCGTTTCAGGTCATGATTCTCTTTGTCAACCATAACAGTTTTAATATTCCACGTCGCCCAAGTCTGATCAATTTAATGTATGATACTGCAAGCCAGCGTCGTGGTAGACAGTCTGATATGCGTTGCCATTCCTATTCACCTCTGGTGTAATTGACCCAGCTCGTAATAAATGAATATAGTAGCAGTGAGTAAAGTCCAAGACAATTCCATCGCAATCACCGCTCCTGTCCGAATTGAGCACAATCATTATGCTCAAAGATGTGGTAGCTTTCATTATATCTTCGTTACCAAACACTATGTTATTCTTCTTCTTTTTATAATTTATAAAAATTATTTATCTAACAATATCTATATTACAATTCATTATCTATTTGCAATCAATTAATTACATAATAAAACAAATAATATTATCTTATCTATCTAAGGAACTCCATTCCTTTAAATTAGTAAATTACAATTTAATCAAATCAATTCTATTAATGCATTCAGATATGGTCAATCAATGCAATATGATGACAATAATTGAAATTCCTAAAGGTATTATTACTGGTCTCTTTTTTTTTTTTTTTGTATCACATCCAATCAGCCGTGTTTAATTTATCAATTAATCAATCAACCAACTGAGTATAGAACAAAAAGTAATCGGTTGATAATGTTATTCTTTCAACATAAATCTGGCATGCAATCAACAAATACAAGCATTAATTTCTATGTGTACTATATGATAGAACCTTTAGGTATTCGAATACTATATATCGAATTCTGCAGCCGAGCGTGTCTGCATATCCTTTATACGATTTATAACAAGTTCCTCGTTGACACTAACATCCATCCACACTGTTATATCTCCGACAGTCAAAAGCTCTATCTTAGTATCTACTTCTATCTCTGGACAAAATGTCGACTGCTAGTTTACGATTATGTCCAAACAATTCTATTTATAGCGTCATCGTTAACTCTCTGATTCTGACATCCAAGCACCATATACAGCTTTAGTGCATCAGTCTAATAGGAAAGTCTTTCCAAACTGCCTAATAGTCCAACCGCATTCTCTGCAAATAATCTTTTTCTCCTCAACGGATGATTGTAGTAATCTTTGTTTATATCGAGTCACTAATTCTTTTCCTTTGCGTACCTTTCCTGTAAATAATCTTCTCTCCTCAAAGGATATTTCTTTAATCCTTTTTAATACAGCAGAGGTTAGTGCATAGTGCAGCAATCCGTTACCTCAGAGATATTGTTTCCCTTTTGGTACCGTAAAGTATGATGGTCCCTCGGCTAAGGGAACTTACCGAATTTCCACCAGACCACTTAGTACCACTCTACAGGGTGTATTTCTCTGTGTACCCTTGATAACTGTAGCTGAAATATACTTGCACAGAAAAACAATAATGTTGTGATCAATTAATTTTATCACATGCAAGTAATCATGATGACAATTCAGCCATAACTTTGCATGCAATAACCAAGTTATCAAACAATTATTCATTGGAAAATATACATCAATACCCTTGAAATCATGCTTCACAACAAACCCATCCTGTTGTGTATCATTACATAGAAACATAACAACAGTTAGTTAAACATGCAACCAATTGTGTCAAACACTCTGCAAAGCGCGTCCGTATGTTACACACTCTGCAAAGCGCACCCACGCCATATACCGACAAGGCGCTTCACATGACGATAAACACATTGTCAAAAGCGCACCCGTCGTCACATAATGATTACGCACACCTTATATCGGCAAGGTGCTTCTCAATAAGTTGAACAAACTCAGTCATGCAGGAATTCATTCCGTTAGATGTTAACTTAATGTTAGTTCCATTCTGAACAACAAATAAAATACTTAATTCTTTATATCAACAAAATTAAATAATGTCAAGCAGTTTCAACAATCACAGATCGTAACTATCGTCTATGAGTTCCAGAACATTCCAAATAATATAATTATTATTTCCTAATTGTATCAATATAACTAAATCTTCTATATCCATTCCCAAACTTCTCGCTATATATGATCATACATCTATTGATATAATACCTTGCCGTCTTAACAGGCGATAGTTTGTGCTTCAAAAGGCATAATAACTACAACCCATGGCGATAGCGAATGTGGCTGATAAGGCCAACTGGCGCTGTAAATACTCGTCCACAGTGGATGCATGTGAACACATGGTCATTTCCACCATCATGCACCATATTACGTCTCACACGCTCGGTGTGTGGCTTATCTGCAATAATTTTCTCCTTTGTCTTTATCCCATTTCTGATATTTGCCCTTCATGCAACATGTTCAGCGGCGACTTGCTCCCAATGTGCGTTATCAATGCCTATATCAATCATGTTCCGCTTACACACATCTTTGTATCGTAGTAGAGACCGACCCTGAGATCTCTTACCCATCTGTAATTCACCAAATAAGATGTCTTTTTGGTATACTACCATCATCCATCCTCCTCACATGTCCTATCCATCTAAGTCTACGAAGAATGAGCATGGAATACATCGTCACTCAACCTGTACTTTCCAATACTTCAGTATTTGTGATTTTGTCTTGCCACTTAATACCAAGTATTCTTCGCAGACACCGCATATGAAAGCTGTTTAAACGTTTATCTTGGTGTGGTTAAGTTGTTCAGGCTTCACTGCCATAAAGAAGAGTACTAAGGACACAGGCTTGATAGACAAGGACTTTTGTTTTGGCAGTAGGTTTCCTATTCTCCCAGACTCTTTTTCTTAACAATTTCTTTGTTGTTGCTGCCTTACCAATTATGATGTTAATTTCCTGATCTAGGGATAATTTGCTATTTACTTCTGATCCTAGATATGTAAAGTGGTCTACTATCTCTAGATCGGCGTGGTCAATAAAGATTGATGGTACCCCATGTGCACCTTATGACATAATCTGTGTCTTCTTTTTGCTAATTGTTAAACCAAATCCAGAATAAGCATTGGAGAATGCAGATAGTAGACGTTGTAATTCTTCCTCAGAGTGGGTCGTAACTGCAGCATCATCTGCAAAAAGCAACTCTCTGATCAGTACCCTCCTAATTTTGGTCTTGGCCTTCAATCTTTGAGCATTGTAGAAGCCACCATCTGAATGTGAGTGAATTTATATACCACCATCCTGATCACGAAAGGCATATTTCAGTAGATTGTTAGTCAGTTAGTCGATGTTCCAACTTATGGCAACGGGTTGTCCCCATTATTCTCCATTCCTGTGCCAGTTAATATCACACAATGTCCAATGTGAAAAGTGGAATAGACAGGAGTCTCGGCAATCCAATAGCTCGCACAAGTATACTGTGCATCATGCCGCCGCAAGAATGCCAACACAAAATTAATCCACGAAAACCACAGTTCATCTTCGATGAACTCGGCAGTCACCAGAAAGACCTCATTGACCCGGGGTTTCTGACATGGCTCGGTTGTTTTTTACCGCAGGGAGACCCGCTGAAAGTGTCGCACAAAGCACGAACTCCGGAGCTTCAGCGGCGACTCCCATGAGTTTCCTGAAAAATGCACTCGTGAACCGAAAAGGCAAATCAGTCAATTCAGCAACAGCCAGTAGCCATTGTTCTGAACATGCAGGTCACTGTACAGGACAGATGTAAAAGCATTCCACACGAATTTAACAGCTCACAGTGTCACCCACGCACTCACTCAGTAGCAGGGCGACGGAACCATGTACTACCAGTCCAACATGAGGAAAATGCGATTGCAAACCGTAGCTACAAGCATAAACACGCCACAGGCTTAAACGTTTCAACGCATAACCGCCATGTTGGCGACCGGAAGTCCTATTTCAGTAGAAGTTAAAAGTATATTCCAAAGAGGGTGGGAGCTAGTACACAAACTTGCTTAATTCCACTCTTGATTTCAAACTCTTCTGAAGTTGCACCATCAAACTTGATTATAACCTCCATGCCTGTGTGGAACGATTCCACAATGGACAGAAGAGTTGGTGGGTAGCCAATCTTCTTTATGGCCTTGAATAGACTCTCACGACTGACCAAATCAAATGCCATTGTGAGGTCGATGAAGGCAATAAACAAAGGTTGATACTGTTAACGGAATTTTTCTTGCATTTGTCGCACTGAGAATATCATATCAAAAGTTGACTGGTTCTGTCGGAAGCCACACCCTGATTCGGGGTAGACTTGATCTCCTAGGACTTGAAGTCTGCGCGGAACATTTCTAGCAAATACTTTCCCAACAATACACAGAAGTGAGATACCCGTATTGGTGTTACAGTCGCTCCGATCGCCCTTGCTCTTGTACATTGTTATGATTCTTGAATCTTTGAAATCCTGTGGGACTAGCCCTTCTCGCGAGGATAGCTCTATTAGCTGGTGGATCTGTAGAGTTATTGTGTGTCTTGCCCACTTCTGATAACCTCTATTGGAATCCTATCCTTACCTAGAGCCTTGCCAGATGCAAGTTCATGTAAAGCACACTTAACTTCTGTTACGATGAGAAGTGTGTCCAGGGCCTCTACGGGGTTGAGGGCATCATCCGTTAGTTTCTCTCACTTTAGTAAAGCTCCAAATGGTGCTCTCCCCATCTATCCATCTGCTGTTTCTTATCAGTGATGATTTCTACAGTCGATATTTTCAGTGGTGCAATTCTTTTGATCATTGGACAACAGGCTTTCTTTATATCTTCATACATGCTTCTGATGTTTCCCTTATCACTTTCATTTTAAATGGACTCACATAACTTGATCCAATAGTCATTTGCACACAGCCTGGAAGCCTTTTGCATATCCTTTCTAAATTACTTCAGCTCACTGAGAGTGTTACGCGTTGTTCTTTCCTTATTTCTTAAGAGAGCTATCTTCTTTTTTATCAATCAAAGGCTGCAGCGTCTGACTGTTTGCCGCAAACCAGTCCTGCCTCTTATGATCCACAGTGCCGTAAACCCCTATGGCTGTTTTATAAATAGTTTCAGTGCTTTTACCCCACTTTTCACTTGCTGTACAATTTTCGAATGTATCAGTGAAAGCCTCTTCAATTTGCTTTTGGAACTCAAAGCACTTTTTCAGGATCGTGGGTGTTAAAGCTATTAATCCTGGGGCTAGATTTGTGTTTAGCTGTGTAAATTCTCTTTGGTCTCAGTCTAACTCTTGCAAAAATCAAAGAATGATCCGTATCACAGTCAGCACTGTGGTAACTTCGAGTTAATGATGTTTGGTTCAGATGTTGTCTCCGTGTGACGATGAAGTCCAGTTGATGCCAATGGCCGGATCTTGGATGTTTCCATGTGACCTTATGCAGCTCTCTTGTTTTAAAAAAAAGGAGTTTGTAATACATAGGTCATTTCTGGTGCAATTCTCCAGCAGGCGTAGCCCATTATCATTCATGCTACCAATATTGTATTTTCTAAGGCACACTGGCCATGAACTCGAGTCTCTGCCCACACGAGCATTGAAATCACCGAGCATATAAATGTTGTTGGATTTTGAAACTGCCTTGATCACAGAATCTAACTCCTCATAGAACGAATGCTTCATATCATCAGGGGAAGTGAGTGCCGGTGCATATGCAGTGATAATGGTGGCAAAACCACAAGAGGTTGCCAAGCGCAGGGATAATAGTCTGCCATTACCTCCAGCTGGAATCTCAATCATTCCCAGTAGCGAATTTTTCACAGCAAAGCCCACACCAAGTTACCCTTTTTCTGTCTGCACTTTACCCTACCAAACAAAGGTGTAATTGTTTTCCCCGAGTGATCCTTCCTCAGCGACGCGTGTCTCCTGCAGGCCACCAATATAACTGCTACCTCTCGCTTTGATTAAAGGACCGGTTAAGACCAGTGATGGAGTTATACCTCTTCATAGTGTGACGAAAACACTCGGTTCGCCTTGTGGCATTTTTCGGCCTGGTGAAATGTCCGTTGTGACATCTGGCAGTCTTGTGAAAATTTACTGGTCGAGGGGAAAGAACCAGTAAAATTAATCAACCCCAACCATAGCAATTGCTCGTCCTTGAAGAAAAATCCAGAAACCGGCTGTCGGAAACTGAGTCACGGCACTACGGACGGTGTATGCGCGCGCAGCCGCAGTGGTACGTCCAGCACACAAAGAGTTCAGTTGTGAGCTGAGCTAGCTGTCGTGTATTTATTTATAGTGTCGTCCCTGGGGTGAGGGGAATCAATACCCACATTCTTTTTAACCCCATATCATTATTCTGAAGAATCCACTAGATTCCGTCCACAACACCCCGTCAATCCTTGGATACCTCTTTCTCTCTCACCACTCACCACTGGATCATGCCCCCTCTCATTCTTCCCCAAAACAACATACTGCACAACTCTAGCTTCTAAAAATTAATAATGAAGAAAAGTGTATGTATGTGCGCAGTGTATGTGTAGAATGTATGGCGTATACTCTAGTGTGTCTACAGAAACAGACCGGACAGCTCAGGAGCAAAGTCTGATCATCCCGGTAATGGCCACACAACATCATCATAGCTCAGCACACAATGACCTCACCAAACGATGCGTCCCTCCTGCCAGATGCTGACTTCCTCTAGGAGCTCTTTGATAACCCAAATACCTGGTCACCAATCACGGATATAGTCCAATACTGATCTTGAATCGATCACACACAATGTTACTAAATGTCCCTACCATTCTGAGATTTAACAATCCCTGTATCGTGAAAACACGGATCACTGTCACTTGAAACAAAATGATTCATTCCTAAATGTTCTAGAGTTTCACGATTACACAGTTCATAATTACAGTTCCACAGGAATCTAATAACTGAGAAGAACGCTATGTTCGTTGTTTATGTTCCCCTTATACCCATATTGTTCTTTTTACATGTGGTATGGAAAATCATTTCACTCAACTTCCGTGAACCCTATCACTAAGGAGTCTTTTCCAGATAGTTGTCTGTTTCCGCTCAACAGAGCCATGTTCCTTCAGACCCTCCTGATTATGGGCCCAGAGCAAAAGCCGCTGAATAAAACCTCCTTCACTGAATTATCCATAATTTTAAACAGTGAACGTTCAGCTTGTTTTCTTCATAACAGGAGTGGAACATGTGAAAGAGAGTACACACCTGGTGAGAGCAACCCGACACTGACCCCTATTAGATGAGTGCAGGCCGATGGCCGCACTCAGATATTTAACAGTGGACTAAACTCTGTCATGGGGCAGAGGAGCTCATCACATCGGTCTGAGTTAGGGTAAGACAAGGAAAGACCAAAACCACAGTGCAGAACCCCAGTAGACACCCCACTGGAAGATCCCACCCCTGGACATTTCCCCTATCCCCCAACCATCCCCAATCTCTCCAAATATTATCCCACTACACTATTCTCAACCAACTGAGCCAATTGACATCTCATACTGGCTAGTTTAACAAGGCCACTGCCTGCTGTCGCCGACACTCCTAGAATACTTAACCACAAAGCAACAACACTATGCTCAAGTCCTAAACTCTATCTATCACTAGACTATCCTACATTACTTATACCTAAACGCTATCTAGTGAATACCTTATGTAAACCAGCTCTATCCTGAATTAGCTCTACACTTTGCCATCCAAGACACATAATCATCAACTTTAATTGACACAGAACACAATAGATTATTTCCTAAATTTGAACAGAGCTAGCCAAACACTTCAGTCTAGTTTAATTCCTTTTTCCCACTGGCGGCAAATAAGTTATGTTTCCTCCAGTCGGAGATTTCCGAGTGACGTCATTCGCTGTCAACAACAGGTGGTCTTGGCGGCAACCAAATCAAAACGGCGTTTTTCCTTTCATCTTGCGGTTCGGGCAAAATAACATGCCGACAATTTTCCTGTGTCCTGGGGAAATCTCAAGGTCTTTTGGTTTCGTTTGATCCGATGGAAGTCCCTTCCCCCCCCCCCCAAATCAACAAAAAATTGCAGCTGTCTCTGTAAATCTATCATCTGATCGTTAATTCCAGTGGTCCCGTGACACTAGCTGACAGACAGACTGCATTATGGCCCAGTGCTAATTGTTATGGAGAGCCGGACGACACATGTCTTGATGGGTTTGAGAGATCTTCAAAATCAAGTCCTGTTGAATTGACAACGGCTCCCATATTCACAGTTGTGCTGTTTGTTTGAAGGTAAGTGTAAGCCTTTTTCTTACGTAATGCAGTGTTGGTGATTCGTAACGCGAGTTTGCTAGGGCGCGGGTACCAACCGTCGCGAGGAAGTAGGTCAGGTGTGAACAGTTGTAGGCTTGTGTTTTAAGCCTGTAATTTAAGCCGGTTGCAAACGCGTGTTTACCAGCTTTGTACTGCAAAGATATTTACTAGGTTAGCAGGGCACGGCTTATTCACAGCCTCTGTAGATCGGGCAAATCGGGTTCAGGAAAAAAGACCTGCAATTTGAGTTCACACATTGCCAACTTCATGAACTCGAGCGTTGGCAGGTTCGGCGTGGCCGAACTGTTACCCGAAGCGAAACCGGAAATAGATTAAGGAGTCGCATCGTGTATAGCATGTGATATATCGATGAACTCGGGAGGGTAAGACGAATCGAGTGCACCGGTCGGCCGAAACCTCAGAGGTCTTTCAAGGTTGTATCGGGAGTCGATCTTCGTGTCAGTGGGCGACCACTGGCTTTCTTCTTGGCTTTCCTCATATCTGTCTTTAATTAATATCTCTCGACGGAAGACCAACTTAATATATAGTGGCTTCCTGAGAGGGTGGCAATGGGGGGGGGGGTGACCGATGCGACAGGATTGTTCAGAATGAACAGGACACCGTTCTAAATGCCCCGACCTAGGACCAGGGAGGGGGAATGGTGTGTGGATATCTGCTACAGGGGGATAACCCTTTATATCCTATTGGATCTATTGGATTGTACCTATGGCACGATACGAAATGTGCTCTGGCGGATAACGGGAGGAGTTCGGATGTACTGCCATCGGCCCTCCTTCAGGGCCATTCTTCGAGCAGCCAATGAAGGAGTCAGGTCAATTATGGGAAGGGTGCACCCGTATGAGTGCACATAGTTTGATTGTATCCGCTTATGGTAAGTCTGATTCATGTGGCTCTCACTGAGTGTTGTCCTCCATAGGTTCTACCTTTATAAGAGCAGAGTGAAGATCTGGTGACGATTCCAGTGATATGGACTATGGCGAGTGACTGTGTTATCAAACCGTGAGCATCACTATCACGGCGAAAGGTATCTACAACCGAGAGCTACTTCTCAGTATGGGAACAGCTAACCCATAGCCATCTCCACGTCTACTATACCAGTTTGTTCACCATGGCATCGACCTATGGCCTTATTCTTGATACCACTTGGGCAAATATCTTGGTGTTGTTATTGTCCCAGATGTGAAACTGACATACAGCCTACCGCCAGCTAGCCACGATGTCTTTCCTAGCAAGTGCCTGGTCCCATGTGGCTTACGATGTTGTTGAAGAACTGTTTTCTTCTTTGAACTTTCTCTGCAGTGCCAAGATTCAGCGGTGGATGTATCTGCGCTGTGATACCAGCGGTATGAGTCTGCTGATCTACGATGGTCGCATGGACATTTTTGACTGGTACTACCAGTAAGTGAGAAATCGACATCTCGCTAGACCAGAAGTGCACTCGATACTTCTGGACTCTTCAGAGAAGTGTCCTAGGTCCGACAACACAAGAGACAGTAGTTATTACTACCCAGAATGGGGGCCAGACTTCATTGACGTCATCCACCTGAGGTCCCAAGTTTGGCAGTGTCGCCAACCATCATGGCCAACCGCCGCAGAGCGGTCCATGGCAGCCGGATCGTATAGTAATGCAGTAGATGGACGCATAGTACCTCGAGGTTGATAGAATTTAATAATCAAACTTCAAGGCAACGTCAACATGGAACTATTAACCTCGCTGAACCCAACGTTGACAACGTAATGAAGAGAGGCATCTTCCGTGAGGTTTTGCAAGGTTCTTTATTGGTTTCAATCTCAGATATTGGTTTCAATCTCAGATGGTAACTCCACATAGTTGACCGGTAATAAAAAAAATTGTCCATTCAGTTACAAGTTGCAATACAAAATAAGCATTCATACGGCTAATCAGTTTTCTGCCATTGTACGGTCAAAAGAGGATGTCATTCATTATCCTAGTCCTCCTTATTCCTTTGAAGTACAAAATCCATTACTTTCTACCTTCTAGATGTTATCAATTTCTCCTATTTAATAACACGTCTGCCTCCTTCCCAGTTTATTGTTGTCAAGCTACGTCGTATTCTTTACGTCATTTTCGTTAACCCCCTTGTGCTCACCAGTGCACCACTTGCTAATATTTGGATTGCACAGTAAATCTTTTCAATATTTAGGTTTGAACCACGACCGTCAACTGTGCAGTTGCTATAACAGACGATCTGTTATACAAGTACCAGCGATTCGACACGCCTACCGCCCTGTCCAAGTGGAGAAGCCTATACCTGGCCGGAGGCAGGATATCCTCGGTGAGGTTGACTGACTTACCGCATAGCGTGATACTTGGACCTGTTACTATGATGACACTTCCTCCTTGAGGCTACTCGAGCATTGTCATGTCTTGCCTCGCATAGATACCGCGAGACCTATCTCAGAGTTAGCATCCTCATCCTCATTCATCTTGTATAATACACCATCTTGTTTACATAGTTAGATACCAGAGTTGTGTCATGTCTTCAGGACGAGGTTTGAAAGGGGCAACGTCCCTTGGTTGATAGCGAGGGAGATAGTGATCCAAGGGCTGAAGGGGTTTTGTGGGCTGAGGTAACCTATGTCCCGGGGCTAAAGACATCCCGTTGTTAAAGTGTGATAGCAGTTTCCCCTCACCCCAGGGAGTGCCATGATACATAGCACAAAGCCTTTGTAAAAATATAGAGACCATGGGTTTCCCAAGCAGCATGATCCTTCTCTCGGCCTTTCTAGTTCACTCCAGAGGAAAGATAATAGCAATACATCTGGAACATGACAAAGCTGCAGAAGCTGCCGGAGCAGCAAAGCAATGCTCTAACTGTCCGCCCGTCGGAGCTTCGATCCTAGACCAGCTGCCAACCAAGGCTTAGGGCGTGGTCTGCCCTGCCATACATTTTGTCTTAAGGTTGCATGTCCTCGCAACAGGATAAGGATTGTACCCTCCCAATTGCGCTCTTCCGCCCAAGGCCGTTGGCACAATGTGGGGTGTCGGGGTAGGTAAGCGCCGCACAACATTCGACGCTAACAGAGAGCAGGTAGTACCGTCTGCTGTCATTACGGTAGCTCAGATATATCTGACTAAGACTTGACTATGAAGTCACTATCAATGAAAGAGAGTGCTGAAATGCTATATAGAACCAGCTTTGCTGTATGGCAGTGCTTGCTTGCTTGCTTGTGTTCGCTGGCTGTGAACTCCAGCGTAAAGTCCTGTATTTCGGATGAAGACATCCTGTTGTCCAACATCAGTGTGATGTCATACCGGACTGAGGTTTGCGTGAGTATCCATTGTCCCATGTCTGGCTTATTGGTGTGCAGACTGGTGGTTCCTCGCCATGCAGGCAGATACTCTCTGACTTCGGAAGAATCAGCGATCCTACTACGTTAGCCAGGACCCCAAAGGGACCTGTTGCCCAGGACGCACGGCGGAGACGTGTTAGTAGGTCTTGGCCAGTATAGAACCTGGCCCTGGTGCCTTGGAAACACCTCTGCGTCACGCTGTATGGCGTGTATCTTGGAAAGTAAATGAACACATTAGGAAGAACTTAGAAGCAACAGAAATGTTGTTCCTGAGAGGAATGTTGCGAGTTTCTTTGACTGCCAGAGTAACTAACAACGATTGCCTGAAGGAGGCTAATGAAAATAGAACATTATATACAACAATAAGAAAGAGACAAACAGCTTTCTTTGGTCATGTGATGAGAAGAGAGGCATTGGAGAACATCGGGACAACTGAAAAGATCGAGTGGAAGAGAGGCAGAGGCAGACCAAGAGAAATGATGCTGGATGGAATGAGACGGTGGCATGGATGAATATCATCAGCAGAGTTAATCCAGAACACCAAAGACCGAAATCTGTGGAGAGCCATGAACCCGTACGCCAGCTGGCAAGGCTCTTGATGATGATGATGATTGTTGTATGGAAGTGAATCATGGAATGTGAATGAACAAATTAGGAAGAGTATAAAAGTAAAGGAGTATAGTTGCTGAGCGAATGTTGCGAATTCCTCGACAGTCAAAAGGAATACACAACGATTGCCTGAAAGAGGCCAATGAAACTAGAACATAATATACAACTATTAAAAACAGACAAACAGCATCCTTTAGCCAAGTGATGAGAGGAAAGACATTGCAGAAAATCGCGACAGCTGGAAAGATCGGTAGGAAAAGAGGCAGAGACAGTTAAAGAGAAATGATGCTGGATGGACTGAGACGGTGGCGTTGAGGAATATTATCAGTGGAGTTGATCCAGACCGCAAGGAAGTGAGATCTGTTGGCAGGGCACATAATGATTATGATTCATCGCATATACGCATATAAGCAGTCTGCATGCTTTTGTATTACAATGGACATGTTGTAATTGTTTTCATTTTAGTAACATTACATTTGTTTTGCATTTTTGTCATGTTTGAAACAGATGTATCGAAATTTAGGATTTAGAGCTAAATACACAAACAAATTAATAGAACAGTAAAGAGTTGAAAAGATGGCAGTCACTGTCCACAATAGGGTGCTTAAGTTCCCTTGTCTTCCTTTGTTCATTCCAGACAAAGTATGGTATACCGTTAGGGTTATATATCTCGGTACGTTACACAACGTTAGATTCAGTGCCAAAAACAATACGACTTTTAGAAGCCTTCTCTCACGATTTGTCATATTTGATCCGGACAATTTTCCTAGGCTTTTTTCCTGTCCGTTTACCGTTTCATGTCCCCTAACTGACGCGGATGCTCTTAAAAAGTAGATCATCATCAGCGCACTAATAATCACAATGGTGTGGGACAACAGCAACCATGCCACACCTATCGTTAAATCGAAGATAACTTCGAAATAAGCTGTTTGATCATTGAATAGTACAGTAAATACTTTAATAGTCACATCTGCGGAGTCACTTGCTATAGAGCTCAGTGTTTTGTTAATCCAGTCCATTCTGTGTAAGACAAAGATAGGAAGATACAGACATAAGTGAATGGCATAGATAGTTATTATAAAAAGAGCGCAGCGCACTCGTGTGAAGATCTGCTTCACTCTAAAGGGCGACACCACGCAAATGCATCTTTCTAGCGAGACGATCACCGTTATCCAACATGACACTTGGTATATTGAGTTGATAGCCCATCCAAATACAAAGTATCCTAGCGACCATAAGCTTATAGGATTGGCCGGATAGAGGATATCTGCCAGGTAACAAATACAGCTGGTGAGTTGTAACATTGAGACCAATAAATCTGTGAAGGAGAGAGAAAATAGTCCAACTGTCATGCTGTCTTTGAGGCCAAGCTTCAAGAAGACGATCACGTTGATAAAGTTACAAACGAACCCACTTAATGAAACGCATCCACGCACAGTAATAACCAAAGAGATCTGTAGAGATATCATAGTGTGGTCATCTATGACTTGCCTCATATTGCAGGTGTCTTGTTTGGAGGTGGAAAGCGAGATTGTAGAGCTATGATTAGTGGGCGCCATTGTTGTTGTCATTCATCAGTGCAGTCAATGTAGATGTCAGGGAAGGCTGGGGATGATCATCTTCAAGTTAGCACGGTTATATAGTGAGCCACGCTGGCGGTGTGTATCTTATACGCAGTCTGGAGAATATAAACAACAATTTAGGGGCTATCCGGAAAGAAAACATGAGTAGTTAGGTTATTGTTAGAAGTTTGAGAGACAAGAGCATGATAAGATTTAAGAGTCACCATCTTTCTCTATATATAAGATAATACAACTTAACGTCATGCAAGTATGGGATAAAAATATAGTCTACACAGGCATTTACAACGACCAGTTTGACTTTCGACAAAAAAACTAGCACTAGACAGGCAATATTCTGTATTACACAATACTAGAAAAACACACATGATTTCTTAATGTTTTCAAACGGACTTTGACATAATCCAGCAGGAAAAATTAATACACACACTCATACATACATACATATATGTATATCGCAGAGAGTGATAAAACATGAAACATATAGCGGACGTAGAGAATTAGCAAACGCAATGAATGATAGACATATGGAATATTGTAGGAACAGTCTCCCTCACGTGCCTGGTCTATAAGAGACATCGACGAATATGAACCTTCAAACCTCCCTGTCAATTTATAGGTTCAAGAAGTTGGTGCTGCTTATATTATTTTTTACTGCCCTGTTATTTCAGATTTAAATACAGAAACCAAAAAAGATAGGATGCATAATTTATTATCTGGTATATTTCTATGTATATTTCATAATGTGCATAATGCAAATTTATATATAATATGAAGTGAATGGATGAATACTATTTTTGACTGAAGAACGTAACACACAATCACTTATAATGCTGGAATGTGGAGTATTTGTTGTCCTTATTGTCATCACAGGGTAATGATGCCTTAACTATCGGTTATGACATACCAGAGATTAGATATGCTTATGATAATGTATTGCTATCCACAATACATAATGGTATAGAAAACTGAATAACGTCAACCCAATTGAATAGTGAAAATCACAGATTATATCTTAACATAGCAAAACCAAAGATAATGCATACAGACAAAACTACTATGGAGAAAGAATTATATGTTAATGAAGAAAAATTAGAGATGGTGGAACATTTTGAATATCTTGGGTCATTGATTACCAACAATGGTGACACAATGAAAGAAGTTAAAAGACGAATAACTATTGCTCTCCAAAGACTAAAACAAATGAATAAATTATGGAGAGGAACAGATAGAACTACAAAAATCAGATTTTTGGGAACATGCATCTTTTCCATTGCAACATACGCCTGTGAGACATGGACACTTACTATACATGTTGAGCAGAGCATAAATGCATTTGGATATAAATGTCATAGAATATCTTGGATAAAGAAGATAACAAATGCACCCATACATCAAGAGCTGAATATTGAAGAATGTTGGCTATTAAGAGACGATAAAGCGAAGAAAATTGAAATATTCTGATCACTTGAAACGTAACGAAAGTTTGGAAAGATCAATAATGGAGGTGCATATGCCTGGGAAGAAAGGAAGATGAAGGCCAAAGAGATGATGGGTGCAGGATGTCGGGGATGATCTCCAGATGGGTGTATCGAACGCGGGACATCTTGCTTATGATCGAGAGGTTTTCCCAAAGGTTATGGGAGCGAGGTTCTGCAAAGGACATGCTACTGAATAAATAGTTAGTTAGTTAGTTAGTCGACAGATCATCCTCGTTGCACATCGAACCATTCAGTCGATAAGTGCTCGGATCCCCTCCTCAGTAAATCCCGCAGCATGTAGCGGATAACGACACCAGTTCTATGTTGGTTTACCAATCTTCTTTGGCTTCCTGCGTAGTGTTCTTGTTTGGTCACCCCTCTTTTAATTTGCTGTTCTCGCAGTCTGGCCATGGTTGTGGATACACAGTCATCACTTGGTTCACGCAAAAGTCTTACTTCTCGTAGAGCATTCAGAATGTCAGCCTGGTCCATGGCGCGTTCGCCCTCCACCGTAGCCTCACCTGCGAGCTTGTCAGCCCGCTCATTTCCTTGTACTCCCGCATGCCCTGGCACGAAGATGAAACTAATCTTTGCCAGCCAGGCTGCTCCAGAGACAGCAACCATTCTCTTCGGATCCACCCCACCTCTATCTTCTTGATTATGTTCATTGAGTCGATAAAGAAACATGCCCTAGTGAATGTCTGTGTCTCGAGCCATGTTATTGCTTTACTTACTTCCGTGACTTCCATAGTCAGGCTACTTGTGGTTTCAGTGAAAGCACCAAAGTCCTCCTTCACAATTCTCCCTCGGGCCCGAGCCGTAAAGGCCCATGAGCTTCTCTCATGTCGGACGACCGACCCATCTGTGTAGATGACAGCATCACCGTCTAGTGAATTCTCGAAAATTAACGCTTGTACGTCAAGCGTTCCACAGCAGCCGGGTTTTCTTGTCTGCATTTTCTATCTAGTTGGATGCAAACTGAAAAGGATGTGCACAAATCTGTTGGCACTTGTACCCACTCCTCGCCAGGTTCTAAGTCCTCAAGTGAACACACTTGTTGAAGAATGTCTTCGGCTTGACCCATCCACGACCGTCCTCTTTTTAACATGCTGCTCTTCACCTTCATAATTTCACTATGCAGTGGATGTTGTGTGTTTGCGTTAACTCTGAGGTAGGCGCGTGCTCTGCAAATTTGTATTCAGTCTTCAATGGTTGGAAAATCAAAAAGGTAGCGCATCGCCCTGCATGCTGTATCTCTTGTACATCCAAGAATAATGCGCATAGCTTCATTCTGTATCCTTTCCATCCTTTCTATCTGCTTGCGGCTGAGAGTCAGGATTGCCATTGCATACTCAAAAACAGACATGACCAGCCCCTCGTACAGAAGACATAGATGATGCTGCTCACAGTTTGCTGCCGCCATTACCCGCACCGCAGCCAAACCCCGCTTGGCCTTTGTTATCACCTGGTCTATGTGCTCGTTATAAGCAAGGCTTCGATCAAACCGTATGCCCAGTTAATTCATTGCCTGCGTTCTTTCCACCGTCTCTGAACACAGATTTACAGTTGGAGTTGAAGTGTTCACAATATGATTATTCAACGAGAACCAAGTCATTGTTGCCTTTGTTGGGTTGACCATTGCCCCAGCTTCATCACACCAAGTACTAATGCGATTGAGTTCGGTTTGTAGTTCCACAGAAACCTGCTCTCTATCCTTACCCTGACGATACACTAAAACATCATCGGCATATGACAATGTCCTACCAAGTCCAGTGATCTGCTCACTGGTGATTCTCACTGTGTAGGCGTTGAACAGTACCGGAGATAATGTTAATCCCTGTGGTAGGCCAGGATATATTGTTGTTGGTTCCGAAGTCCAACTGCCATATCTAAAAACTACTTTCCGTTGGAAGAGGGCTGCAGCGATCTAACTAAGGAGGAATGGACTTAATTTTTAAGTTCAAGAAGCTGAAGCATTAAAAAATCCAATGGTACTCTGTTGTACGCGTCCTCAAGATCAATCTCTGCAGCAAAGGTTTCAATGCCTGAGTGGAAACCTTCATAGACACCATGGGCAAAAACTGCTGCATTCGTCCAGGTTTCTCTTTTTGGACGGTACCCATCCAGGGTAGGTGGGAAAACACCTTGCCTCTCTAGCTGGATTGATGTTTTCCTGGCAATTAACTTCTCCAGCAGCTTGCCTATTGTATTCTGCATGGTTATAACTCGATATCCCTGAATTTTTGTGTATTCTTTGCCAGGCTTCGGCAAGGGAATCAGATAGCTGTGTAACCACTCCTCCTTGATGCTAGCACTCCCTATATTATTGTTGTACATGTCTGCTAGTTTTTCTAGCTCGTTGTCGGTACACCTATTGATGTCGTTGTGTCTTATGCCATCTGGCCCTGGAGCGCTGTTTTTTTATCGTCGAAGCACAGCCTTGATTTCTTTCACTGCCACTGTGTCTTCATCCGAAGTGTTCTGGGATTTGCACCTGTCTGACGTTACCTCCTTGGCAAGATTTCGGCCTCCCAAGTCTGTCTGGTTGCTCTGCTCTAGAGAGCGTTCAAAGAGGGCTTTGCTCTTGTCCTCGTCAGTCCTCTGCCAAATGAGGTCAGCACCTTGGAAGTCAGAAATGCTCCTATTATTGACTACCTCGCTCATGCTTTTATGTAGTCGCCAGAACAATTTCAGTGACTTGTCTGTGCTTACTCTTTGACACACCTCTGCCCATTTTTTACTTTTAACCACCTTGACAGTTTTTTTTAAATAGCTTACTTTTGTATGCATCTCTTTTTCTAAGTGCATGCAGGTACTGGGATGGCCAGCTCTGTTCTTCTTGGCATTTTGCCATCTCCTTACAGCACCGCTTTTATCCAACCACGCCTTCTCCACCTCAAGATTCCACCACGGTGGCTGCTCCCAGTTTTTTTTTCGTGCCCTGAAGCTTTCTGCGCTTGTCACGTCTTATTTTACTCACCACATCTTGCCCTGTACTGTCATACTGGAAAGTCTTGACCGTTATCTTGTGCTGCCTGGTTCTGCCTTTCTCCATCAATATGCTGCAAGGGTGGTGGTCGCTGCCGTGGTGTCCTAGGACACTCCATCTACACACTGTAGTAAGTGAAGAAGAAACCAGCACCAGATCAATAGCACTGTCCTCATCCACTGGAGGGCTTGCTGTCCTGGTGATGCGTTACCTTCTTGATTTTCCAACCATTGAAGACAGAATACAAGTCTGCAGAGCTCGCGCCTACCTCAGAGTTAACGCAAACACACAACATCCACTGCATAGTGAAATTATGAAGGTGAAGGGCAGCAGGTTAAAAAGAGGACGGTCGTGGTTGGGTCAAGCCGAAGACATTCTTCAACAGGTGTGTTCACTTGGACTTAGAACCTGGCGAGGAGTGGGTACAAGTACCAACATATGTCTGCATATCCTTTTCAGTTTGCATCCAACTAGATAGAAAATGCAGACAAGAAAACCCGGCAGCTGTGGAGGTGGAAGTACAGGCGTTGATTTTCGAGAATTCCCTATACGGTGATTGTCAAGGTCCTGACAGGACATAACAGAGAACAGAGGACAGACATAGGGACATAGGGTGAGTACGGGGGTAGAACAGTCTAGAAGCTGAGGACAGTAGAAACAGGACTGTACCCTTGAGTGCGGGTTCACCTTTGACATAATTACGCAGTACGCCTAGCCCCAACCAGGCGAGTGCGAGACAGACGTGACAGTTCGACTTCCCCCGGATTGCACGAGGGTCCAGTACCTCGTGACGACCGGACGATAGAGAAGAAGTCAGACGGGCTTTGGACATGACTGAGAGAGGATGCATGACTGGGTGGAGAGACAGAATAGACTTATACTTAGACCTCAGTGCAAATGAATGTGACCGCTACTAGACGTGTGTTTGTGTGCAAAGCTTGAGACTAGTGCGCTTAGCTGTGATCAGAGCGCGAGGATCGTGTGAGAATATTAAGAGAATTAGTGCGAGAGCAAGTATCGAAGTGATATTGATTCGTTTATGGGATACTGTTGCATTTGTGTGATATGTATAATATGAAGTTTAACAATAAATATGCCTAATAACTTTATGCGTTTATGCCTCTGCTCGCACTATCTGCCTGTCTGAACCCATCTTCTAACCCTTGAGACGTTTACAGGCTAGTTATGGGGGTTTTGGCGAGTCCCAAGACAGTTAATTATGACACTTAAAATTAAACAGTAACGTATAAAATACTGTAACAGTCTTGGACTTACCAAGTAAAAAATTAAAAAGCTTACACACCACACGACAACGACAATTTAATAATCTTATAAATAATTGTCTTTACTAAACTTTATAGCTATTTATCGATTATTCTCTCTCAACACGGACATAACAATGACATGACTTTACGACGATACTAATGTTTTTCTTTCCCACGACAGGTGATGTAATAACATTTTTCTCCAAAAATTACAGTGTAACAGCGGCCTAAGACGTAAAGTACAGAAGTCAGTGATAGTGCTGGAGCAACTCCTCGGAAATCAGCTAAGTTAAACTTTATTTCTTTGATTGTAATCCTAAATAGTCATTCATTTTCTTGTGACGCATGTAAATTTGTGTACCATTTTTTGTATTCCTACATAAGGGAACATAATCTGCCTGTGTACGGCAAAATTTTGGCAAGGGAGATAATTATTTTGGTATATAAGTAGGAATATTGTAAAATTCTAAACTGTCGACTTTAGAAAAGTGTATCGAATTAGGGGAAAAAACTAGGATACACAGGAGACAAGCTAGCAGAATGGAGTGAGAATAAACATGCAGAAAATTTGCAAAGAGAAGAGAGAGCGTTAGAACGTGAGCACAAAAAGTTAGAAATAGAAGCAGCTAATAAAAAGTTAGAAATAGAAGCAGCTATTAAAAAGTTAGAAATAGAAGCAGCTAACAAAAAGGTAGAATTAGAAACAGTAGCAGCTAACAAAAAGTTAGAAACTGAAGCAGATAACAAAAGGTTAGAATTAGAAGCAGCAGCAGCTAACAAAAAGTTAGAGATTGAGGCAGCCATAAAACAGAAAGAAATATAATTAGAAGCTAAGAAAATTGAGTCAGAAACACAAATGAGAGTAAAACAACTAGAAATAGTGTCTGGGGTACACATTTCAAGCAATAAGATAAAAAGTAAAGAAGAAGAACAAAAGTTCAAAAAGTTCCAGGGGATTGTAAATCCCTTTTCTTCTGGTGACTCTATTAGCGCCTGGACAGAGAACTTGGAAATCCTATTACGTTACCACGAAATTCCCAAAGAAATTTGGCCATTATATATATGGGAAACCTGGCGTTGAAGCCATTAAAAGTAATAGAAACCATACCTCAGGAGTTGAGAACAAATTATGAGTACATCAAACATAGAGTAATGCAACACTTTTCACTAGATGCTGCTAGATATCAGTTACAATTCTCTAAGTTATGCCCAAGAGTTAATCAAACGTTCATAGATTACGTTTCAACAGTACAGGATATATTCGGTAAGTGGATTAACTCAGCAAAAGTTGAGAAAAGCTTTGACAAATTGAAAAATTTAATGATCATCAATAAAATCATAACATCCATACCCACATCTTTTGCGAAGTTTCTACAGCAAAGTGATTGTCAGATGATTCATGAAATCGAACAGAAGGGATCCGCATATTACACAGCGAATATGGATATTTTTACCTTAAATGATAGTCAAAATGAGGTAGCAGCTGCTATGAACATCAAACAATCAAAACATTTTGACTATAGAAATAAACCTAAATTAAAATATTCACCATGCAAGTATTGCAAACTATCACATGACCAATACTCGATGTGTGATAAAAATCCAAACTATTGACATCACCTTGAAATGATGGTGAAATAGCAGAGAAAACAACGTACAGATTACAGAAGAGCAGTTAAGTGTTATATTTGCCACGCGTTCGTGCACTATTCCTCTAACTGTGAGGCTCGTTGCATGATAAAAGAGACAAATGCTGCTCTGGTTGACACCACTTCAAGTGAGAGTGAAAATGAAAGCGAGAATGAAAGTGAACATCAGGAAGTAAATGCCTTAGAAGCCATAGATATATTTGATTACGATGACTGTAACACCTGTAGTAAATTCCAAACAGATGGGATCTTAAATTGTGGCCATTCCATCCCAGTAGCACCTGATAGTGTTAATGCCGCCTTGTCGTCTAAAGGGAAACTTGATTTTCATAAAGGGTTTGTAAATAACCAGCTATGCCGAATCATTCGCGATAGCGGAGCAACCCTGGTCGGGGTCAGAAAAACATTTGTTCGTGACATTGACTATACAGGAAACTTTGTCGCCTGTCGCACATTTGCAGCGAATATTGAAAAATACCCCCTGTCAATGATAGAAATTCACACATCGTTCTTGTCAGGGCGAGTAAGTTGTGCAGTATTACATAGCCCCTGTGCAGACGTAATTAATGGAAATCTTCCCGATTTCAAAACTTGTTCCAACAAAGACATCAAAATTTGGGAACAAGGGCATTGCAACATTAAGGCAGTAACAAAACCGACTGCACTCGAACAAAATAAGAAATGCCAAAAATAAAAGTTACAAGTAAAAACTCCAAGGGAGACTATCAGTGACAAAACTATACAAGAAACAAATGGTATCCATTATACTTATTCCGCCCAAGTTGATCAAATCAAAGTGACAAATAAAACAGTCATCAATACTGCTGACAAACCTACAAAACTTGTCACCATTACCAAAGTAACATCGCAAAACAGCAACCATGCATACAAACAGAATGCAAACAAAACAAATAAAACGATTAACTTAAGACGAGGACTAAATGTCCTACTCCCACATATAAACAAACCGGCTTATCGCAAAAACAGTAACAGAGAACGGTTGTCCCCAACACTCAACAACAGGAAAACAAGTGACAAGATCAAGATGGAGTTACAACCCACCAGTTGTACTAACAGCGACAACAACACTTTCTCTAAGACGCACAACCGACAGATCTAAGCACCCAAAGTCACCAAAGTTGAGATTTGACTGGGTTAGACTACTTACATTACTGCTATTATTAACTAAACTAACAACAGCACTGCTTATACATAATAAGTTAGCGTTAACCATAATCCTTTTGACAAATGAGTTTTCGATGATACAATGTGTAAAATTCCACATATAAATGTGTACCATTTTGGCAAAGAGATCCAATCAACAAGACTGGCCTATCAGATATTCAAAACTGTTGCCATCGGCTTGGTCAAATCTCTAAGCTGCATATTATATCACAAGAATAGATGTATGTTCAACTTAATGTATTTCTTTAGTAAATTCACATCCACTCTTACAGTTTCCATTAATTTTGTTCTATATTCAATTATGGAATATTGGCTAAAGATATATTGTAAGAGTGTCTATTTAGTTGATGCAATCAAGAAATTGAAGTTAATTTTTTTCAAATCCACCCATTCTTCATTTCCCATATATAAATACTCCATTTATTTTGAAATCATATGCCAGCACTACTACCATAGCATGGGTACTCACGCAGAAGCATGAAGGCATCGAACATCCAGTCGTCTACGTCATCAGGATGCTAAAGCCAGCAGAACAACGCTATAGTAATGTGGAACTTGAGGGACTGAGTGTGGTCTTTTGTGTCCTTAAACTATCAAAATATCTCAGAGGCACCCACTTTCTTATCGAAACCGACAACTCACCTTTACTGGTGATCAAGCAAGGGACACCCAAAAATAAAAGAATCGCTCGTTGCGCCCTATTGCTTCAAGATATCTCATATGACATTCAACACATCTAGGGATCTAAAAATATTTTACCTGATCTCTTGACGAGAATGCCGGATTCACCAGTCGAATGAAACACTGACCTCTCTGCCCGATCTTACGAACTGTGATATTTTATTCGGACGCCTAAACCCGGCAGCATCAGTTTAAATCGACCAGAACAGTGTTATAAACTTTCTTCATAACAATCGAATATTTGTAACATAACGTTTTCTGTTAGAAACACGCGACGAACATCCGTTTTCTGTAACATAACGTTTTCTGTTATAAACACGCGACGAACATCCGACAGTATTCATCTACACTCTTCATCAAGGACGGAATCATCTAATTAGTTAGTTAGATTAAATTTTATTTTGAAATGTAATTTGTTAATATAATGCACATAATTTTCGCCGATTTTCGGTAAAGATAACGTGAATTATGGCTATAGCAAAATTCAGTCTAAATTAATTTTCCATATTTTTTTTCTAATTCTGTTAATCGCGTTTGTAAAAAATTTTCCTTTTGTAAATCATTGCCAACACTTTTTCGCATTGGCAAAAATGTACAAAACCTAATACTTAACTTCGTTTATATTTTAACCAGAAGAAAGAATTAATGTGTGAATGAAAGATGTATGAAAGGCAGCGTACATGAATTAAAATAAGGGATTGTTTGCATAGCGTGCAAATTGTACGCGCCAGTTTTGTGCTTGTATATTGTATACGTCTTTTGTAACATATGTGAGTCGTAATTATTACACTACACCATTAGATTATGAATCTAAGAATCATAGCACGAAGATCTATCTCACAAATTACACATATACTGTAATTCGTGACGTCGGAAATTCTAGCTTTTGACACTTAGAGAAATTAAGACAGCACACACTTTAACACACACACACACACACACACACACACACACACACACACACACACACACACACACACATAGTACAAGTAATACACACACCAGTGTAAATATATTAATCAAATACTCCACAAAAACAGATAAAGTACACACAATTTTATAGCAGAGCAACTGGAGAGTAGTCGAACACTTACAAGACAACAAGGGACATCAGTAATTTCTAGATGGAAACCAATGATATTTATTAGATACACTGGCAACATACGAGAGTAAAAAAATATTATAATGTACACATTTGGGACAATGGGTTGCGAGCATTCTTAATGAGACCAGGGAATATTTTCCTTGATGAGCTTCTGTAAAAATAGCCCATTGTGCATGGCAACATTTTGGATATCTGAGAAGGATGCATTTGTGGGGAATCGTCTACAATATGAGACATTTGTTACTTTGGTCTAGATAGTCCTGATATATTAAGATTAGCGAGAGTATGAGGCTCTTTGACAACCACCCACATTGGTAGTACAAGAATAGCATAAGATGGCTAGTGCTTCGAGAGATATCAGACTGTTGCCACCTACTATTTACCCATAGATCTCATGACATGACTAATTACTTCCCTTTAGGCCCTTGACAAAATTAGTGCAGACTAATTAAACAAGTACAATACTGTGCCACAAAAAGTGCCACAAGGAACGGAGGAGGGGGAGTATGTCAAGGTCCTGACAGGAAATAACAGAGGACAGAGGACAGACATAGGGACATGGAGTGAGTACGGGGGTAGAACAGTCTAGAAGCTGAGGACAATAGAAACAGGACTGTACCCTTGAGTGCGGGTTCACCTTTGACATAATTACGCAGTACGCCTAGCCCCAACCAGGCAGTGTGAGACAGACGTGACAGTTCGACTTCCCACGGATTGCACGAGGGTCCAGTACCTCGTGACGACCGGACGATAGAGGAGAAGTCAGACGGGCTTTGGACACGACTGAGAGAGGATGCATGACTGAGTGGAGAGACAGAATAGACTTATACTTAGACCTCAGTGCAAATGAATGTGACCGCTACTAGACGTATGTTTGTGTGCAAAGCTTGAGACTAGTGCGCTTAGCTGTGATCAGAGCGCGAGGATAGTGTGAGAATATTAAGAGAATTAGTGCGAGAGCAAGTATCGAAGTGATATTGATTCGTTTATGGGATACTGTTGCATTTTTGTGATATGTATAATATGAAGATTAACAATAAATATGTCTAATATATTTATGCGCTTATGCCTCATCTGTGCTCGCACTATCTGTCTGTCTGAACCCATCTTCTAACCCCTTGAGACGTTAACAGTGAGGCTGTCATTTACACAGATGGGTCGGTCGTCCGACATGTGAGAAGCTCATGGGCCTTTACGGCTCAGGCCGGAGGGAGAATTGTGAAGGAGGACTCTGGTGCTTTTGCTGAGACCACAAGTAGCCTGACTATGGAAGTCATGGCAGTAAGTAAAGCAATAACATGGCTCGAGACACAGACATTCACTAGGGCATGTTTCCTTAGCTACTCAATGAACATGCTCAAGAGGATAGAGATGGGGGAGATCCGAAGAGACTGGTTGCTGTCTCTGGAGCGGTCTCGGCTGGCAAAGATTAGTTTCATCTTCGTGCCAGGGCATGCGGGAGTACAAGAGAATGAGCGGGCTGACAAGCTCGCAGGTAACGCTACTGTGGAGGGTGGACGCGCCATGGACCAGGCTGACATTCTGAATGATCTATCTACGAGAAGTAAGACTTTTGCGAGAACCATCTGATGACTGTGAATCTACAACCGTGGCCAGACTGCGGGAACAGCAAATTAAAAGAGGGGTGGCCAAACAAGAACACTACGCGTGAAGCCAAAGAAGACTGATAAACCAACATAGAACTGGTGTCGTTAGCCGCTACACGCTGCGGGATTTGCTGAGGATGGGATCCGAGCACTTATGGACTGAATGGTTCGATGTGCAATGAGGATGATCTGTCGACTAACTAACTAACTAACTAACTAACTAACTGACTAACTAACTAACTAACTTAGAGTTGGTAGGAAGACTGTATTGTAAAATGCTTTCTTAGTAGTTATTGATACATGTTTTTTCTTTGGTATTGGTTTCATTTGTCCAATGAGTAGGTGTACCTTATTGCATCTATTTTAGATCTCGTCTTCTGATTTGCCATTTGATGATATTATACTTCCTAGGTACTCGAAGTTCTTTACTTGTTTCAAGGCATGTTCGTTTAGGTGAATCATTGTTGCTTTTTCTTCTTTAGTTACAGTCATTACCTCTGTTTTACTTGTGCTAATTTTCATGTTATGTTCCGTACACATTTTATTTAAACTATTCGTGTGGTCTAGTAATTCAGCTTCTGATGTTGCTATTAGTGCTTGGTCGCCCGCAAACAGGAGTCCACAGCCTACACCGCGTGGAGGTGTGGTGACTTGTGTAGTCTGCGGGTCTTTAGGAGGCTACTAATTTTCACTTTTCATCCCTCCTGGGAGAGGTTAGCCGATCCTAATCCTGCTAGCTGCAGAGCCAGGCGCAGTCCACACCTTGTAGACAAGTGTTATTCAGATTATAAGTATTCACTCATAATTATATGAATGTGACGTATGTTAACTATACACATTTCGTCATTTCCTATTTAATTTATGAGATTTGTTAACAGACAGAAAAGTTTATCAAATTCTCACACAAAAGAATGCAACATATTCCATATTACAGATTTTAGCTACAGAACTACTGCACGTTTCATATTTAGTGGATTTTCTTGTAAGGTTATCTATTAGAATTATGTTTACATGTATTGTGGTAAAAGAACTACAGTGTTGTATTTGAAGCACTAGACATATTGCTATAAGGTTCATCATCTTTAACATATGGTTGTTTTCTTTGATCCATTTACTACAACATATACCATTTCGTTACTAATTACTGCGTTGGTTGTAAAGTTTACGTGTAGCTCTGAATCATCATGTGTCATACAGGTAAACGTAAGCGTTCATGTTTCGCTATCTCACACGATCACCAGAGTCGTGGATCAGGTGAGTGTTCTCGTCTCGACCATACCACGTGACCAAGCTATCCAAGTATTTACTTCTCGGTTTTCCCCTTGGTCTCTTCCCTTCGATCTTGCCAGTTGTCATCAAGTTCTCCAATTTATTTCTTTTCATTATGTGCCCAAACAACCGTGACTGTCTGTGTCTAATTTCTCTAATCAGATATGAATGGCTGGATAAATACGTGCTGTTTGACCAACAGGAGCAAAAATATGGTTTACTGCAATAAATGATTGACTGAATAATTTCCTGCTTACTGGAAACAATTAAAAAGTGCAACAGTAATTATACACATCGCAATTTTACAGTGTGTGCTTACTGTAGTTACAGTACTGTAAACAAGGTGTGGGGTATTGAATGCTGAGACTTAAATCTGCCGCCGATTGAACAATTATATTCAAACATACAAGCGTTAAACAAACCCAAATTATAAATCTTACCGCGCGATAAGGTGTGTTAAATAAATACAGTTATCTTCGATATTTATCTTCTCGTTCAACGTTTAAATTTGAGTAGACATTTGTTCAATATGATTTGGTGAGATGGGGTGAGGATATTCATTCATCGACCATCAGTCGCAAGTTTTATTAATGATTGTAAACAGTTTCTTTCTAGTGACTTTAATTAGTCCATTATGTATATCCACAATCGTAGGTCAGTATGGCCGATAGGATAAGAACGCGCGTTCTTAAACATCAGGTGTGCTGATGCCGAAATAAGGGGTTCAACCCTTACACCGGACAGCTGCATTAAAATGTTGACCTGTCGTCCTTAACTTGGAGACGTACCTCTGAAGTCGGAGTGGGTTCACCTGATGGAGAGGGACACTGATAATAGGGGAAGCTAATCCACATGCAAAATTCAATCCAGCACTACTGGAAGTAGTGTGTATGGACTACACTTGAGTTCAACGCGAGCGAGCGATGAAATAAAAATATGCACAATCTAGATTATGTACCATCAGCTAACTGGTTCAATTAGCAGGAGCCGCCTTTTGTCTGTTGTAATGTGTTTCAATGCCTGCCAAACCAAACCTGATAGTGACGTATGCAACCAGGCGTAATCACAAACTGCTACCCAGAAGTTAGAACCTTGACCTACAGAATACGATGTACTTTGCCAAGGCAACGGGACGGCCCGTAGAGGATTGCCAAAGCTTCAGCGCAGAAGCGTATCTTTACCATGTAAAACGGGCAGCTGCCTGCTTCTTGTTCAGTCCAATCATAACCTTAATATAAGTATATGGTACACGGGGAACATGATGAGATGTATACCGCCTCTCTTAGCAATACATATACTCTCTCAAGCGGGCGTGTTGGTGTAATCTCTAGAAGATTGTGTTGATAATGTCACCATCGTGGTCGGATGAGTTTTACACCTCTGAATTCGTCGTTCACTATGAGAAGGAAAGTTGGACTACCTGGTCCTCCGTTCATTCCGACCTACGCTTGTGACAGTCCTGGCTATTCACTGACCCATAGTAGGTCTCTACTTGAGGATATGCAATACACTGTCCGCTGTCTGAGTCTTTCTCTCCTTGTCTCTATGTCTCTCTCAATCTACGCATCCCTCTATCTGTCTCTATCTGTCTCTATTTAAAACTCTCTATCATTCTCTGTCTCTCCTTATCTCTATTTCACCTATCTCTGTCTCTCTCTCTCTCTCTACACACACACATACACACACACACACACACACACACATATATATATATATATATATATATATATATATATATATATATATATATATATATATATATATACATTGGCACCTTTCCGTCTTGACAGACGATAGTTTGGTACATTGTGCTTCAAAAAGGCTTAATAACTGTCATATGGCAATAACTACGATCCATAGCGGTGGCGAGTGTGGCTGGTAAGGCCAATTCTTGCTGCAAATGTTTGCCCACAGTAGGTGCATGTGAAAACATGGTCATTTCCACCATCATGCACCATCTTACGTCTCTCACGCTCTGTGTCTGCTTTATCTGCAATCATTTTCTCCTTTGTCTTTATTCCATTTCTGATAGTTGCCCTCCATGCAACACGTTCAGCGGCGACATGCTCCCATTGTGCATTATCAATGCCTGTATCAATCATGTCCCGCTTACACACATCTTTGTATCGTAGTAGAGGCCGACCCTGAGATCTTCTACCCGTCTGTAATTCACCAAAAAAGATGTCCTTTGGTATTCTACCATCATCCATCCTCCTAACGTGTCCTATCCATCTAAGTCTACGAAGACTGAGCATGGAATACACCGTCACACAACCTGATCTTTCCAATACTTCAGTATTTGTGATTTTGTCTTGCCACTTAATACCAAGTATTCTTCGCAGACACCGCATATGAAAGCTGTTTAAACGTTTCTCTTGGCGTGAGTAAGTTGTCCAGGTTTCACTGCCATAAAAAAGAGTACTAAGGACACAGGCTTGGTAGACGAGGACTTTTGTTTTGGCAGTAAGCTTCCTGTTCTCCCAGACTCTTTTTGCTAACATGTTCATTGTTGTTGCTGCCTTGCCAATCCTGATGTTGATTTCCTGATCGAGGGATAATTTGCTATTTACCTCTGATCCAAGATATGTAAAATGGTCTACTATCTCCAGTACGGCGTCGTCAACAAAGATTGATGGTACACCATGTGCACCTTGTGACATAATCTGTGTCTTCTTTTTGTTAATTGTTAAACCAAATTCAGACCAAGCATTGGAGAATGCAGATAGTAGATGTTGTAATTCTTCCTCAGAGTGGGTCGTAATCGCAGCATCATCCGCAAAAAGCAACTCTCTGATTAGTACCCTGCTAATTTTGGTCTTGGCCTTCAATCTCTGAGCATTATAGAGGCCACCATCTGAGCGTGAGTTAATGTATATACCGTCATCCTGATCACGAAAGGCATATTTCAGTAGAAGTGAAAAGTATATCCCAAAGAGGGTGGGGGATAGTACACAACCTTGCTTAACTCCACTCTTGATTTCAAACTCTTCTGAAGTTGAGCCATCAAACTTGATTATACCCTTCATGCCTGTGTGGAACGATTCCACAATGGACAGAAGAGTTGGTGGACAGCCAATCTTCTTTAGTGCTTTGAACAGACCCTCACGACTGACCAAATCGAATGCCTTTGTGAGGTCGATGAAGGCAATAAACAGTGGCTGATTTTGTTCCCGGCATTTTTCTTGCATCTGTCGCAATGAAAATATCATATCAATGGTAGACCGGTTCTGACGGAAGCCGCACTGTGATTCGGGGTAGACTTGATCTCCCAGGACTTGAAGTCTGCGCAGGACAATTCTGGCAAATACTTTCCCAACAATACACAGAAGTGAGATACCCCTATAGTTGTTGCAGTCGCTCCGATCTCCCTTGTTCTTGTACAGCGTTATGATGTTTGAATCTTTAAAATCCTGTGGGACTTGTCCTTCACGCCAGCATAGCTCTATTAGCTGGTGGATCTGTAGAGCGAGGGTGTCTTACCCACTCCTGATCACCTCTATTGGAATCCCATCCTTACCTGGAGCCTTGCCAGATGCAAGCTCATTTATAGCACACTTAACTTCTGTTATAGTGGGAAGTGTGTCCAGGTGGTCAAGAGTTGGCAGGGCCTCTATGTCGTTGAGGGCATCATCCGCCAGCTTGGTCTCACTTGAGTAAAGCTCTAAATAGTGCTCGACCCATCTATCCATCTTCTGTTTCTTATCACTGATGATTTCTCCAGTCAAGGTTTTCAGCGGTGCACTTCTTTTGATCATTGGACCACAGGCTTTCTTTATCCCTTCATACATGCCTCTGATGTTTCCCTTATCACTTGCGATTTGAATGGACTCACATAACTTGATCCAATAGTCATTCGCACACTGCCTGGCAGCCTTTTGTACATCCTTCCTCGCTTGCTTCAGCTCACTCAGAGTGTTACGCGTTGGTCTTTCCTTGTTTCTTAAGAGAGCTATCTTCTTTTTATCAATCAAGGGCTGCAGTATCTGGCTGTTTGCCGCAAACCAGTCCTGCCTCTTATGATCCACAGTGCCGTAAACCCCTACCGCTGTTTTATAAATAGTTTCCTTAAGTTTACTCCATTTATCATTTACTATACAATTTTCTGATGTATCATTGAAAGCGTCCTCAAGTTGCTGTTGAAATTCAAAGCACTTTCCAGGATCGTGAGTGTTAATAATATTAATCCTGGGGCTAGACTTGTGATTAGCTGTGTAGATTCTCTTTGGTCTCAGTCTAACCCTTGCAACAATCAAAGAATGATCTGTATCACAGTCAGCACTGTGGTAACTTCGAGTTAATGATGTATGGTTCAGATGTTGTCTCCGTGTGATAATGAAGTCCAGCTGATGCCAATGGCCGGATCTTGGATGTTTCCATGTGACCTTATGCATCTCTTTTGTTTTAAAAAAGGAGTTTGTAATACATAGGTCATTTCTAGTGCAATGCTCCAGCAGCCTTTACCCATTATCATTCATGCGACCGATGTTGTATTTTCCAAGGCACACTGGCCATGAACTCGAGTCCTTGCCCACACGAGCATTGAAATCACCGAGCATATAAATGTAGTCGGATTTTGGAACTGCCTTGATCGCAGAGTCTAGCTGCTCATAGAATGTATCTTTCACATCATCAGAGGAAGTGAGTGTCGGTGCATATGCAGTGAGAAAGGTGGCAAATCCACAAGAGGTTGCCAAGCGCAGTGATAATAATCTTTCATTACCTCCAGCTGGGATATCAATCATTCCCAGTAGCGAATTCTTCACTGCAAAGCCCACACCGTGTTGCCTTTTTTCTGCCTGCCCTCTTCCCTTCCAAAAAAAAGGTGTAATTGTTTTCCCTGAGTGACCCTTCCTCAGCGAGGCGAGTCTCCTGCAGGCCAGCAATATCAATGTTAAGACGATTGAGTTCAGCATCAATCACAGCCGTTTTTCTCACATCGTCAATATTTGTCAAGTCAGTGGAAAATCCTGGACACATGGTTCTCACGTTCCAGGTTGCAAGCCGTAGCTTGAGGTTTCTATTATTCTTTTTATTAGTACCTGGTGCATTGGTTTTACAGCCTGCGATTCAGATTTTGTCCTAGCCCCAAGCACCCATTGAAGCAGGCAGGCTGTGGCGGATCAGCACCCAATTGGCCGGGGGCTGCCCAGCTTGAGGCGGGCGGTAGCTGATCAGTGACACCTGTAGGTGTCTCCCACCGTCAGAGGCAACGCGTGGCGCCCCATGTCTACGCCAACTGACAAAGACTTATAACCCGTAACAGTTGCCTCTCGCTTTGATTCCGAGACCGGTTAAGACCAGGGATGGAGTTATTGCCTCTCCATAGCACAAAGCCTGGGCTAAAATAAAGAAACCATGTGTTGCCCATGCAGCATGATCCCTCTCTCGGCCTGCCTAGTTCACTCCATAGGAAAGTTAACACCTATACATCTGGAACAAGACAAGCTGCAGAAGCTGCCGGATCAGCAAAGCAATGCTCTAACTGTCCGCCTGTCGGAGCTTCGATCCTAGACCAGCTGCCAACCAAGGCTTAGGGCCTGGTCTGCCCTGCCATGACTTATTTTGTCTTTGGGTTGCATTTCCTCGCACCAGGATAAGGCTAGTACCCTCCCAATTGCGCTCTTCCGCCCGAAGCCGTTGGCACAATGTGGGGTGTCGGGTTTGGTAAGCGCCGCCCAACATTCGGCTATATATATATATATATATATATATATATATATATATATATATATATATATATATATATATATATATATTCATTCATTCATTCATTCAGTAGCATGTCCTTTGCAGAACCTCGCTCCCTTAACAACCTCCCGGAAACCTCTCGATCATAAGCAAGAAGTCCCACGTCCGATACACCCATCTGGAGATCATCCGCCACATCCTGCACATTTCTTTTCTTTGGCCTTCCTCTTCCTCTCTTCCCAGGCATATACCACTTCATTATTGTTCTCTCCAAACTTTCATAACGTTTCAAGTGACCAAAATATTTAAATTTTTTTTTTTTTTTAATCGTTCTTAATAGCCAACCTTCGTCAATATTCAGCTCTTGAAGTATGGATGCATTTGTTCTTTTCTTTACCCAAGATAATCTTAGAACTCGTCTATAACATTTATATTCAAAAGCATTTATGCGCTGTTCAGCTTGTTTAGTAAGTGTCGAGGTCCCACAGGCGTAAGTTGCAATGGGAAAGATTCATGCTCTTCAAAATCTAATTTTTGTAGTTCTGTCTGTCCCATTCCATAATTTATTCAGTTGTTTGAAAAGTTTCACTACACTTTGTATATAGAACAGCAGTTTATTGGAGAGTATGTTTTCAGTTTGCAGTCGAACATCAAAGGCCTTTCCTTCCGTGTCTTGATGAATGATTGTCCTAAATCCTCTGTCTATAATCATGCAGACATCATCATGCAGATAAGGTGAACTGGTGACATTTCTCCCTCCAAGTGGTTCTTGATAGGCAACAAAGAAATTCCACAAGCTTGAAGTTTTGAAGAGTAAACAGAAACACAATATTAAAGCAGGTCCTCAGAACAGAAGTTTTTTTTTAATTTTTAAAGTTGGTTGCATATTCTTTACAAGACGTCGAAATTAACCCCAGCACTTTGTGGCTGTTTGTGATCTCTTCGTAAATTTACGTCCAGTAGTTTGCCATTGCTTTCTGAACGACCGGCACCCATACAATTTTATTAAAAAAAACAACGCAAGGTGGTCTGCTGTCAAATCCCCGGGAGTGTGTTTCGAACGCGGTATGTGGGATCACGAACTGTGGTCGTAACCCCTTCGCCGTGGAACTGGCCAGAAAAGAAGATAGGTGATAAAAATATCTTGGTATTACCTTAATTTATAGCTAGGAATCCCGCCACTAGACTCTTTACAGAATTGGGCGAAATGGGAGTGTAGTCTCTCGCTAGAAGACTTCTCTGGTATATTTTCTGCGCTTGCGTCTGAGCTTTTCTCGGAAATGCCCGTAGTTTAAATACTGTTTTCGACCCTAATGTGATTTTCGTCTTCTCTCCTCCCCTTTTCACTTTGGACGATTACCTTGACGCTCCATGTCTAGTATTCTATAACTCCTCCCCTACTTTCACTTTGGACTGTTGTTACGCCATGCGTCTGAAACAATCTTCAGCCGCTGCTCGGAGATGCTATTGACGTTACGCCATACATTCCAATCTGATATCTGCACTCACCTTCTCTGTTTGCTGAACATTTGTACGTTTAATCTGCATGTGGCAAATATGTGTCGGGCATGTGGTCTCCTGCGACCGCTGGTGGCTACTTCACGCGTTTGTCTGACTGAAAGTCTCCCGTCTTTCTGGGCTTCCCCGACAACCTGTTAATCGATGATTTATATGAAAAAGGAATGTTACAGCCCCCCCCCCCCTCCATCCCCCACAGCCCTTTTTCTCTGCTGTAGAATGAGATTTTACAACCTTTGGTAGAAATCAGACTGTTCGCTTTGTGTGGTGGCTCTACTTGCGCAAATTTGCGTCATAGAATTGTAAATGTCGAGCAGTAAGGTGATGTTTTATTAGTCTATTGTTCCATTCCTTTTTAATTGTATTCCTTTCTTGTGGAATGACAGATAAGTTCTGATATTGCCGAGGTGTTTCGTCACAGACGTCAAAGTTCGTTTTGTTCTAGCGGACTGTATTCTGACTAGT
This sequence comes from Cepaea hortensis, assembly GCA_963921405.1. Lineage (NCBI taxonomy): Eukaryota > Metazoa > Mollusca > Gastropoda > Stylommatophora > Helicidae > Cepaea > Cepaea hortensis. The sequence goes on from OY992886.1 coordinate 38,728,565, forward strand.
GCCGCTGTATAGGATTGATGTTGAATACCGGGCATAATGGAAAGTCCAAAGGCAGACCATAATATATATGCAGTGGTTCTGATATTCACATTCCCAAAATTGAACGCCACTGTTATCTCCATCGGTGCAGCTGCGATGCAATTTACCAGATAAGGGTTACTATCACAGTCCATCAATCCTTGCACAAGATGTGCGAAGCCAACAGAATTATAGGGTCTAAGAGATCTATTGCCACGGCGGCTGTTTCTTGCTTGCATTGAAATCTCTGATATGCAAATGTTCCACCATTATCCCATGTTGTCTTCTAAGGCCTGTAGCTGCCAATAGAGCCTAGGAGCAAGTATGTACTTTCCAGATATGACATCACTGTCTTGGCCTCTATTTTATTCAAGCCATTTAAGTTCTTGAGGTTGATGATTCTGTAACAGCTGCGTTTTGAAGAATCCCCTTCAGGGTATTGGCAATGGCTTCAGGTAACCGTGTAATCAGTCGCCTGGTAATTTGGAGAATTGTATACTAATATTGAAATCCCTCAGAACACAGTGCATTTCTGCACCACTTAGCTGCTTGGTGTGGCCACATTGTACGCCATCATGTTATGGGTCATGGTTCCTGCTGCAACGTGATGTCCCTTTCAGAAACAATGTCTTCATGTTGAAGCTATGCAACGGTTAAACATTCGATGAAAACAATATTCAACGTACAGTGATGTTCTGGTGATTCAGCTTTAACGCCAACGAACACACAACAGCTGCAGAATCTGCAGGATACAGTAAACATTAACGCCAAAGGTACGGTCAAGGAGTCAACAATAAAAACATGTAAGTGCCATGTTTACTACATGAAAGAGTTCAACAGCTGACATTCAATACCTTCGCAAAATAATGACAGAAAATGGTATACATGACATTGAAATTACAAAACAGCATCGAAATGATAAACTGCACAATTAGCAAATACATTATTTCTCACAGAGAACTGGACGTTCTGCATATGTTATAAGTATTCATCACTGTTGTATGATTTGTATTCGTCACTACTGGATGGAGTATATTCAACACTACTGTACGATATAGAGTGTATTGAACACTACTGTATAGAGTGTATTCAACACCACCGCATGAAGTGTATTCAACATTACTGTATAGAGTGTATTAAACATTACTGTATAGAGTGTATTAAACATTATTGTATAAAGTGTATAAACATTATTGTATAGAGTATATTAAACATTATTGTATAGTGTGTATTAAACATTACTGTATAGAGTGAATTCAACATTACTGCATAGAATGTATTAAACATTATTGTATAGAGTTTATTCAACATTACTGTATAGAGTGTGTTAAACATTATTGTATAGCGTGTATTCAACATTACTGTATAGAGTGTATTAAACATTATTGTATAGAGTGTATTAAACATTATTGTATAGAGTGTATTGAACATTACTGTATAGAGTGTATTCAACATTACTATATAGAGTGAATTCAACATTACTGCATAGAATGTATTAAACATTATTGTATAGAGTTTATTCAACATTACTGTATAGAGTGTGTTAAACATTATTGTATAGCGTGTATTCAACATTACTGTATAGAGTGTATTAAACATTATTGTATAGAGTGTATTAAACATTATTGTATAGAGTGTATTGAACATTACTGTATAGAGTGTATTCAACATTACTATATAGAGTGTATTAAACATTATTGTATATAGTGTATTAAACATTACTGTATAGAGTGTATTAAACATTACTGTATAGATTGTATTCAACACTACTGCATAGAGTGTATTAAACATTATTGTATAGAGTGTATTAAACATTATTGTATAGAGTGTATTAAACATTATTGTATAGAGTGTATTAAAAATAATTGTATAGAGTGTATTAAACATTATTGTATAGAGTGTATTAAACATTACTGTATAGAGTGTATTAAACATTATTGTATAGAGTGTATTAAACATTACTGTATAGAGTGTATTAAACATTATTGTATAGAGTGTATTAAACATTATTGTATAGAGTGTATTAAACATTATTATATAGAGTGTATTAAAAATAATTGTATAGAGTGTATTAAACATTATTGTATAGAATGTATTAAACATTACTGTATAGAGTGTATTAAACATTATTGTATAGAGTGTATTAAACATTACTGTATAGAGTGTATTCAACATTACTGTATAGAGTTTATGCAACATTACTGTATAGAGTGTATTAAACATTATTGTATAGAGTGTATTAAACATAACTGTACAGAGTGTAATAAACATGATTGTATAGAGTGTATTAATCATTATTGTATAGAGAGTATTAAACATTATTGTATAGAGTGTATTAAACATTATTGTATAGAGTGTATTAAACATTATTGTATAGAGTGTATTAAAAATAATTGTATAGAGTGTATTAAACATTATTGTATAGAGTGTATTAAACATTACTGTATAGAGTGTATTAAACATTATTGTATAGAGTGTATTAAACATTACTGTATAGAGTGTATTAAACATTATTGTATAGAGTGTATTAAACATTATTGTATAGAGTGTATTAAACATTATTGTATAGAGTGTATTAAAAATAATTGTATAGAGTGTATTAAACATTATTGTATAGAGTGTATTAAACATTACTGTATAGAGTGTATTAAACATTATTGTATAGAGTGTATTAAACATTACTGTATAGAGTGTATTCAAAATTACTGTATAGAGTTTATGCAACATTACTGTATAGAGTGTATTAAACATTATTGTATAGAGTGTATTAAACATAACTGTACAGAGTGTAATAAACATGATTGTATAGAGTGTATTAATCATTATTGTATAGAGAGTATTAAACATTATTGTATAGAGTGTATTCAACATTATTGTATAGAGAGTATTAAACAGTATTGTATAGAGTGTATTAAACATTACTGTATAGCGTGTATTCAACATTATTGTATAGAGTATATTAAACATTATTGTATAGAGTGTATTACACATTACTGTATAGAGTGTATTCAACATTACTGTATAGAGTGTATTAAACATTATTGTATAGAGTGCATTAAACATTATTGTATAGAGTGTATTGAACATTACTGTATAGAGTGTATTCAACATTACTATATAGAGTGTATTAAACATTATTGTATAGAGTGTATTAAACATTATTGTATAGAGTGTATTAAACATTATTGTATAGAGTGTTTTAAACATTACTGTATAGAGTGTATTAAACATTACTGTATACAGTGTATTAAACATTACCGTATAGAGTATATTAAACATTACTGTATAGAGTATATTAAACATTACTTTATAGAGTGTATTAAACATAACTGTACAGAGTGTATTAAACATTATTTCATAGAGTGTATTCAACATTATTGTATAGAGTGTATTAAACAGTATTGTATAGAGTGTATTAAACATTATTGTATAGAGTGTATTAAACATTACTGTATAGTGTGTATTAAACATTACCGCATAGAGTGTATTAAACATTATTGTATAGAGTGTATTAAACATTACTGTATATTGTGTATTAAACAGTATTGTATAGAGTGTATTAAACATTACTGTATAGAGTGTATTAAACAGTACTGCATAGAGTGTATTAAACATTACTGCATAGAGTGTATTAAAAATTATTGTATAGAGTGTATTAAAGATTACTGTATAGTGTGTATTAAACATTACTGTATAGAGTGTATTAAACATTACTGTATAGAGTGTATTAACATTACTGTATAGAGTGTATTAAACATTATTGTATAGAGTGTATTAAACATTACTGTATAGAGTGTATTAAACATTAATGTATAGAGTGTATTAAACATTACTGTATACAGCAGTGTTTCCCAACCTTTTTTGTGCTATGCCCCACCTAAACCTTTCTAAAATTCGTATCCCCCCTCCCCACCTATCATATACATTATTTTTAATATTCAAAAATTGAAATGTTCACTAAAGACACTTGAATGATAGGTTGTAGGAAGAAATCAATAGGAAATTATTGAGCAAACACAGTAAGTAAATTTTCAAAACATATAATTGAGATCTGATATTCAAGTACAACATAATTTTAATGAAAGATTGTTCTATATTATTTTAATTATTAGTAATTATGTATTATTTAAATTTAGTGAGATCCTTGCGCTTGATGCATGCTGCAAAGTGATTTTACGTCAGGTTCCAAGTTAGTTAACTTCAGTCTCAAGTCTGACCGTTTTGTTATATCCAGCCGATTTCATCCATTTTCGAATTGCCCCCCTTAACAATCGAATGGCCCCCTATGGGGCGTGGGCCCCACTGTGGGAATCACTGGTATAGAGTGTATTAAATACTACTGTATAGAGTGTATTAAACACTACTGTATAGAGTGTATTAAATACTACTGTATATACTGTATTAATATTTACCGTATAGAGTGTATTAAATACTACTGTATACAGTGTATTAAATACTACTGTATAGAGTGTATTAAACATTACTGTATAGAGTGTATTAAATACTACTGTATAGAGTGTATTAAATACTACTGTATAGAGTGTATTAAACATTACTGTATAGAGTGTATTAAATACTACTATATAGAGTGTATTAAACTTTAACGTATTGAGTGTACTAATCATTACCGTATAGAGTGTATTAAATACTACTGTATACAGTGTATTAAATACTACTGTATAGAGTGTATTAAACATTACCAATAAGAGTGTATTAAATAGTACTCTATGGAGTGTATTAAATACTACTGTATAGAGTGTATTAAATATTACCGTATAGAGTGTATTAAACATTACCGTACAGACTGTATTAAACATTACCGTATAGAGTGTATTAAACATTATTGTATAGAGTTTATTAAACATTACTGTATAGAGTGTATTAAACATTACTGTATAGAGTGTATTAAAAACTATCGTATGGAGTGTATTAAATACTACTGTATGGAGTGTATTAAACATTACTGTATAGAGTGTATTAAATACTACTGTATGGAGTGTATTAAATAATACTGTATAGAGTGTATTAAATACTACTGTATAGAGTGTATTAAACATTACTGCATAGAGTGTTTTAAATACTACTGTATGGAGTGTATTAAACATTACCATATAGATTGTATTAAATACTACTGTATGGAGCGTATTAAACATTACTGTATAGAGTGTATTAAATACTACTGTATGGAGTGTATTAAACATTACTGTATAGAGTGTATTAAATACTACTGTATAGAGTGTATTAAACATTACTGCATAGAGTGTATTAAATACTACTGTATGGAGTGTATTAAACATTACCATATAGATTGTATTAAATACTACTGTATGGAGTGCATTAAACATTACTGTATAGAGTGTATTAAATACTACTGTATGGAGTGTATTAAACATTACCATATAGAGTATAATCTCCCCCGATGGTGTTTCCACCTTGTCGTGGTGGGGGAGCTTGAGTTTCTCAATGACCCTGCGAGCTATGCCGGCGGTAGCGTAGCTACCAGCAGGGCCTCCCAAGCCGGACAGGTCAAAGGGTAGAGAACAGACAAAGAGAAACACCCTGGTCCTCCAGGTTGGGGGTTGAAGCGTGGGGTTAACATCCCACTTTTGTAAAAAACTTTCTTTGTTACGAAACAAATACATGAGCCTCGATATCGGACTGACTTATCTGGACAACGACCTTGGGACATTAAAGGACTTTTGAGATTTGGAACATGGAATGTACGGACACTATATCGAGCTGGAGCGGCCGAAGAACTAACCCGGGAGCTGGTTGAATATCAAATGGATATAACAGCAATTCAAGAAATAAGGTGGCCAGGAGAGGGTACTTTAGAGCAAAATGGAATGATTATAATATATGGAGGAAACACCCAAAATAAACATGAATTAGGAACAGGATTTGTCATCAAAAAAGAGTTATGGGGGAACGTTTTAAACTTTAAAGCTTTTAATGGCAGGATTAGTAAATTACGAATAAAAGGTAAATGGAAAAATATAACGATGATTAATGTGCATGCACCTACTGAAGAGAAAGAAGATGATATTAAAGAAGACTTTTATAATGATCTGGAAGATGTCATAGAAGAAACCCCCAAACAGGACATCCTGATTGTGCTAGGAGACTTCAATGCAAAAATAGGTAGAGAGCAAACTAATAAAAAAGTGGCCGGTATGGAAAGCCTACATACAACTTCAAATGATAATGGATGGAGAGTCATCAACCTAGCAGAAGCCAAAGGACTGCAGATTAGCAGTACCAGACTACAAAGAAAGGATATACACAAACAAACTTGGAAATCATGTGACAAGAGAACCTATAATCAAATAGATCACATTTTAATTAACAACAGAAATGCATCAAACATACAGCAAGTTAGAAGTTATAGAGGAGCTGAGTGCCACAGTGACCACTTCCTCGTTGGAGCAAAATTTAAAATAAAACTTAAGAGAGCTTTCTATACTAAATTACAAAGATTACACCCAACATATAACGGAGAAAAACTACAAGACATTACAGTCAAAGAGAAATTTACAGATGAAATAAAATTTAAACTTGAAACTCTGCAAAACCCTTTGGAGAAAAGCGTTGACCAAACTTGGTTGAACATCAAGAATACAATTCAATCTACCGCAGAAGAATGTCTCGGTGTGTTAACCACGCATAGAAACAACAGATGGTTCAATCAAAAATGTGAAGAAGCAGTCATTAGGAAAAAGAATGCCAAACATTTATGGTTAAATGACATTAACAACATCCAAAAGGAAGAGCATTATTGAAATGAATGTAAAGAGGCTACAAAAATAGTCCGACAGCACTGGTATCATGAAGGCTAATAGAATACAATGGCTGGGGCATATAGAAAGAATGGAAGATAATAGGTAAACAAAACTCGCTTACACTCAGGAAATAAATGACCGTAGACCCCGAGGTAGACCAAGAAGACGGTGGAGAGATAATATATATATAGACCTACAAGCACTTGGAATCAACGACTGGTAAGAGAAGGTCAATCAGAGAGATGAATGGAGACTAGTTTGTATTTCTTCCTTTATGATGTTGGAGCAGTTGAAGATTGTACCCAGGTATTTGTATGTTTCGGTTCTTTTAATGGTCATATTATCTATTTGTATGTGGCCAGAGTTTTTAGCCATTCCTTCTCTTGAAATTACCATATATTCTGTCTTATCTTGGTTGATAACCAGCCTTTTTCCTTTAAGTGAGTCAATATTTCCAATTTCTTTTGTTCATTTTCCCCTATAATATCTATATCCTCTGCATAACCAAGCAGCTTGGATGTTCCTCCAATATCACATTCCTCCTTTACCCTTCTTACAACTTTCTCTATAGCCAGATTGAAGAGTAGCGGCGATAGTGCATCACCCTGTTTCAAGCCAGATGTTATTTGGAAAGGGTCTGATTTCCTGCCTTTATATGTTACTATATTATAAGTATCTTCCATGCATAGTCTGGTCATGTTGATTAACTTCCTTGGTATTCCAAATTCCTGCATAGCATTCCATAGACAATTCCTATGGACACTACCATAAGCCTTTTTAAAATCCACAAAAATGTTATGGAAATCTCTTTTATATTCCCAGTTTTTCTCGGCTATTTGTCGTAAGATAAATATCTGATCTATTGTTGATCTGTTTTGTCTAAAACCTGCCTGGTAGTCACCTAATATGTATTCTGAATATGGTTTTAGTCTATTTAGTAATACTGCACGTAGTATCTTATAGCTTGTGGACAGTAGTGATATTCCTCTATAATTTTCACACAGGAACTTGTCTCCTTTCTTAAAGATAGGTATCAATAATGACTCTTTGCTGTCATGGGGTAATTCTTCAGTCCTCCAGATTTTTATTATTAGTTCGTATAGCTTTAGATGTAATGCATGGCCACCCGCCTTTATAAATTCAGCAGCAATTCCATCAGCCCCAGTTGACTTATTGTTTTTAAGTCGTTTGATTACATATAGGATTTCTTCAAATGCATGTTCTTCAATTTGTGGTTCACACGTTAGAACCTCTTTCTGTGGGAAAGTGTTACTTGGAGCTTCACACTTTAGTAATTCAACAAAGTATTCTTTCCATGTGTTGCACATTTCCTCATTGGTATTTATCATATTCCCATTTTTGTCTTTTAAACCATATGTGTTTTGTTGGTGCCCTCGTTTCATTGACTTCAGTTCTTTAAAAAACTTTCTGGATTCGTTTTTCTGGTGATTAGTTTCCATATCTTTGATTATATTACTCATATATTCTCGCTTCTGCTGTCGAACTATTTTTGTAGCCTCTTTACATTCATTTCTATATTGCTCTTCCTTTTGGATGTTGTTGATGTCATTTAGCCATAGCTGTCTGGCATTCTTTTTCCTAATGACTGCTTCTTCACATTTTGGATTGAACCACCTGTTCTTTCTGTAAGTGGTTAACACACCGAGACATTCTTCTGCGGTAGATTGAATTGTATTCTTGATGTTCAACCAAGTTTGGTCAACGCTTTCCTCCAACGGGTTTAGTAGAATTTCAAGTTTGCATTTTATTTCATCTGCAAATTTCTCTTTGACTGTAATTTCTTGTAGATTTTCTCTGTTATATGTTGGGTATAACCTGTGTAGTTTAGCATAGAAAGCTCTCTTAAGTTTTATTTGAAATTTTGCCCCAACGAGGAAGTTGTCGCTGTGGCACTCAGCTCCTCTATAGCTTCTAACTTGTTGCATGTTTGATGCATTTTTGTTGTTAATTAAATGTGATCTATTTGATTATAGGTTCTCTTGTCACATGATTTCCAAGTTTGTTTATGTATATCGTTTTTTTTTTTTGCAGTCTGGTACTGCTGATCTGCAGTCCTTTGGCTTCTGCTAGGTTGATGACTCTCCATCCATTATCATTTGAAGTTGTATGTAGGCTTTCCATACCGACAACATTTTTATGAGTTTGCTCTCTACCTATTTTTGCGTTGAAGTCTCCCAGCCCAATCAGGATATTCTGTTAGGGGGTTTCTTCTATGACATCTTCCAGATCATTATAAAAGTCTTCTTTAATATCATCTTCTTTCTCTTCAGTAGGTGCATTTACATTAATCATCGTTATATTTTTCCATTTACCTTTTATTCGTAATTTACTAATCCTATCATTAACAGCTTTAAAGTTTAGAAAGTTCCCCCATAACTCTTTTTTGATGACAAATCCTGTTCCTAATTCATGTCTATTTTGGGTGTTTCCTCCATATATTATAATCATTCCATTTTGCTCTAAAGTACCCTCTCCTGGCCACCTTATTTCTTGAATTGCTGTTATATCCATTTTATACTCAACCAGCTCCCGGGTTAATTCTTCGGCCGCTCCAGCTCAATATAGTGTCCGTACATTCCATGTTCCAAATCTCAAAAGTCCTTTAACGTTCATAGGTCGATGTCCAAATAAGTCAGTCCGAATTCGAGGCTCATGTATCTGTTTCGTAACAAAATGGTTTTTACAAAGGTGGGGATGCTAAACCCACGCTTCAACCCCCAACCTGGAGGACCAGGGTGTTTCTCTTTGTCTGTTCTCTACTCTTTGACCTGTCCGGCTTGGGAGGCCCTGCTGGTAGATACGCTACCGCCGGCATAGCTCTCAGGGTCATTGAGAAACTCAAGCTCCCCCACCACGACAAGGTGGTAACACCATCGATGGAGAATGGGACGGATAGGACTTCAAAAATTAGATTTTTAAGAGCATGCATCTTTCCTATTGCAACATAAGCCTTTTAGACCTGGACACTTACTAATCAAGCTGAACAGCGCATGAATGCCTTTGAATATAAATGTTATAGACGAGTTCTATGAATATCTTGGGTAAAGAAAAAAAAATGCATCCATAATTCAAGAGTTGAATATTGAAGAGGGTTGGCTATTAAAGACAACAAAACAAAGAAAATTTGTATATTTTGGTCACTTTAAACGTTATGAGAGTTTGGAGAAAACAATAATGGAGGGGTATATGCCTGGGAAGAGAGGAAGAGAACAACCAAAGAGAAGATTGATGCAGGATGTGGCGAATGATCTCCAGATGGGTGTATCGGACGTGAGACATCTTGCTCGTGATCGAGAAGTTTTCAGGAAGGTTGTTATGGGAGCTAGGTTCTGCAAAGGACATGCTACGAATGAATGAATGAATGAATGAATGAATGAATGAATGAATGAAAATCATATTATTGTTTACATCATGTCATACGACTATCATTTGACATAACTATCTAGTATATGTGAATGTCGTATGTTTCGAAGTCACCAGGTCACTATCGCCATACCACAAACCATCATAATATGAATGATTTATAAGTGTTATAAACATCTAGAAAGTAAATAAACGCAGTGGTAGTCTGTTTTCACTCAGAGTTCTACATAAGTAATTTTCAAATATTTGTAATTGCGTATATTTACATGTTTAATTACGGAAATTTGTTGTGTGTTGGGAAGGGGGGGGGGGAGATATTAACAAGGAAAGGGAGATTACCAGGCCGGAAATCCGCCCAGTAGTCATTTAAGAGATGTAAACCTTGGCACCTAACGTCCTCCTTCCCACTCCTTTGGGATACCAAGACCAGCTACATGTCGTTGTCTTTGGATTGGGAGCTGGGATTTAAACCCGCACCAGCTACATCGCCAGTGTAAGCGCTAACTTAATTAATAACAAAGTTGGGACGGCCCGTATAGTATAGAGTTCACGCCAAACTCAATTAGCTAACAATTTGAGTATGTAAAACTTAATGGTTAGTATGTACTGATTGTGAGTGATTGTTTATGTTTCGTCGAATACAGTACACGATATGATTTTCCTTTGTTCACTTTATGGCAGAAATTTAGTAGTTGGTGAGAGATGGTCGAGGTTGGATATTTATAGCCTGATGGCTGCACAGGAACTTCCGAAGATTGATTAACTCTTTTTTCTATCCATACTATTAGTATATGTTCGGCTATTGGATTTGTTAATTGTAGTTCCTTTATATCTATGTATGTTGACACTCAGACTGGAATTGATTAATACATTTTGATTAGTTTTACAGAAACAATAATTTTCTTTCACACATGGAATAGGAATAATGGTTGTTTTATATATATCATCATTGGTTCCGCGGCAAAAAATATTTAGTTTACAGGTGTTTAAATTATGTCGTGTATTGGTTTCTTGGCATGGTCTTTGATTATCTCTGAGAGCACGAAATCTGATACAAGACACATTCCAGTTGGTGATGAAAGACAGCAGGAATAGATGATACATAAAGTGGGGAGGCTGAGGACAGGATACATGTAGGAAGTAAAAATGTTGGACATCAATTCCGGATTGATTGAGAACGCCCAGTCAGTGAATGATTCGGTTTTTCTTATTTTAGCGAAAACATATGGTCACCAGAACAACAATATTACCGCATTGACAGAACATTCACTTGACATAGTAATTGGTGCTGTTAAAGTATAAAGAGGCCGGTTTGTGAGATTCCTTAAAGATAACCATAAGATTATCACAAAAACGGAGATAATTTCACATCATATCTACTTCCATGTAGTTTTAATATTTGATGGAATATAAATGTGTTATTAGTTAGCTGATTGTTGATGCACATATAAGTGGGCATGTCCCCTAGATGGATTCTATCTGTGGGTCAGCATGCTAAAGGTGGAAAGTGAAGGTAATGGTAGATTTAGTGATGAATCCGGCATAACTACAATTCTACAACTCGCTACATTGTGTTTCTTTTATTTTTATTCAAAGTATTTAAACGCACGATGTCTGCATCTAGAATAAAGTAATACATTATCGTATTGTATACTAAGATTACGTTATATTGTGTCTGTACCGTTTATTGTCATGCTTTCACAAAAGGGTGGACATTTTCGTGTACAGTTAAATACCATAAATACATTAGTATAACAACATAGGCTGCAGGAGATGCCAGTCACCGTCCATAAAAGAGTATTCAGCTTTCATTTGTCTTTCTTTGTTCATTCAAGACAAAGCATGTTACACCGTTACATGTATATATCTCGGTATATAACACTCGGTTAAATTCAGTGCCAGAAACAATAAGACTTTAATGAGCCTTCTTTCACGATTTGTTATATTTCTTCTTCTTCTCTTGTCCTATGGCTTTTTCCGTGCAGCATCGTAGAGAGGGGGCAGATTAATTTTCTTTGTTTCGCTTGTCTTGTTTCCTATACAAACGTCATAATTGATTTCTTCATTGTCTCTGTTACTCCATCTAGACAACTCTTTCTGGGTTGTCGTCTCGCCTTGCAATAGGATATTCTCACCTTGAACTCTCTAGCCCCTGGTTGATCTTGTACCATTCTAACGAAATGTCCCAACCATGTAATTCTTTGGTGCTCTATAAATTCAGTAATATATGTTATCGCTACTCTTGTTCTTAGATTCTCATTTGCCTCTCTATCTCTTCTAGTTTCTTTTTAAGTTCTACGTATGTGTGGCGGGTTGGACCCCTAACAACTCAATATAGAAAGTTGGAAGGTGAACTGTGGTCCGACTCTCTCTAAACCGACAGTCTGAGACACACTGGATGGCTAGTCTATGAAAATGGCTCACGAAAATATATCAAAGAAGTATGATATAAGGTCCCTATAGAAAATCAATATATACTGGTCGAAAGAGACTGATAGATAAGCTACGCATTTAGACCTAGGACAACAAGACAGGTGTCCTAGCTCACCAGCCCGCTATCCCTGTCCTATACAAATGTCCTCCAGCCCTATACCCACACTAGACATACCACAGTGCACAATCACACACCCTCACCACTTCTAAAGGTTAGCAACAATAAGATGATCGATGTGATGATAAGACATCCTTATTATTCAAATTGAAATTTTTTTTTCATCTCTACTGTTTAATGACGTAGAATAATTATTAAAAATAAGGAAGGGCTTAAAGTAAGGAACATTAAGTCAGTCTTCTCACCACGGGACCTCAAAAGACAAGGAAACACCCACAAATAACATAGATGCAACAAAGAGTACATCACCCGGTTAGGCGTGTGCAGGCTCCTTGTAGATCCTCTCTACAGAAGTGTCTTGAAGATTGCTGGTGATGTCGAGATCTCCAGCTAAGACTTGATCACAGTGACTGGTTTAAAATGTCTCTTTTCTAAGCCCTCTGGACTTGTCCTGGCCCAAAGAAGTTATTCACCCAATGTCGGAAGGGCATTATTATGGACCTTATATTTCCTTTCACTTAATAACATCAAAGTCTAGTGTAGGCAAGAGTCATTCACCTGCTTATTTCACACAGGTACAGTACTTCAACAATCTTTATTACTTCACACTCGATGAGTCTGTAGTAACACCATTGTCTGTCGCGGCCAATGAGGCAACTATTTTCCAACGAATGACTGCATTTGACACTGGAGATCACACACACTGCAGATATGTCCCAGGGTGGATGACGTAGAATATATCTTGCAGTCCGAGTTTCAATTTGGCGTTGAGATGACTTATCCACACCATGCGAAGAGTTCATGCCTTGTGTCATTCTTGTTGTTCCTGGGGGGTAAGAATGAGCAGTTCTTACAGACGCCTTCACATATATGAATCATTGTTACTTAAACTCAACATTAATAATGACAGTTTAGAATTATGTTGATCAACACCAATAGGAAGCAAAATGTGTGTAGAAATGTCCTTTTCTGTAGCGTTTAATCTGATTGGTATTCAGATAAAACTAATATCGAGAAAGAAATATATGTTAATTAAGAAGAATTGGAGGTGGTGGAAAATTGTGAATATCTTGGGTCATTAATTGCCAAAAATGGTGACACAATGAAAGAAATTAAAAAAACGAATGTGTATTGCTCTTCAGAGACTAAAACAACTGAATAAATTGTGGCGTGGAACAGAATGACCTACACAAATTATATTTTTTAAGATCATGTATCTTTCTCCTGTTAACATACGCCTATGCGTCCTGGATCTCTAGATGGATGTATTGGTAGATGGTCATCTTGCTTATGACCGAAAGGTTTACCGGAAGGTTGTTATGGGGGCGAAGTTCTGCAAAGGACATGCTACTGAATGAATGAATTAATTAAGTAATTAATTAATCTGATTGGTGGTGGACAATTTTGCCTGGTGTGTTACTGACTCATTGACATAATTATCCGCTTACAAAAAGAGTTTCACTAACAATGACTGTTTGTGTCTATATCAGAAAAAACAATTATCATATGCCCTGTTGCATCATCTCATCAAATAAAGGCTGAATATATTATTCATCCTCAGACGGGGTCAATCTTTATTGCCAGGACTAATTGTTTCTTTTTATGCTGCTATGCTCTAGGTGAGTTTTGAAGTAAACATGAAATTTATGCAAGCTGTTTGTGTATTATAAAGCAGCCGAATGCCTTGACTCGGTCCGATCGGCCATATTTAGGGACTGCCCATGTCAGGTATTGGTAACTCAGCGTTCTGACGAATATAGCACCCATCCACATCTTTTTTGAATGCATGTTGATATTTTAATGTTTTAGGGTAGATGATGTTGTTTGCTTTCTACATTCTAGTTTTATTTCGGCATCTGAGAACACATTGCTTAGATACATGTACTCTCTAACTTATGTTAATGATTTGCAGTCTATAATTAAATTATATTTCGCTGATGTTCTCGAACTGTCATAAATGTTGTATTTTCAATGTTTCTTTTTAGATCAATATTCTGATAGCAACTGTCTATACAGTTTATATGATGCTGGAGATCCGCATGGTTTTCATACAATAAATTATGGTTGTCTGCAAACAGCAGCAGCTCATTTAAACTCTCTGGTTGTGAATTTGCTTCTTAGTAATCTTACCCATACAGGTGATGAACACAAGTGGTGACACATCCTTGTCTGACGCCTGATGGTGCTTGGAGCCAATTTGTCAAGCCAACATTTTTTTCAAGTTGTACATTCACTATTTTGATACACAGCTGTGATGTTATCCAACAACTGTATAGTTACATCATATTCTTCGAGCACTAACTTTTTCTTGGTCAAAGGTATTTCTTGATATATAAATCCCACGCTCAGTCCGTTCTTATACTATTTAGATTTTTTCATATGTCCTATAGTCCTGATTAGTCACCATGTGATTTTCATTTGTTCGGACCTCTAAATAAAGCTCTCATGCGGCAACGATTTCACACAGATGCAGACGTAATGAATGCGGTAGACACCTGGTTCAGTGAGAAACCGCAACCACATTTTGCGGACGGCATTCGCCGCCTATCTAAGCAATGAGATGCTTACCTTCATGCCTACAGCGACTTCTTTTGACCACCCCATGGTGCATAATTCATTCAAAATGAATGCTTTGTTTAATTCTACAACACCTGTTAATGTTTCTTTCATGCTTTTGTAATAAAGCCATTGGAACGGGTTTCAAATGAACGTCCCATATATATTTATATATATGCAAATGAGGAAGCCACGCTCATATATATATATATATATATATATATATATATATATATATATATATATATATATATATGGGTGTGTGTGTGTGTGTGTGTGTGTGTGTGTGTGTGTGTGTGTGTGTGTGTGACAAGAAACATACCTTTAATTAAATAGGCTAATATGTATACATACATAAAGAATCACAATGGAAACAATCCATGTAAACAAACATGTCATATTTTCAGACATATTATGTGTTTATTTGTGTCATACTCCTGTCTTTTCCACTTTTCACATTGGGCGGTGCGGAGCGTACAGGAATGGAGCATAATGGCACAGGAATGGAGCATAATGGGGACGACCCGTTGATGTGAAGGTGGAACTGCGACTAACTAACTAATTTATATGTCATACGAGGAAGCTTCACTGTGGCGTGCCATAGATGGAACAGTTTACAAATGATATGCCACATGGAAGCGTGAATACATAGAAGAGAGTTTATACACCAGGAAGCGACACTGAGGCGTGGCAAATACATATTATTTTAGAAATTAGGAAACTCCATAGAAGTGTGTAACATTATAGAAATGAGGAAACTCCATGGAAGTGTGTAACATTATAGAAATGAGGAAGCTCCGTGGAAGTGTGTAACATTATAGAAATGAAGAAGCTCCATGGAAGTGTGTAACATTACAGAAATGAGGAAGCCACACTAATGGTACTGAATCGTTAGAAATTACAAAGCCACGATAGGGTATTTAACATATATAAATGTGTAAGAAATTAGGAAGCCACGATAGGGTATTTAACATATAGAAATGTGAAAGCACAAGGAGACGTAGAATAGTTTAGAGATGAGGAAGACACGAAGGTTTTAATCCGTTAGAAATGAGGAAGCCACGCGGAGGTATTGAACCGTATATAAATGAGGAAGCTACACGGAGGGGTGCCGTAACTGAAACCGTTGAAGATGATGACGATGTGATGAATATGATGATGATAGTGGTGTTGTTGATAAAGCAGTGAGACACTATTGACAACATTGCAAACAATGATACAAGGCGACTCTGTAGTTGGTACTGAGAGCCAGGTACACGAAGATTGTGATCGAACATCCTAGCGTGCTGCAGATGTAGGCAACTGCCCACATGATGATGATGTGTTGTTTTAAAGGGCCGGTGTTTATACCGGGCGACGAATTATACACAGTAACCACGACTACCCTGGGCAGACCACAAAACGATATTGTTATTGCTAAAGTCAAGGCCACCTTCACGAGTTTCCTCTCCTTGTGTGACAACGACGATCTTTGGACATCTGCGCTTGTCGAAGGAGCCGGCGCCACTGATCTTATCTTTGATGTGGCTTGTAACTCTTGGATCATGCAGACAGTACACACAAGTACAACGGTAAATGCCACATCTGATAACGCTAGGCTGACTGTAACATCGAATATCAATTCCAATCGGGCGGTTTCTTCAACGAATAATGTTGTAAACACTAGTAACGGTGCATGGGTGACGTTGTTGCCCCCCGTAGGGTTGGATGATTTTTCTATCCATTCCATTTTATGTAGTACATATATGGGTATATGAAGTCCTATATGAACAACGTATATTACTAATATAATAATGACGCTACGAAATCTGGTAAAGATCTGCTTGACTTTAAAAGGGAAAACAACACAGAAGCATCGCTCTATAGTTATCATCGCAGTGACCCAACATGAGGTCAGGTACATGGCATTCATCATCCAGCCAAAAGCGAAGTAGCCCAACGACCAAGCATCGATATTACTGGACGGATACAACATGTCGGTCAGGTAACACGAACATACCACGGTGTATAAGGATGTCGTGAGAAAGTCGGTCAAAGACAAGGCGAATACATTCACACTCATGCTGTCCTTGAGACCCAGCTTCCAGAATATGATCAGGTTGATGAGGTTACTAACGACCCCGCACATCGATAAGATTAGCGGTGCGTATATGTTGAGGGTGTCTTCTACATCTTGGTTCAAAGAGTCATCGGCTGAGTATTGTGAACAACTTGTACTTTGTTCAGCAAACTCTTGCTCTGGTATGATCACATCCTTCATTGTTCCATATCTAAATCTACAAACATTCATAGATTATATCACAGGAGAACTCAACTGATCGTTCAAATTAGAGTAGTACATACAAGTTTATAAATTAGAGAATAGTCTTACTCTAGAAATAGTTTATCTCCCAATTAAATAGCCTTAGCGTTCATTAATGTACACGATCCTAGTTTGTTTGAACAAACATTGATTAATTATAACAATCCCGCTACCGCAAACCATCCACCTGTTTGCTTTATGAAAAGCAAATAAGGGAATCAGACGTATATTCCACACATCGGTGTGGTATTTATAATTGGATAGTTGTCGGTTTACCGTTAATTTACGTTTACATAATTTTGTAATTTATTATTAACAGAGTTTTCAAAAACAATTACTTTGATGTCGCTTTGATGTGGCATTTATAACTAAGACAGAACGAAGTTTGTGTTTAATTGTGATTTCTTGACGCCCGTTTTCAGCGAAAATACGTGTTTGGGTCCTATTATAGATCTGTTTATATAGCCTGGGCTGCAGAGTTAGGGTGAACGCCCAACCTTGCGAAATACCTCTTGTGCATTCATAACTCTATATTTATTGCAATCCCGAAGACATCAGGAGCCTTGGAATGCGATAAACATCGAACAATTAGTATAATGATCCACATCAGGAAGATTCTGCTGAGAATTATCATGCAAATGGTCAGGAAAAACATTCCCCCCCCCCCCCCCCCAAAAAAAAAGAATTTTTTTTATCCAACCCGAAATAGGAGAACATTGTGGGTTTGTAGAATACAAGGCCACAGTAAATGCTGTGTATATACTGAGAACAGTAATTGAATGTTCTATAGAAGTAAACAAAGATCTATATCTTTGTTTTATTGACTACACAAAGGTTTTCAATAAAGTGAGACATGTTGACATGATAAGGATGCTTGAAGATCTATAAATTAATGGAAAAGACCTTAGACTTGATATTAACATATGTTGGAAACAACACACTGCCATCAGAATTGATAACGATGTAGGTTAATATTAGCCTATTAAAAGAGGTGTGAGACAGGGATGTGTCATGTCTCCAGATCCTTTTTTCCCTTTACAGTGAACATATTTTCAGAAATTTAAAAGATATGGAAGGAATCAACATTGGGGGACGATACATCAATAACATTAGATATGCAGATGATACAGTCTTGATTGCATACAGGACCTGCAAAAGTTAATAGATGCGGTTGTTGCACACAATGAGCAACTAGGGTTAGAACTGAATATTAAGAAGACACAGGTTACGGTCGTCACTGGGAAGAATGAAATACCACAATGTGATATACGATGCATATTCTTAAGCAAGTTAATCGGTACAGTTATCTCGGAACAGTCATAACATCTGTTGGGAGATGCCTCGAAGAGATTAGAACAAGAATTGCCGTTGCAAAGGTAGCCTTTTGCAAGATGAAAAACATACTGACCAATAAAAAGATATCAATTGAAACGAAAAAAGAGCATTGAAGTGCTACATAGAACCTGTACTTTTGTATGGATGTGAACGTGGACAATGAGCAGTCAAGCTGAAAAACAGCTGATGGCTGTAGAAATGTGGTTTCTGAGGAAAATGCAAAGAAGACCATGGACAGACAGAAAAACCAATGAATACGTCCTTCGAGAAACAAATAAAGATCGTAAGCTGATTAGAGTCATTAGACGTAGACAGTCAAAAATTTCTGGGCATGTTATGAGAAGAAATGACTTGGAGAACTTTGTGACAACTGGCAAGATCGAAGGGAAGAGACCAAGGGGAAGACCGAGAAGTAAATACCTTGGCCACGTGGCAAGTTAGAGACAGGAACACGGAGCTGATCCACGACTCTGGTGATCGAGTGAGATGGCAGAACATGACCGCCCACGCTTAACGGCATGGCACTTGATGGATGGCTGGCATTCATAACCTCTGGTAGCAAAAGTCCAACTCCTGGCCTTCACGTAGTGCAAATGTTTTAATCAACAGGTGAAGAGGCGACGACGAGTCTCTGGCTCCGAATAAAAAAACCAGAATGCTCTGGAAATGTATGTACATACATACATGCGCAGACATGTGTGTGCGCGCATACATATCTAAACTGGAGTAGGACCAGTCAACTCCAGCAAAGGAAAGGTGATGAAGGCAGAGGCAACCAATCAGAGGGCGCACCACAGAAATCAGGAAGTCTAGCAATTACGTGTTGGAATATGTCGCTTACTGCAAAACGTTATGGTGCTGGCCCTGCAATGGACCCTCAAGCAGTCACAGAACCCGGCCCTGTGTCTCGAAAGGGCCCAATTAAAACAATTGCAGGTCCTTCTGAGATGTCCTGTGGAACTACTTGAGGATGTGTACATGTCTTCCGTGGTATTTCACGAGGTTTACATTTCAATATACACACATCCACGTCTTCGTGTCTGGTTTGCTACATGTTCATTCTTGTATGTACACATTGTTAGTAAACATAATTTCCACTGAAGATATAACAAACAAACATATTTCTTGAGAGGCCTGGTGTTTTTGTTGTTACTAGAAACTCTGTGATATTCAACTTAATCTGACTGCATGCTGTTGTCAATATTTGGCGTTGCATTGTTTCATATTACATCCGACTTCGACAAGCATTTCTTTGGGTTTGCTTTCCCTATCCTTTATTTGTCCCCAGTCTACCAACATAGTAGCAGATTTGTGTTTCTTCTCGTCTGGCTCCTCTCCTTTTGACATGCCAGTCATGGGAGGCCCTACCTGTAGCTGCGCTATCGAGGCCGAATGTGTTGGAGTCACTGGAATACACAAACAACTGTCTCTACAAGGTGGAGAGACGCCAGAAGGATCACGGCGAATGTATTTATCAAAGACACTGGGTTGTTGGCCGTATTCAGCAACATTACTACAAGTTAATATTCTGACATAATTCCGAGATTTCGTTGTCTGGTATTCGCAGTTCTTACACTGGAACACGAGATACTGTGACCTATTCCTTGTACATAACAGGTCATGGGCAGATTGTACTGTTTCAATATCAAACTGGACAATACTGAGCGCCACTACTATGTATGGAACTTAGCTGAATACAGAATAAACTACAACCAACACAAAACTGTTGTCAGGATGAGTAATACTCCTTTCTCAAGTTTATACCGTATAAACCATAATAAACACAAAATTGCTGTCGGGATGATAAATAATTAATTCACAAGTTTATACCGTATTAACCACAACAAATACAACGCTGCGGTTGCGGTGATAAATAATCCTTTCTCAAGTTAAACAAAATCTTGCATGTTCTATGTAAGACGTCGCCACCAGCCCCAACCCCAGGTTGATTTTCAAGTTTACGTTCAGTAGTTTGCAATTGATTTCTGAAATAGAATCCAACGTTTAAGTTCAAGTGACCGGTGTAGGAAACGATCCCACTACCCCACCGTCGGCGCATCGGACGTTTAAGAGCCAGCTCTTTTATCAATGTGTCCACGTTGACCTCTGAAGGTAAGCTTTATAGCACTGCAGTGAAATGCCTATTTTAAAACCAATAATTTGAATTACACTTAGATTGTATTTGTTTTTTCCAATTTCTTCATATTACACTGAATGTGCACATTTATGGTGTAAATCTCAAAGATAGGTCGTAATAATTTCAATCATCTGGTGCCTGTAATCTGGTGCCGTGGGATGTGATCAACATCGAACAATTAGTATTATCAGCCACATCACGAAGATTTTTCTAAGAATAATCATGCAAAGAGTTAGTTAGAAACTACAACCCGAAATAGTAGAAAACCTGTGGGTTCGTAGAATGCAAGGATACGGTAAATGATGTGTATATGCTGAGAACATTAATTGAACATTCTATAGAAGTAAATAAAGACTTACATCTTTGGGTTATTGACCACACAAAGACTTTCCAGAAAGTAGGACAATTCAATATGGTGAAAATGCTTCCAGATCTACAAATTTATGAGAAAGACCTTAGACGTGTAAAAAAACATATACTGAACACAAGAAGCTGCCATAAAGATTGATAGTGAAATAACATTAGATATGCGGATGATACAGTATTGATTGCAGACAATAAGCAGGATCTGCAACATTTATGTTGCTGCAAACAGTGAACAACTAAGGTTAGAATTAAACTGTTAGAAGACACAAATTATGGTCGTAACCAGGAAGAAGGAAATGCCACAATGGAATATATACGTAAATTGGAATATTCTTCAATATATAAAGTGGTTTAACTTTCTCGGAACAGTCATAACATCTGATGGGAGATGTTTTGAAGAGATTAAAACAAGAATCGCCATGACAAATATAACTTTCTGCAAGATGGAAAACATACTGACCAATAAAAAGCTGTCAATTGCAACGAGAAGAAGAGCAGACAAACTGAAAAACAGCTGATAGCTATGGAAATGTAGTTTCTGGGGAAAAGGCAAATAATACCATGTATAGACAGAAAAACCAATGACCAGGTCCTATAAGAAACAAATGAAAACCGTAAGATGATTAGAGAAATTAGACATAGACAGTCACAATTGTTTGGACACGTTATGAGAAGAAATAAATTGGAGAATTTGGTGACAACTGGCAAGAATGAGGAGAAAAGAACAAGGGGACAGCAGAGAATTAAATACCTGGATGACTTGGCCATGCGGTATGGTAAAGACAAAAATCCACGACTCTGGTGATCGTGTGAGATGGCGAAACATGACAGCCCACGCTTATCGGTATGGCACATTATGATGATAAATCTGCTGTTTAATGGTCATGAAGTGTTTCAATCATGCTCACACATTTGTACGAAAGTATACAGCGGGGACCGGTCTACCTGGTCTAAGGGTTACACGACTTTCTCCGTATTCCCGTATACTCTCGGGAGTAACGTGAGGTGTGCGAGAATCGGTAGCGGTTCTCTCCGTGTCGATAACTTACGATGTAAGTGAGCCGGTCGCTCATAAAGCAATGGCAAACTACTGAGCGTAATCTTGCCAAGAAATCAACAATCAGCTGAAAGATGTTGATGTTGACAGCGATGTCCTGTAAAAGGATATGCAAACAACAACAATAAAGATACAACGGGAGGAGAGGTGGGGGGGGGGGGGTGTGTACTGATAGCGTCTAAATGTAATTCCAGCGGGAATTAGTATTGGGGAGGGTCTGTGGTGGCTCAGTGGCTAGGCCCGGTGGTCTTGAGTTTCATCCGCATCGGAGCATGATTCAAATATTTTAAATTGACCTGTGCTCCCAGGTAGAGCCCGTCTAAATTGGGTACCAGGAAATGTCTAGAGAAATAAAGGCAGCCGGCGTGATACGAACAACATCATCCGCCGAGTACGGAAACGTCTTTAAAAATATGGCATCATATGCCCGGTACTTCTAACGTGCGTAAAAGTGACCCTAATTTACCTACTTTACATATAGTATTAGAGATATCCACAACTTGAGTTGGAGTAAATTGGGTAATTATTACAGTAAATTGTATAATTGTTATGGTGTGTTCTGACGATTAGAAAAGAGACAACAGAAAAGCGTCTTCTTACTAGCGCGAAGGACGATACATTCAGAATATATAATATCAGTTTCCAAGGATGCAACCTATCAATGTTTGTGGATCTATTTCCGTTCTGCCATGGCATACTATCTACATTCCCTGTCAATGCTCATCAGAAAATGAGAATGGTTAGGGTTTTTATGGCTCATATTAATCAATTCATATTTTATGTGGATGTGCTCACTTTTAGCAACCAGCTGAATTTGTTTACCATCTACCATTACTGAAACCACCCTCTACATGCTGGTACTTTTGGTGTCTACTATATTTCCATTTGGAATCTCCGTGGCGAAGTAGTCAAGCCGTCTGACTCAGTTGTGGGTTCGATTCCGGGCCGCGTCCGTCGGTTTACGAGTGAATTTTTTCTGAGACTCAGGGGTAGTCGCTGGAGCTACGCAGATCGTGCTCTGTGCGACGCTTTCCGCGCTGCGGAAAGAGACTGGGCCATATGGGATAAACCCGGTGTAATGAAGTTGATCATGTCGACTTTTAAGCGACTTTTTTTTAAATATCTGAACATTGCTCAGACGAGTTAAAGCACATATCGCATTGTCTGAGTAGGTGTATCATGAATCCATCTTTATATAGCTCTTTCAGGAGGCGCTGTAATCAGCAAAACCGCGACTGTGATACTGTTGGTATTCCCAAGCTATAAATAATCATTCGCACGAAACGACAAGTGATTACACACAAGAACACGCAACTATTGTATTCTATTCACACATCTAACGTTTGTTTATTACTGCTGGCTTCTCGCCCTTGGTTTGGGAACGTAAACTACAAGTACCTCTGAAGTCGGAGTGGCTACGTCTGATAGCCGGTGATATTGGTTACAAGGAAATGTAACCCACATATAAAAATCAGATCATTGCATACACAAGGAGTATCACGTATGTGGACAACGCTTGAGTTCAAAGAGAGCTAACGAAAACAATGTTTTAATGTAACTGTTTTTCCCACTTCTTGTATGCTATGGCACTCTTCCACTTCTTTATCTCTCGTTCGCACTCAGACTCCCGCGACGGTGTCTCTATTAAAAACGGGTCTCTATTAAAAACGGTAATTAGTTTCCCGTTCAGGACAGTCCGTGAAGATGTCTATTAAATGAAAATAATTTGAAATATGATTGTAGTTTTATTATTTAAGTTTGTCAAACGTTTCGGGAAAATCTCAAAGAGATTGAGGACAACCATCCTCTTTCCTAATGTGATCCTGGCCCGCTATAATTTTAATAGCCTTGTAAGAAAGATAAAACCTATCGCTGTCCCATGCCTCAGGAAAAGAATAGATTTAGAGATCAGAATAATCAGGATCTTTGCTGACAGGGGAATATGCCATTATGGTGTACCCCAGACAGTAGAGTGTAGAGTTGGACAATACCGGTGCCAATGATTGATTGATTGATTGATTAATTGATTTAGGAACCGAAATCACAGCATTCGGGACATTCCCATAATCGCTCCGTCCCCATCCTCAGCAGCCAGCTCCAACACTAATAGTTCCAGTAGTAATCTAATTATATGTCCGTCTCGCCTTTCCTCTGAGCGTCGAGCATCAGCCAGATCCCCTCGTCACACCTCGCTGCCTCATTCTTACCAAACTATGGTGATCCATTTGCTCCTCCGAGGTGTACACGTGCCGCAACCACGTCTGTCTTGTCATGCATCAATACTCCACCAAATTTTGCCGAGCCAGCCAATCTGTCCGCCTGTTCATTCCCCAGCACACCGGCATGCCCCGGAAAAAAGATCCAGGTGATGCTTGCTACCCGTGACCTCCGAAGCGAAGCAAGCCATTCTGCACGAAGCCTGCCTGTCCTCACCCTCCTCAGCATGCTTTCTGAGTCAGTTACAATCACAATGTGTGTATGTATCGTGTTCTCTATCCAGCGGAAAGCTGCATTGACTGCCTCCACCTCCGTTCTTAAGCTAGATGTTGTGTCATCATACGCCAGGCTCTCCTGTACCAAACGTCGACCATTAGCTTTTGCTAAGAATCCCCAGCCACTTCACCTACCTCTCAACACCGAACCATCCGTGTAGATAATCACATCACCCGGGCGAGAATTATCCTGAATTAGTTGCTGAATTTCCACTTCCGTGGCCCCAGGCTGGCCACTCCGTGCACTCCCGGCTCAATGTGATTATAACTCTGCACAAGTCTGACTGCTCGGCTGGCACTCTGACCCACTCCTCTCCTCGCCTGATGTTCTCCAAGGGGCACACGTGTCTGATCGTATCCTCCGCCAGGGCCATCCATGATTTCCCTCTTATCAGTCGCTGACCCTTAACTGCATCCAGCGCCTCATGCAACGGGTGATCTGTGTCTGCAGCTACTCTGGGGTATGCCTTCACCTGCATCACCTTGAGCCTACCAGCAACAGTCGGCAGACCAAGGATGTAACGCATACACACTACTGGAGTGTCTCTGGTGCATCTCAGAATGTTTCGCATAGCTTCGTTCTGTATGCGCTCTAATTTCACCAGCTGGCTCTTTGAGACAGTGAGCAGTCCTAGTCCATAATCAATCACTGAGAGGATCAAATACTGGTATAGTGTGAAGAGCATTCTCTGCTCTGTGTCCATTACAGCCAAAGTTTTAAGTGCATTGAGTCCTTTTTGAGATCTTGTCACAACCGTCTCCACATGGTCCTTGAAGGACAGACTCCTGTCAAATGTGATTCCCAGATACTTCAGTTTGTTCTCTCTGTTGACGCTTCTTCCATCTATCGTGAGGCTTGGTGCCAATGAATGTGCAATAACAAACATAAACAAAGACAAAACAAACAAATCAATTACAACAAAAATAGTACATTTATTAGTCACACTCCACATCTCAAGTACAAAACATACAGGAATGATATGCAAAGCACAACCGTATAGACAACCACAGTTCACAACAGAGATCAACAGTGGCTGGGCCCCACATCTAACCAGACCCCTGCAACTTAGGAAAGTCTACAGAGTACCCTAAGTATCGCAACCAGACATCACATTCCTAATATGACTGGGACACAACACAATAAAGGTCTTTAACATAAACAACAATAGAAATATAAACATGAAAATGGTTCGCTCTATGGCGTAAGCACAACAAAGTCCCAGAAGTGTCCTGGCAGCCACGGTCAGAAACCACTCCTGTAATAACACAAGTAAACAACATCTGATTATTAATGCCAAGTAATCATTATCCACATGAATGAACGATTACATTAATAATCAATATTTATGATTAAATGCAACGACCCCTAGACATTCCCGAATCACCAACTGTATCACCCACTGTATCATCCTTTGCAGCTGTATCACTGTCATAACAAGACATAAACAACATCCCGTGTGTTGCCGGGGCCCATAAGGGAAGCAAAGAATAGCAACACTGTAGCCTACCACGCATGTCGTAAGAGGCGACTAAGGAGGCTTGATGGTTCCGTCGCCCTGCTACTGAGTGAGAGCGTGGCGCGACACTGTGAGCTGTGGGTTTCGTGTGAAGTGCTTTTGAATCTGCCCAAGTTTTTGTGTGTGGAACGTGACTGCATGTTCGGAGCGATGGCAGGTGGCTATGTCCCAGAGTTAACCGATTTTTGCCTTATGCAGAAATGCGTGGCTGCTGGGCTTCTGGTTGACTGCCACTGCCGTCGGTGATGAACTGTATTTTCGTGGACTGTGTGGGTGAACATCTAGGAAACATCCAGATAGGAAAATGACTGCCGATTCCATCAGAGATGAATTGGGTGTTTCGTGGGGGACTGGTGTGTTGACATTCTGGCGGCGGCATTACGCACAGTGTATCTGTGCGGGCTGTTGTTTGTCGAGACTCCTGTCTTTTCCACTTTTCACATTGGGCAGTGGGGAGCGTTTTGTTTGATATTCACTGGCACAGGAACGGAGCATAATGGGGACGACCCGTTGCTGTGAAGTTGGAACTGCGACTAACTAACTAACTAACTAACTAAACAACATCCTGACACAGGTGGCAATCAGGTGACAAGACAACATCTTGATACTGACTGAGTTTACCCCCCACCAGATGACACAGTATGCCAGTAGACGGTACTGCCTGTCACCAACTGGCTGGGGTTAGATCCCAGATGGGCAACCACTCAGCCAATTCGTTTTCTCCTACTGGGGTTTAGTTCTGGGTGCAGTTTGAGATCCCTTACCTCTGTCAGATGGGATTAATTACCACCCCAGATCCCAGAGAGAAAACATGGAACTAGTGTCTTTTATGCTAATTTAAGACACCGTCCCTGATACTCAAGAAAACAGCCAAGAAGTGGCTCGTTGAAGATAGAATATATCTATATAGATTTGGCTGTACTTGGTATCACCAGAAGTGAGAAAGAAGGAGTTAAGTTATGCAACGTAATCTGGTTACTTATGACTGCATAGACAAAGTACCTCCCTGACATATATTCCCCCTTCTGGACAATGTGTTTGAACCCCCACTAAAAGATATAATGTGTGTGTACTTGATTATGCTACACAAACATTTATAAACATTTAGAATTATACGGACAAATTGAGTTTTAAAATACAACAACTGTGTTTATTATTTCTAGTCTTGATGATCATATGATGATGATGATTATATTATGGTATACGTAACTTAAGAGGTCACATAGGTCATGCTTCCCCCCAGTGTGACGCAGTTCACTGTCAGATTGAAGGAGTCCAAATTGGTCACTTCACAAGGCTAAGTCACTTCCGGATATGGGTTGTTGACTGTCCATTGCTCCTAAGAGATCTGGGTTATAGCTAGGAAATCCTGTCCTAATATTTCGTACAGATGTCCAACAGAACGAAATGTTAATATTTCTCCAGTAGGTATCCTAAGAATGCTATTGTAAATGCGTCTGAGGATTTGCTGGCCATGCATGTAGTTTTATTCTCTTCATTCCTGGCTAGTTTCCACGTTGGTTAATTAATATATCCCCTATTAATTAACTCCACCTATTTTTCCATGTACAATGACGGGATGGATTACGTCCCAAACTCTTCTCACCCCTCCTCCTTTCCTGTGAAGGGTAGTTTCATCTGTCAATCAAATTGACCGATGTTCTGCCGCATGTCTGAAACAATGAAACATGCTTCGCTAGCGATGCAATAGACGTTGCGTCATAACTACATCCCCATCTGCGGTTAACACAAGCCTTCCTTGGTTGATGTCAGAAATGTGTCAGCCATGTGTTCCTACTTTGCCGCTGTATTGCAGTGAGGTGTTAAGTATCTGGTCCTAATTGCTCCTTTGGGGTGGCAACTACAGACGTTGTCCCGTCTCCCCAATGTCTGGACTTTTACCGCATGTGTTATTTCAGACGGGTCTGGCTGACCCTCTTATCTCCCATTCTGCCGTGGCTGGTTCACACGTTAGGTCCTGTTGAACTAAGGTGTTAGGTGTCTGCCCCTATTCCAACCACAGGATTCTAAACTAACACGTCAATCTCAACTGACTGGCTCCGCGATGTATCAACTGAAAACAGTGAGTTTACAACCTTTGATAGCGCCCGCCGACTGGTGCCGTGGTGTCTGGGTTTTACGTTTGATCTGGACATCAAAGCTTTCTCGGACCTAGCATTACAGAAATGATGGGGGGTGCGTGGTCAAAAAGTATTTTCCTCTTGTTTTCAATCTTATTGCATTTCTATCATTTTCTGGTGGACGTTTATGCTTTTAGAGAATGATAGAAAATTATTGTGGGCTCTTTAATTCCTTTTTAACTTGTGTCATTCGGATGCTGCCGGGGCTGTCCCGTCACACTGCCTGCTTTATGTTAGCGCCGAATGTTGGGCGACGCTCACCAAACCCGACACCCCACACTGTGCCAACGGCGTATTCTATTCGCTTTAGGTTTTCTCTTCCTTCTTGTTATTCTTCTTCTTCTTTGGCTCATGTGCAGTCAGTGTTGCGCATCTCTACTTCATATCAATGTGGATTAGATGAGAAGTTGAAGGTAGTTCCTCTTCTCAGTCCGAGGGCTTTCCCTCCTGCTTCATTAACAACGCGCGTTTACTGTGCTGTCTGTTAAAATATATCTGTATTGGTAACAATTAGACAACATGATGTAACAGACACTGACTGGGTTCATCCACATAAGACATAAACAACAATACTGTAATAACACTGGCCAGGTTCTCCTGTACCAGACATATAACACTTGCACTTGCAACAAACAGGTACAACAATAAAGCAGAGCTAACCACAGGCCACTCATTCCACCTTCTCATGCTCCATGTGCCAAATCCGCCATATCTAGCACACATAAAAAGTTTACTAATGCATGATATGTGGCATCCTCATTCAGGTACCCATAATAATCATGTAGCATTTGTAAAATAATACACATTATTACCATACTCATTTTAATACTGCTACCTACACTACTCATTATATTAGCCTGTGGCGTCTCCAGAATTACACAATGCTGCTCTCCTCAGTATCAATACTTAATTTACAACTCTGTAAACAAACATTACCAGTTGTGCATCATCGCCATATCTCCTGGCACTCGTGTGTACATTAGTTACCTGTTAACCCCGGGAATACCTCTTCTCTACTATTCACAAACATACTTTAATGTTACTTACACATTCAACAGCCTTTGTGAGAATTGTATGGATATTTTGCCCTGGCCATGCGGGTGTGCGAGGGAATGAACAGGCTGATAGGCTAGCAGGGAATGCACCTCTTGGTGGTAGATTGCCTGTGGTCGTGCCTAGAGGGGTGTGGTCGTGCGCTTGTGGGACCAGGTGGAGAAGGCGGAGGAACAGACTGAGAACCTATATGTGGAAAGAATGAGATTGCGGGGGATCGGCAAGGGTTCTGGAAAAATCTCAAAACTGAGAGGGAAGACCAGGAGAACTTTTAATAAGAAAGCGGTGGGAACGATTAGTAGTATGATTCTTCGCTGGCTGTTGAACGAGGGGACGGAGCACGTATGGGAATATCCTAAGTGCAGGGTGTCGGTTCTTAACTCAACTCAACTCATCTCAACACCTTTCATGATACTGTCGTCACATTTTCTCCTCGCTGCCCTACGCCATTTTGTATGCGGGGTTAACTACGCGTTCATTATAGAGAGCTCCGTTTCCGTCCCCTTTCAGACTGATACTCCCCGGGTTTTGGCCATTATTTGGCCACTGGTTTGGGGATTCGAGCCCAGAATAGATTCAGGTTCCGCCACCCCACATTTATCTATACTATCTAAGCACAGTTACCAATGCAGGCATCCATGGTTGACAGCCAGTATTTCTCTGGGTCTATTAGACCCCATTCACAGGCGTATTCGCCTTCCTGACTGGAATCGTGGATCACAAAGGCCAGTCCTGGCCATAATTATGAGCATTTTTGCCCTCCTGCGGGGGCGAGAAAGGCCGGTTCTGGCCCTCTCGATGTTAATCATAGACATGTGCACCTCTGACCATGGCGTTGTCGATCAGAGAGAAAGATATGTTCGCGCCACTCAGTTTTTATGACTTTCTGACGATTGGTACCTAGCGGTCTTGACAGACGATAGTTTGGAAAATGGAGTTATACCTATCCATAACACAAAGCCGGGGCTGAGTTTAGAGACATGTGTTGCCCATGCAGCATGATCCCTCTCTCGGCCTGCCTAGTTTACTCTAGAGGAAAGGTAACACCAATACGTCTGGAACAAGATAAGCTGCTGAAGCTGCCGGATCAGCAAAGCAATGATCTAACTGTCCGGCTATCGTAGCTTAGATCCTAGACCAGTCTCCTACTAAGGCTTAGGGCGTGGTCTGTCCTGCCTTGACATTTAGCCTTTGGTTTGCATTTCCTCGCACTTAGGTAAGGCTTGTACCTTCACAATTGCACTCCTAATGTCCTTATAATTTTTCACAAAGTTGTTTTGGATAACTCTACCAAACCCTAAGTTTAAAAGTTTAAGTTTAGTCGACGGATCAACATCACGGTGCATGAATGTTACCCATAAGTGTTCCGTTCTACTCCTAACTCAAGCCTGAATCCAGAGAAACTCAGCTCAGTGCACGAACTCCGTAGCACCTGCGAGGATCCTGAAATACTTTGGGTAGATTTTTAACTCGAAAAATTTCCCGTGCAGCGCCGTTAGGCTACTCTTTTTCGATTTCCAGCTGCCAAGGGAGTTTTTACGTGCGCAACAATACACACGGGCGTCCGATCTCACTACCCAGAAACCAGGGGAAATTGTATTGAACCCGGAACCTCCAGCACTCGAGGCGAACACCATACCTCGAGACCACTCAGCCCCCTAAGTTTTCTTACAGTCACTGTTTCTTTGGTATCCAGCATTTTTATAACAACTCTCCCAATGACATCCTTGTCAAAGCTGCCTACAATTGCCTTTCTACCTACCGTTTGCTTATTGCGTGGTGGTTTCATTCCAGATTCTTGCACATATCGACGAAATGACAGTTTACTCAGACCCAATGCATGCTCTGTTAATTTCTCGGGATTTTTAATAGTATGAAACAGTTTCCTGCGATCAGCTTCTTGACAAAACTATGTGTACAACTTCATAGCGATGCTTTGAAGTGTAAACAATTTCGCATTCAATCCCATTCAACAATATTCACACATTCAGGTGTTAGGGATGAATGGTAAGATTTATAAAATAATCACGTTTCATGAAAGCACCCACATTATTGACGACACCTCTGAACACTCCCCGTTCGACTTCGTGAGGTTCTTGACATAAAGTCATTCTCGTGTAGTATGAGAAAATTCACTATTAAACGCTGATGTTTCTGTATGAAGATGTAATACATTTCATAATACGCTCTTCAACTCTGACCAGTAATTTATATACAGTATACAAACAAACATTGAAATCTGATGTAAAATCTGCAGAACAAAAATATTTTTGTTTGGTAGACATCGGGATAAGGTTGCTTGTATGCTAAATCTTATCATTTCCCCTCAGTTGGTTACTGAGGTATTGATTTTTATATGGGGGAAAACAAATGTAACGGACAATAGTCTCTGGCACTTTCTGTCCGTTTCTCGCCTTGCTCACATGTACCTCGAAGGAGTCGTGCTCACCCAATCACGTCGTCTGTCGTTGAGTTTTTGTTACTACAACACGCGTCTACGTCCCGGAGTGCCTTCCCAGGTCCAGTCAGAGATATGCATTAATGACGAACTCAAACAAGAGCGAAACTCGAGTCTAGTGCTTCCAGTCTGATGTGGACAAGCCCCAATGTTCTTACCGGAATGTGATCAGTGTTGCCAG
Organism: Cepaea hortensis; assembly: GCA_963921405.1. Lineage (NCBI taxonomy): Eukaryota > Metazoa > Mollusca > Gastropoda > Stylommatophora > Helicidae > Cepaea > Cepaea hortensis. The sequence goes on from OY992886.1 coordinate 38,760,892, forward strand.
TAGTGGGTTGTGCTAAATCTTCAAACCTCAAATCCCGAAAAGCCAATTAAATCAATCTGTCAACTCTATATTATTCTGGACGGTCGTCAATATATATATATAAGACTGCGACACACACACACACACACATACACATGTATATATATATATATATATATATATATATATATATATATATATATATATATATATATATATATATACATGAATGAATGAATTTGCCTGGGTAGAGAGGAAGAGGGAGGCCAAAGAAAAGATGGGTGCAGGTAGTGTAGCGAAACGCCAGTGGCCCATGTCCTTATGCATTCTTTTAGTTTTGGTAAACAGGGGGAAACGGCTTTCGGAAACTCTCAGTTCTCCTGTTTGCTCAAATCTCCATGAAAGATGGTTCTTTGGGTTATCTTCATACCACAATCTTTACATGGAGCGAGTATATATTTGTCTTTCCTTTCGGGTAGACCCGTTGGAGCGCCTTGCGTCAAATGTGCACTGGTGCAGCTGCTGGTCAATTGATGGCCGTGCCAACACCTACCGTTTGATAGTTGCAGCATGTCAACTAATTTAAAGATTACGACAGAGATGCAACATACTACTGAAGTAGTGGAAAGGTAAACTTGAGTTTTAGTTGGTCAGGCAAAGCTTGGCCTATAAATATCTATTGTCTTAACGACTGAGAGGATATGGCAAAACAGCAGTCTTGCCATGTTGGGAGGGGGTGACCGTTAGCCGATCTGGCTACGCGTCTTGATCTTGGCATGGCAAGGGAACACATCTGAAGAATAAGTAGTTACCAAATGATATCGCTTGTTCTTGGCAGCTGATAGACGAGTGATATCTTGATTCCTACGGCTTACCGTTACTTAGTAGCATCTCTCTTTTAGATATAGGCACATTAGATAGCTACGGGGATGGGGTCCACCAATCTATAATCTATCTTCTTGAGCCAGGGGATGCTAGCCACAGGACTATCTCTTTCGTCTGTCACTCGATAGGATGATGTCGGGAGGATAATGGACTCCTCTATCTCACTGAGAGAACCTAATCTTATCTACACTATGGCGTGTGCAGGGCAATGCCGGTACGTTGGGGCGACAGCTCAGTCGAGAGCGGCGGCCGGGAGTGGTAGTATCTTCTGTGAATGGGGAACTACACGGTGTGCCATATAACCCCACTTAACGGGGAGAAACACACAGATTACTAGGCGCACCACACCACAAGATCTTGGTTGCGAGAAAGGCATGGTTTGCAAGTGAGAGGAAAGCATGGAAATGAATGTGCCCAATAATAATAAAGGCTTGGTATGAGTGTGGAATGGGTGTCTTGTAGACAAAACGTTCCTAGGGTGGACAACCTGACATCAACCAGCTGGAGGTCGACTCAAGCCCGGACGTAGCCAATCCAGGGGCTACCTGACAGGTCAGGCCCATTAATTCGGGTATGGTATATACTGCATTGGGTCAAGATCCTATATGTCAAATATATTAACTGAGACCCTATTGGTCTTCAGGATTGTGTGATGCATGAGTCCGCCCAGTCGCTCAATATTGTTTGTCATCTCCAGGGTCCTCTTTTGTTGGACGTGACCAAATCGGACAGTATCCACACAGCTTCTGTGCTAGAGCCGAATACGTCTGATGAAGCCAGGTCGATGTATTAGCCATATCACACATAGTGTGCTTAACTCTGAGAGAGAGGCAAGGGCATATCTTGAGGAAATGACATAGGCCCGAGAACAGTTAAATTCTGGGTGGAGTCTACGCATGATTATCCTGCATACTATGAAACAATGACAATTTGCAGTAATGGTGCATCTCGGGTCCTTTCATTGACATAGGTCCGAGAGCAGGCAAATTCTAAGCTGAGTCTACGCATGATTATCTGGCCTACCCATTGTGTACCGGACATTGCAAGACGCCTATCTATGTTAAGTCCATGAACAATTCCTCAACAACCAGTGGATTTGATTCTACAGAAGCCTGTTGAACTTACACCCAAGTACCGGAAAGGAAGGAGATTCCGGCACAAGGGGTGAGATGTATGTGGACAGATCGGACAGTATATGAAGCTGGGTCTGTGACTATGGCTACTTGAGGCTATGTGCCTGAACTTATCTGTGTTGTGTCTGTTTAGAACTTTCTGTGTTACCTGCCTTGGTGTTTTTCTGTGCTGTCCTGTATTGATTTAATAAATCAAGTTTTAGCTTATTCCAACGAGCACTGTGTTATATATATGGATCAGCCAGAGGAACACGACAGGAAATAGGTCCTTAGGTCGAAAGAAAGAGTGACAGTGAGTCCGGGGAAAACGGAGGAGGGTTGGCAGGTAAAGACCTATCCCAGCCAGGGCTATAAAGAGAATAATTTTGAAATATTGTGATAGGGCTATTTGGGACCCTCCACGTAGCTTGTTACAGGTAGTGGCGGATGACCTATAGATGAGTGTACCGAACGCGAGGCAACTTGCTTATGATCGAGAGGTTTTCCGGAAGGTTGATATGGGAGCGAGGTTCTGCAAAGGACATGCTTCCGAATGAATGTATAAATATATATTTGACATATATTATATGTTAAAACATGGGCAGAATGGAAGAGGGATGCACGTCCTAGTAAAGGATGTTGTATACTATTCTCCTGCTGGATGAAGAATGTACAATTTGTGAAAGAACATCTAGTCTCCAGAACAAGATTTTAAGATACTGACAAAAGTTTCATCTTCACCTAGTTAGATGGTGCTGATTAAAATGCAGAAGGGCGGGTATGACAGCCTTCTCAAAGATGCTCATTAAAATTCCCAGAAACCATCTGCATTCTTCTCTTGCAAATAATGGCATAAACCATAATGTGGCATGCGTGTGTAAATGCTTCTATAATTTGAATTACGCAATTCCATAAACTCACCAGCATGGTCTGAGTCTCAGCCTACTTCTTCTTTATGATCATTGTCATCATATTCTTTTTCTTCTTCTTCTTCTTCATCATCATCATCATCATCATCATCATCATCATCATCATCATCATCATCATCATCATCATCATCATCATCATCATCATCATCATCATCGTCGTCGTCGTCGTCGTCGTCTTCTTCTCCTCCACCTCTTTCTTCTTGCCTCTTTCTTAGTTCTGTAACTCAAAGTCCAGTGTGACCTATTTCAACATGCATGTTGTGTTAGGTGTACTTCCGCTAGACCAGTGTTTCCCAACCTTTGTTGTGCTATGCCCCACCTAAGCCTTTCTAAAATTCTTAAGCCCCCTCCCCCCGCCTCGCCCCCCCCCCCCCCCCCAACATATACATTATTTTTAATATTCCAAAATTGAAATGTTCACTAAAGAAACTTGATTGATAGGTTTTAGGAAGAAATCACTAGGAAATTATTGAGCAAACACAGTATGTAAATTTTCAAAACATATAATGGAGAATTGAAATTCAAGTACACAATAATTTTAATGAAAGATTTTTCTATATTATTTTAATTATTAGTAATTATTTATTATTTAGATTTAGTGAGATCCTTGCGCTTGTGCTTGCTGCAAAGAGATCTTATGTTAGGATCCAATTTAGTTAACTTCAGTCTCAAATCTCCCCGTTTTGTTATATCCAGACGATTTCTTCCATTTTCGAATTGCCCCCCTTAACGATCGAATTGCCCCCCTGTGGGGCGTGGGCCTCACGTTGGGAAACACTGCGCTAGACAGATTCCATCAAAGGTAACCAGGTCTGTCTATTCATTGACAGGTTTTCATACTATCAATTTTCACAGAGCTGCGGCATTACAGCCTACGATCTGCTAGTTCCAACTGCAATGGGATGTTTAACGTGCGCAAGATTGTGACCATTGTAGAAACAAGAAATGTAAAAACGCCAAAGACATAATCCGACAGAATATAACCAGCCAAAGCAGACAATTCAGGATATGATAAAATTATCCCAACATAAATTGTAAACATCAATTACCTGGCCTGGTTGTTGTTATGGTTATGTAGACCGTAACATAGAATACTCAAATTGCAAACGTTGATGCCACGGGCACAGCGTCAACCTGACTGCAGACACATTTTAATCTAACTTAAATATCAAAAGGAAATGCAGGAAGTAAAATAAACAAGAATGCTGGGCAAGAAGAACACTAAAGACGCCATGTTAAACTAGAAAGTAAATAACCCGCATTATGTGAGCAGTTAGTATACTTTGTGAGCACAAAGTATACTGTGAGACAAAGTCTTAAACAGTGAGACATCCTTTCGCCATCTTGTGGTGTATTGAGAATATGGTGCCAGCCCCAAATGTTACTGTCTATCCGCACTCAATGAATGATGTGGTCAATATGACGCCGAGGATAAGACGCTAGATAGATTACTTTAAGCGAAGTTGAGCCTACTTGGCTTTATTATTGTGAGTTTGGTTAAAAACACTCCGGATGAACGCAAAAAAGAAGAAGAAGAAATATGTGTCAATCCCAGCCATGATGGGTAATTGAACATATGACCAAAACGCAGACAGGCCAGCGAGGGAGCAACTACACTACGCTACCATGGCATCATATTAACTCAGAAAGCGTGGTTATTATGATTCGGAAAATATCGATAGACAATGATTGTTAAAATAACAGTCTGGTAGACAATGATTGTTAAAATAACAGTCTGGACGGGAGATTAATCACTTCAGTTCTCTGTAAGTTTGCTACTAACAATGTCAATATATTTAATTAATGCCTCACTATAAACTATTTGAAATGCAAAAGAGATGTGTGTGCAAACAAAACTTATACTCTATTTAAATAACTCTAATTTGTACTCCGACATAGCTGGAAACAATCAATACTGACATTACATAAGGTGATAATTAGAGAGTTGTCCAATAACAAGAGTGAATCTGATAACATATCTAGTGACGCAACAGCAGGGTTTTATATTCCATACAGGTTATATGTAATATGTTTGATCTATATCTAGACGGAGATAAAGTACCATGACAAATTTAACCCAGTCCAGCTATTGTACGTTTGATGAAGATCACTCTGCTGATGAATTCCTGTACCAAGTCATTGAAGATGTCCTAAACATATACATCCCTCTATCTCTGTCTCTCTGTGGCATTGTCAGTAATCTAATCAATATTTTCATTTTCTGGAGGCTAGGTCTAAAGGACAGTATGAGCATTAATCTGTTAGGTCTATCCTTGGTCGACTTTCTCACGACATCCTTGGAGAGTATGGTATGTCTGTGCTACCTGGCAGACAAACTGTACCCAAGAAGTAGCATCGATGTTTTGGAACTGGGCTACTTCGGTTTTGGGTGGATGATGAATGCCATGTACCTGTCCTCGTGCTGGATCACTGCTGTGGTAACTATAGAACGATGCTTCTGTGTTGTTTTCCCATTCACATTCAAGCTGATCTTTACCAAGTGTCGTAGCATTATTGTCATATTAACTATTGCAATTCTACACATTGTTCTTCATGTACCTATATATGTTGTTCATAAAACAGAAAGTTTCATCTCTACCTTGCCAGGAAACGATAGTACAGAGTCTCATGTACCTGCTTTTACAACAATAATTAACGAACAAGCTGCAAGATTAGAACTGATTTTTGATATAACAGTGACTGTGGCATTATCAAATGTGGCGTTTATCATCGTGATTGTATGTACCGTGTGGATGATATACGCGTTACAATCTACGGCCAGAATAAGGCAAGTAGTGTCGTTGAAGCCAACAGAAGTTAAATATCAAAGGTCAAAGCTGTCTGTCAAGGAGAGAAAACTCGCAAAGGTGGCATTAGCTTTAGCAATAACATTATCAGCATGCGCCCTACCTAGAATAGTTGCAGTAGTTGTACAGAGTTCGGTAACGCTCGGAAATAATAGTGTGTTGTCACGATACGTTGACATGATGTGGGTAGTGGCTTTTATTTGTACTACTTTTGGGTGTTCTATTACAATCTTTGTCTATCTGGCGTTGAATAACAATTATAGAGTAATATTTATCACCACTTTCAATAATCTATGTATATGTGTCGGTTCTGGGAAGTAGTTAATGTTTGCGTGATTTATCGCACATAAAGTTTAAGATTTCAACAGACAGGAAACAATAGATAACAGAGTCATTGACGGTAGAAGAATTGTGGTTGTTTTTGTACAGCATAGGAATGTTACGTGGGTATGGCAAGTTTGAAATTAGCATTACTTTATTGTGATTTCATATAAAATGATAAGTGAATATATATTTATCAATATAAACACGAGCACTATATAGGCGATTGATAAAACCGGCACAACTGAAAGGAAATGGCTAGGGGCACCGCCAGGTCTGTCGTAGGTCGCTCTATACTGCGGGAACGCAAAGCACATTCTCCAGTCACAGTCCGTCATAAAGGTATAAAAGGTGGGGAAAATATTCTCGCTTTGATGCTGCTTGGATCCCCACACGAAAAAAAAAAAAAAAATCAGTGTCTCCCAACCTGCTGTAAGAACGGGATTGAAGTGGAATTTTGACAGTCCTATCGATTCTGCCCAGAAATCTCTGAAACTAAATGGAATTATGGGATACGCCCAGTCCAGAAGATAGGCCTTCGATCAAGAAAATGTCTAGTGATGGTCGATCGCCTTGCCCATGGAACACAGGTATGTGGTCGTACAGGGAATCCGCGAAGGAGAAAAGAACAAGCTACTTCGTTAACATTCTTACCAGACTACTTTATGAGACTTGAACTTTGAGTGCCCAGGCAATATATAGGGAATTGTTATTTCTACCAGTGCCAGACGCAAGGAATGCTTTTAACAGATGTTGAGCTTTTAGTTTAGTTTAGTCGACGGATCAGCATCACGGCACACGGGTGTAACCCATAAGATCTCCATTCTATTCCTAACTCAAGCCTGAGTCCGGAGAATCTCAGCTCAGTGTACGAACTCCGTAGCACTGGCGAGGATCCTGAAATACGTTGGGTAGATTTTTTACTAGAAATTTTGCCCGCGCAGCGCCGTTAGGCTACGGGTAGCTTTATACACAACACCACAACAGCTGTTAGACACTCGGTTGTCTCACATATTGGCACTGGACCGAAGGGCAGACGCCATGACGCCACTAGACCAATAAAAATAACAAAAACAACAACATACATAGTTGTTTACTTGTGTTCAATATATTTTCCCATAAAGTGTACATGTATTTTAACAACATTGTTAATCTCTGAATTGTGTTGTGAATTTATTACACATAATTTCTTAACATAATCCCCATGTATGCATTTATCATAAATAATAATCAGCATTTAATAGTTTGATCAAATGCTCAAACACTTAATTCTCACAGATAATGATGTGTGCCACAATTACGAGGGGAAGTGAATAGGTAAGATACAAATGGCTGTAGAACAATAACTAATTATGACAACAACTTGAAACCAGTTTATTTTCATACATACATTGTCCCTTTATTTCTCAACATAATTTCCACCAACATTGATGCATTTATGCCATCGTTTTATCCGTCCTCCCAAACCGGCTGCATTGAACTGCGTGCTCTGTTTTCTAAACATCGTTTTCACATCACATTCAAATTCGGCGTCATTCGCGAAATCTCTCCCACCAAGGTGGATTTTCAGTGGACCAAAAAGGTAGAAATTCCTACGGGCTATGTCGGGGCTGTAAGGTGGATGTTCCAGAACTTCCCAAATTAGTTGGTTAATTTTCTCCTGAGTTCATCGAGCCGTATGTGGTCTGGCATTGTCATGAAGACGTAACACGCCTCGAGTCAGCAGTCCTGGACGTTTTCTTCTAATTGCACGCTGAACCATGTGAGTACCCTATTGCAAATGCTACAGAGTCTATCGTTACTCGCCTGTCACCTCTAATCATCTCCTCCACCCGCTGCACGGATGCTTCTGTTGCAATCTCAACAGGACGACAAGATTGGATTTCATCAACAATTTTAGAGCGTTTTTAGAAAAATTTTCTACCCAGGTATACACCGCTTTACGGGACAAACATTTGTCAGCATAAACAGTAAGCATTTCCTTATGAAAGTCCTTTGGAGGAAGTCCTTTTGCCCCCCAAAAAACGCACAACAGCACGCTGCTCTTTAGTTGTACACTCCGTAAGTACAGTCGCTATTTTGTTTATGCGCTGCGCATGCGCATGAGACACCTAGCGTCACCTGACGAACGAGAATATAAAGTTCGATGTTGCTGTCACCTAATGACATCTGTAGAAAACACCAACTACATCCCACAGAACCGGCTCTGCAATTATAGAAGCTTCCTTGGATAGCGAGGGAATGCCCATGGTCTGCCCCTACCTTCCCTTGAGGGTCGACCGTGATGTCTCTTATCGCTCTATCTTGACAAGCTGAGATGTGGGCGACATCACAACAATAAGTCTAAAGTGCCTCGAAACCCGAGGAAGGCTAACCTCATTAAAAAAAATGCCCGCCGAAGCCGGAAGTGCCGTCCTACGGGTGGCAAAATAAAAATTGGCACTACGCATGTACGTCCGAGTGAAATGTCTCGAACGAATGTCTCTCGTGCTAGGAACAGCTCTGACTATCTAGTTTCCGAATGCCGCTCTTGCTCGGAAGAGCTCTGACTAGGTAGTTTTCCGAATGTCCGTCGTGCCTGGAACAGCTCTGAGAGGCGCAACGACAAGCACATGTCCGCTGAGTGGATACTGTCTACAGACCTGTCTGGTTTGTGCGGGAACGGCACGGGGTTAACGAAATGCCCAATATATTGAAGTGAGGAATTTAAGCAGCCATGAGCAGGACGTGACGATTCCCTCGGTGAGCCCAGCACCAGAGCATTATGTGTCGGCTCTGCAATTATGGAAGCCACCCAGAATGGCGGAAAATGCTATGGACTGTCCCTGCCTTCCTTTGAGGGATATGACCGTGAAGTCTCCGACTGTTCCAACTCGACCAACTGCGAGGTGATGGTACCACAAAAGTGAGTCTCCTAGGAATGCAAACCTGATCACAAATGCACGCTAAAAGCCGGATGTGTTGACCTAAGGCTTCGATCCAAGGGTGCGTTACCAGACACACCGCAATCACATCTGAAAATAACACTCCGGATGAACGCAAAGAAGAAGAAGAAGATCTCACAGAACTGTGTGACTTACTTAGTGACTCGCCCTCGTATATCCAACTGTTCCGTCTGGGTGTCTAGCACTGACATTGTCGGGGCTCTACTGAATTCCTAAACTTTGTTGCTTGTAAAATATCTTATTGTAACATCACTCATTTGCATCTGTGCTCAGCTTCTGTTTTCTCAATAACCGCCAATCCAAAATCCAACATCACACCCCTATTCAGCACCCACTTCGTACGTGTATGAGCTCCGTCCTTGCACCCACCTAGATCTCGCGTGTGCCATGTCTATGCACCAGGTCTCCCACCTGGATCTATACCTATTCTTGACCACGCGATTTTATATCCGACCCTGCACTTCAATTCTGTAGCAATCCTAGCCCCAAATCTATACTTGTTTCTGTTCCCACGCTATTCATACACCCCATTTTGTAAACGTCTCCCTTACTGTATCCTATTTAAAATCCTTCTTTATAGCCCCCGCAACCCGATCCCGCTTCGATAGCTCCATCGGTCTCATTGTCAGTCATTATCATCAGTGAACTGGAGCTAGCCATATCAAAACTGAAAATGAGAATGTCACCAGGAGCTGATGATATCTCCAATGAAATGATCAGGAACCTAGGAACAGAGACCAAAGCAAAGCTGCTACAGATCTTCAATAATACCTGGAACTTAGCCAGTGTTCCACAAGCTTGGAGAGAAGCAATCATGATACCCCTCCTAAAATCAGGGAAAGATAGTTCCATTGCCGTCAGCTACAGCCCAGTTAGCCTCACCAGCTGTCTCTGCAAAACACTGGATCGCATCATCAATCACAGACTGCAGTGGTACATTGAAAATGAAAACATCCTTGTGCCACAACAAGCTGGCTTTAGGCAGTGCTACTCTACGGAAGATCAGACAACCTACCTCTCTCAAGAAGTTGAGGATGCATTCCAAGAGAAGAAGCTAGTGCTTGCGGCATGGATAGAAGGTCTGATGAAGAAACTGAGAAACTGTACAGTCAATGGAAGAATGTATAAATGGGTGAAAGCATACTTGCACAACAGACGAGACCGAGTACAGATAGACGGATTCAAGAGCAAGAAAGTACAATCGTGTTCCCCAGGATGGAGTCTTGTCCCCCACATCTTTTCTAATCTTCATCAATGATCTTGTTGCTAATCTACCAGATAGAATTAAAGCGGCAATGTGCGTTGATGATCTGGTTTTGTGGAGCACAAATGAACATGCGTCAGTGGCCACCAAATTGCTACAGAGAGCTATAGATACATTTGTTGCATGGGGGGATAGATGGTGTGTCAACATAAACACTGACAAGTGCAGCAACACTCTATTTACCCTCTCTGCAAAACAAAAGGCAGGGATCATCCAGATAAATGGAACACCCCTAAGAGAAGATAAAGAACCAACACACCTTGGAGTAACATTTGATGACAGACTGACATAGAGAAAACACATCAAACAAACAGTAGCAAAATCCAGAAGGAAAATAGCCATCCCGAGAAAACTAAGTGGAACCACATGGGGAGCAGTGGGAAAATACTTAGCAAAGTTTTTCAATAGAACATACGACTACTCCTGGAATAAAGGTCAATTGCGTAATGTTCAGCATCAAAATCCACACTACAAGAGCTGGACAATGTGTAAAATCAAGCTCTTAGAGTCACCACTGGAGGGATGAGATCAACCCCTATAGTAGCAAAGGAGAAAATGGGGAGGACACAAGCACTGAGAGAGTGCAAAGATACGAAAACACTAATGCAAGCAGAAACGTTCCTCAGCTTGCCACGGCACACTATGAAGAACCGATTTGAACATTTAGTTATGCGGCGGTTGAAAAAAAATAGTTTTATCCAGCAGGCCAAACGACTCTGCAAAGAAACCACCGATCTGCCCACAGTTGGTATCCCCCTGACAATTATTCCAGAGCGAACTCCATGGAAAGATAAACATATCCTATCACCATAGATACATACAAAAGTATGAGGATTATTTGACAAGGAAGAACAGAAGAGTGTACATCGCAGAACAGCCACTCTCAGCTTCCTTGTTGACGAATACCGACAGGACCTCTGGGTCCCAGTCTACACAGATGGGTCAGCACAAAATCCTGTTCGAAATGGAGGAGCGGGAGTATGTATAGAATACCCAAATAATACTAGGGACACAACCAGAGTTCCAACAGGAAAGTACTGCCATAACTATGATGCTGACATTGAGGCAATCAAGTTGGCAACAGAGATATTTCTAAATACCAGTCATGGTACACAACATGTGGTGTTTGCCATGGGTCGACTCTGGGTTACATAATTCGCCATGGTAATATTTAAATATGTTTATAAATCCACCTTCTCTGGCATGTCAATATAGTCTTATTCACTTACTCTGCTACGGCTAGTACTTCTTGCTTTCTTTGACGGATACATACATGACAGTTGGTTGACGATCTCATCTCATCTCATCATGTTCCTCTTGTACCTTGCGGTGTCGAGGTGAAGTATAAACTTCGTGAGAGTGCCCGGTTATGGGCTTCGTATATCGACATTCCCATGGATTCTGTTATTCCCTCCGTCCAGCGTTTACGTGGTCGGCCTCTTCCTCTGTTTCCATCTGGTCTGTACGTCATTGCCTGTTGTGGCATGCTGTTGACTGGTAGCCTACTTGCATGGCCAAACCATTTGACTTGCTGCTTTCTAATAAAATCTAGAGCAGCTTTAACCCCCACTTTAGTCCTGATTTCTTCATTTCTGATCTTATCTCTTCTTGATACGTTGAGTATTCTTCTCAGGAACCTCATTTCTGTTGTTGTGATTTTTCTTTTCTCTTTTTCTGTCATTGTCCAGGTTTGGCATTGGTAGCACAGAGTTGGTAGGAAGATTGTGTTGTAAAGTGCTTTCTTAGTAGTTATTGATACATGTTTGTTCTTTAGTATTGGTGCCATTTGTCCAATGAGTTGATTTGCCTTATTGCACCTATTTTCGATCTCGTCTTCTGATCTGCCATTTGATGATATTATACTTCCTAGGTACTTGAAGCTCTTTACTTGTTTCAAGGGATGTTCGTTTAGGTGAATTGTTGCTGTTTGTTCTTCTTTAGTTATAGTCATTACCTCTGTTTTGCTTGTGCTAATTTTCATGTTATGTTCCCTACACATTTCGTTTAGACTATTCATGTGGTCTTGTAATTCAGCTTCTGATTTTGCTATTAGTGCTTGGTCGTCCGCAAACAGGAGTTCTCTAATGGTTAGATTTGCAGATGGTTCTTCTTCTGTGTTCTCGTCATGCGGTATTCTTGCTGTCTCTGCTTGGCTGGTTTCTTTACATATGTTGTCTATATATGTTATGAACAAGAGAGGGGACAGGACACAACCTTGTCGTACTCCAGATCTTATGGTGAAGGGTTCTGAGTGTCCTCCAGTTGCTCTCACTATGCATTCACTGTTGTCGTATAAACTTCTACATAGGTTTGTTAGATGTGTGCTCACTCCATATTGTTTAAGGATTTCCCACAGCTTGTTTCTATCTACCCTATCAAATGCCTTTTCTTGGTCAACAAAGGCTAAGTAGAGTGTTTCATTGAATTCAGTTGATTTTTCTATAAGTTGTCTAAGAGCAAAAATGGCGTCTGTGCATCCTTTGTTTTTCCTAAATCCAAGCTGCGTTTCGCTTAGCTGGGGTTCTAAAGTAGTTCGTAATCTTTTTTCAAGAATTTTGCAAAATATTTTCCCAGTATGACTCAACAGTGAAATGCCTCTGTATTGTGTGCAATCTCTTTTGCTGCCTTTGTTTTTCCAAATTGGGATAATTATGGCGTTTCCCCAGTCTCGTGGTGTCTGTTGTTCTACCCAAACATGGTTGAATAGTCTATGTAGCCAAGCTGTTCCTACTTCCCTTGCTGCTTTAATTAGTTCATTTGGTATTTCATCCTGTCCTGGTGATTTGTTCAATGGGGCTAATCTGATGGCTTCTATAATTTCTTCTTTTAGTATGTCTGGTTCTAGTTCCTCGGTGACATCTGTGTAGGTCTCTTGAATTCCTGTGACATCTGATGGGATGTTGAGAAGTTGTTCGAAATACTGCTTCCATCTTATTAGGATGTGTTTTTGTTCACTTATTGGTTCTCCATTTTCGCTGTTAATTATTTCAGTTGGGTCAAAGGGTACTCCTCTGGTTCGCATTGCACTTATCTTTTTGTAGAAGTTTCTGGTTGCCTCCTTGTAGTTTTTATTTAGGGTTTCTCCATACTCTTCCCAGTCTTTCTGTTTTTCCCTCTTTACTATTCTACTCACATGTCTTCTCGATATTCTGTATTCTATGAGATCACATTCCTGTTTGCTCTTCAACCACTTTTTATATTTTTCCTTTTTTTCTTTTACCGCTTTCTTTACTTCTGCGTTCCACCAACTTGTTATTTTCTTTATCCGTGTTTTGCATTTTTTCGTGGTTCCGCATGTTATTTTTGCAGTATTTAAAACGCTTGATTTGAACGTCTCCCATTCTTCTTCCACTGTTTTTCTTTCCGTAGGTAATTTTACAAAGAGTTCAGTTAGTTCTTTCTCATAATTTTCCCTTACTGCCTCGTCTTTAAGGTTTTTTAAGTTTACTGATTCGCATGGCATGTATTTTCCTGCTTTTTGTTTTCTTCTTCTAATGGTTCTTATTGTGGCAACGACTGCTTTATGATCTGTGTTTATACTGAAATTGGGCACTGCTCTTGCATCTAATATATTTCTCTTTCTGTTATTTCTTGTTAATATAAAATCAATTTGGCTTTTAGTATCTAGATTGTTCCATTTATACCAGGTGTATACTTGCGAATCTTTATGTTTATAGAATGTGTTTGTTATATAGAGATCGTGTTGGCTGCAAAGCTCTATCAGTCTACTTCCGTTATCATTCCTTTCATTTTGCTGATCTCCAAATGCTCCCAGGTGTTTTTCTATGCCCCCTCTGTTATGTCCTAGTCTTGCATTGAAGTCTCCCATAACTATGATGTTGTCCTGCTTATCTATTTTATTTAGCACATCATGTATGTCTTCGTAGAAGTCCTCACATTCTTGCTCATTATTGTTTGCATTACATGGTGCGTATATCTGTACATATGTTGTGATTGTTTGTTCTTTTATTCTCACTGTTATGATTCTTTCTGATATATATTTTATTTCTAGTATTGCTCTTGCTAGCTGTGGTTCGATGACTATTCCCACACCGTGTCTTGCCCTTTCTTGCTGTTCTACTCCAGAGTAAACAAACGTGTAACTGCGGTGGAGCTCCTTGCATCCTTTCCCTTTTGTTCTGGTGTCCGCTATTCCCATCAGACCAATATTCCTCTTCCCCATTGTTTCTATAAGCTCTTCTTCTTTACTATTGAAACCACAGACGTTCATTGTGCCTATTTTTTGAATCGCTGATCTATCTCGTAGTCCGTTAACATTGCCGGGTCGATAGCCGTTTGGGTCAGTCCGTTTATACTTCTTAGTTTTTCTACGAGCAGTATGAAGATCCCCTGCCGGCTTGCTAGGCCAGTCGCAGGTTTAGGACACTAATCTGACCACAGGGAGTCCATCCCCTATGGCGAGCCATAGCCCCGTTAGCCCATGACCTCGCGGTCATGGTTGCCCGGTCTGCACCACGTGGAGGTGGGGGTTGACTTGTGTAGTCTGCGGGTCATCGGCAGGCTACTAATTTTCGCTCTTCACCCCTCCTGGGAGAGGCTAGCCGATCCTAACCCTGCTGGCTGCAGGGCCAGGCGCATTCCACACCTTACAGATGGTTGACGATGAACGTTGATAAATGACAGGACTCATGTGCGTCCTAACACAGGCTAAGTTTATTTGTGGATAGTATCACAATGTAGATTATCACACCTATGCCAGTCCACGACCGTATACGCACTCCCATGTGACACTCATGTTCTGTCCCTTATATTCCTTAGTTTCTCCTCTAGTTATCCTCAAGCACGATAATGTATTACTTCACATTCATCAACAGTCAACCGATCATATAGTACTCACGCCACCGCTTGCTGCCTAAAAGCTATTTGTCTAGGGTGATGCCACAATGCTCTTCTGGCCATAGTTATGGATGGATTGACACGCTTGAACTTCTGAACATAATTCCTAATAGAATAAGAGCTGCGTATCGATCTCTAAATAATAACTGAACTGGATTTTCCCTGGTGTCAAACTTTCAAATACTGGTTTCTGCAAACTGCATCGTGATGTTCTTCCTTCAGCCGTTTTCTACCCGGCTCCTTAGTTACCGTTTCCACTTTACGTTCAATATGCGCGCACGGGTGCGTTCTGTACGTGCGCAGTATTATCGTAACTTTCCCTTATCTTTCCACTGCTGGTGAATCTGCTAGATTATCTACGCTTGCGGTTCATGACAGTATGCACCCTCCCCCCTCCCCCCCCCCCATTTTTAAAATGTTGCAAACATTTTACCTTAGTACTTGTGACTTGTTTTCCCGGGAGGAACGTGGAATGAACAAGCACACCTTATTACTTCTTCTTCTTTGGGATTAGTGACTGACTTCTGTCTACACTCCTCCCTTCTGTCTTCCCTTCCATATATCTATTCCTTTCTCTCTCTCTCTATTATTCCTCCATCACATACTCCGACAACAGTTTCCTTCAACAATAATAAAATATTATTTAATAATATTTCCCTCCTTCCTTCGTTAGGTAAATCTGACCTATTACGTACTATCACATAGGTCCTCCTATGTTGTACTGGCGATCTCTGGTCTTCGTCTGGACTGGTAACCTTTGTCCCAATGGCTGCCATCACCATAAAGTGCGAAGCTTTGCTCCCGGATCTCTCCTCATATTTCCTAATGAGATGTCTAGGGAGATTTTTCTGCTCTTCCCCGATCCGTATTTCGTAGATGTTCTTGGAAACAACCTTTTCCACAGGATAAGGTCCTTTCCATCCTACTTGTAGTATATTAGTCTCTTCTGGACCCCATACTTCCACTTTGTCTTCCACCTTAAGAGATAGTTTCCTCTTAATTTGCTTGTTGGGTGGTGATTTCTGGCACTCTGAACAAGACTTCACTAACCGACGTATATCTCCGGTCATTCCTGGCCAGCAATAATGGCCGGAAATTTGCTGCAAGGTCTCTCTGACGCCCATATGTCGATTCTCGGCTATGGTGTGTCCACTCTGAAGAATGTGAGGACGGTGGGTCTCTGGAACCACCCACTGCTCTTGCAGGTTATCTCCCCTCCCAGCTCTCCGATAGAGTAGTCGATTCGTCAGAAAGTACTGTCCCCGTTCTGGTGGCTCAGCACTTCTTTGTAGCTTCCTGTAGCAAGGATGCAATGTAGTATCCTTCCTCTGGGCAGTATGCAATTCTCCTATCTCTGAGTTGTCGCATAGTGTCTCTGCCTCTTCTTTATTCCCTTGAGATCCACTGGTTAATGTTCCCCTATGGGCGGGCTGTTTGGGCACCACCAAGAACACATATTTCGTGCCAATGATTACGGGAAATAGGGAGTCATCTAATACAGCTGCCTGAATAATGCCCGTGACGTACCTGGACTTAATCTCCACCTTGGCTATTGGCAGCGTCATGGTATCTGCACTCTTCATTGCCTGCTGTATCTCAATGGTCTCCCCTGTAAGTTGGTCTGGGCGTACCAAGCTGGCGTCCACCACCGCTTCCCCATCCAAATCGGTATCGTAGAGACAAACAACCTGCTGGCCATTGACTTCAATCAGTTCAACCACAGGTGGTCTCTCTTGGTCTGGAATGTCTTCCATCTCCTTGACCGTTTCCTTGCCTTCCTCTTTTGATTCCTCGAGGTTGGTTATGCGATTGGCGTCTTCTGCCTGGCATCTGCAGTCCACAGTATTATGTGTTTCGACCGGCAGTGTGTGCACCATTTTCCCTTCCAAGGTTTCCGTGTGTCCTTTTTGTTCCTAGCTCCTTCGACGACCTCAGCCTTGTCTGTGATCACCGTCTTAGGAGTCACTTTGCATGCTGCGAAGTAAGAACTTTTAGGTTTCGATCTGCAGTCCTTGGTGTTATGAGAGGGCACCTTGCAGATTGAACTCCACTTCTCGGACCACGGTCGTTTAGCTGGAGAATTCGAGGTGTTCTGGTTTCCTTCCTTCACCTTCTCTGAACTCTCCTCTGTGTGCTTTATATAAGGTTCCACTTTCTCTCCTTCCCAGTTCTTAGGTTTCTTTTTCTCTTGTTTCTCCTGACCTTTGGTGGTGGGTATATTGGTTTCTTTAGCTTCCCCATGGACTTCTACGAATCTTTCCGCTAGCTTATTCACAACACCCAGCCGTTCCGCCCCTTGTTCTCCTAAAAATGTCTTCAGTGGTTCTGACATTTACTGTCGCATCTGGTCGACCATCATTAGCTCTTCCAGACTCTCATAGCCCCTCTTGAATTCTGCCAAGTCCATCCATTTCTGGAGATAGGATTTCAGCCTCAGACTATAGGCGGCGAATAGCTCTCCCGGCTCTCTTCCGGACGATCGAAACTTCTTCCGATACGTTTGTGCTGTGACTTCATAATGCTTCATCAAAGCGGCTTTTAATTCATCGTACTGATTTTCATGTCCTGGTGGTAGGCGTGTGTAGACCTCGTACCCCGAACCACGTAATGCCTGGGATAATTTAAGAGCCCATCGCCTTCTATCCAGTCCCATAGCGACTGCCATTGCCTCAAAGCGATTCGCAAAGTTGTCAAATTTTTCTTTAGACTCATCATAACAGCTAAGGGAAACTTCATTGCATGGTAGCTAGATCCACTCATGTTGGTTGCCCCAGGTGAAGATGAACTTCCTTCTGCTGCATCTATTTCCCCCTTAGTTTGTGTCTTGAGTTCTAGCTCTCGCATGCGGTATTCATGTTCCCGTATCTTGTTGGCTTCCTCTGCTTGCAACCTCTTGTTGTCCTGTTCCAGTCCCAGTTTCTTGACCTCCTGTTCCATTTCCAGTTTCTTGGCCTCCTGTTCCAGTTTCTTGGCCTCCTGTTCCATTTCCAGTTTCTTGGCCTCCTGTACCATTCTTCTCAGCTCGAGCTCTGCCTTTCGATCTTCTCTTTCAGCTTGACGACGCTCTCTTTCTACCACTTGTATGTACTCGGATAGGGCTTGTCCAGACAACCCCATTGCTTTTCCCTCAATTCATCCATCTCTAGTTAATGAGTGGCCATGGTAACTGAAGGTAAGTCAGCAGGTTGAGTAAAGAGACCCTAAGGCAGTAAGTACGTACTACTTATCTCACATAAATATATATATGTCCATATCTATATGTTATATATGACATCACACAGTACACCACAACTACTCTCACAACCTCACGAGAAGATATAGGATACAGACTTATGTAGACGTGTGAAAGTGTGAACAGGTAAGTACTGTGTTTGACCACCTATCCACAAACACCCTGTCCGAATCTTTCTCACTGTAAAGTCCCCAACATTAATGTAATGTCTCTAACCTAAATGAAATGGCACCATATATCCAATGGACGTCCTTCCATTAAAAGTCATCAATGTATACTTATTTATATTCCAATAAGTATGTCCCAACATGCAGGTACTCCGCTATGCCTGTGCCAATATGCAGGTACCCCTCTATGCATACGCCCTCTTATGCCTGTCCTTTAATGTAGGTATTATGTATTACCCCGCTCGCTCCACCATTTTATGTGACTTGTTTTCCTGGGAGGAACGTGGAATGAACAAGCACACCTTATTACTTCTTCTTCTTTGGGATTAGTGACTGACTTCTGTCTACACTCCTCCCTTCTGTCTTCCCTTCCATATATCTATTCCTTCTCTCTCTCTCTCTCTCTCTCTCTCTCTCTCTCTCTCTCTCTCTCTCTCTCTCTCTCTATTATTCCTCCATCACATACTCAGACAACAGTTTCCTTCAACAATAATAAAATATTATTTAATAAAAACTATGTCTGGTGTATGTATGGACTGTGTAGGTGTAGTAGGTAGTGTATTCTATTGTTGGTGCAAGAATGAACTCGGAATGTCTAGTCTTGGTATCACCTCTCGCCCATTCAATCGGGCAAACCACAGGACATCACATAAAACAGGTCAGGTCTCACCCTGGATGTTCCGTAGGCTTGAGTCTGAAGGTAAATCCGTTATTAAACGAAACAAAACTGTTCACCACTGGATCACCGTAAAGAAATAATATTCCAGTAAGTCTATGACTTCGCCAGAGTCTGTTTCATGAAATTAATAATCCAACACCGGAAAACCCACATCACCACAGTCCTGCATATTGTCTCTAACGACTAGAAATGTTCTGACTTGTCTATTATTTCTTCACTATGAGTCTACAGTATAAACGTATGTAGTTTTATTTGGCTTTGCTTTCCGCCAGATTATCTTCCTTTTTCATTGTTACTTTGGTTATCTGGATATCCTTTGCTTCTTTTTCAAAGTTCATTTAAGGCTATATTTTATTTCGTCTCCCTATTTGACCCTGTCTATGTTCGTCCTTGGTTTATTGAGGTAGTTGCTCTCCCCTCAAATGTAATGCCTTGAGTTTATCAACAAAGTTGTTTCTGTACACAAGACGTATGTGTCTATCTTCTCTGATATGTCAGTATGAGAATTGGAACCTGTGAGATGGATAGTAAATCAAGTGATATGTGTCTGCCACTTAATACTACTTATGTAAGTGTCCTTCTCCAGCCGTGATGAAAAGGCTTTCGAAGGATACAACGACATAAGACATATAAATTCACCAAAGTCTAAACTATTCACTAATAGAAAGCAATGGTAAACGCTATGCACACACATCTATTTCCCTATGCTTAAACTATTACGCCAAGGATATAATACCTTGTATATTCACTTATCATCCTGGAATCGAAATACACTAGCGAATAAAACACTAATATCCCATATTCTTTCAACCATTAGGGACGTGTATTTTTTTCCCCACTCAGGATGCATAGATAATTCAGCCCAGTTTGGACCACGCACTAAACAGAAAACCCAGTCTCTACTATTTATAGTGGGCCTCCCGTTCTTCCGTTATTGTTTGATGTTCATACCTCAACACTCGTCTCTTGACGTATCCCGTACATCAAAAGGCGGTGAAATCACGTACTGGCCAGTTGCTCGTTTCGTTCCGTGGTTACGCTGTTTCCCTGGTTCCCCTTACGCTAATACTTCAAAGCATCCGAACCCGTTGATCGCTTCCGCCGTTCATTTTTCTCCAACTCGATCTCCCCTTTTCCCCCTGTCCGTCCGATCAGATCGTCTGGCAATGACCTCTGCGAACACCTGTATCCTATTTTTATATCTGTCGGTCAATGATCTTTAATTTATCCTTCTCTCAGATTGAACGACTAGATTGTTAACCCTTCTCCTTCATTGTATTTACTCTTACTAGGTTATCAGGGAATCATTAACTCACAGTATCCCGTGACAGTACTTAAGTCTTCCAATCTTTGACATGAGACGAAAGTTGTCGCACACATCTGTCTGATTGGGTCCTACCTGGTCGCACACATCGGTCTGTTAATCTGTGTCCTCTAAGGTCGCAATATTAGTTTACTGACTTGGTCGCACATATCCGTCCACATTTGGTCTTATTCTAGAGCTTATTCACTTTTATTTTATACTATACCTAGTGAGAAGTTGATTTGTAATAAACATTGTCACTAAAGAATTTTATAAGTCAGACACGTTTTCCGACTACTCCTTTAGACAACGTGTGGCCTCAACCTCCTTTGTAGTTCAGAGGAATGAAGTCCAGCATAATCTGGATCCAATGTCCCTCTAGACATCCCAAGCAGCTCCTCAATCGTATATTCTATCCGAGCATCCTACCCATATCCAAGCCCTCACGCCGTGGGTAAGGTATCTGTGTGTGTTTTTGAAATCTGGCTTCCACTGTCATCATTAGTACTTGAATCGCTCTTGCTTTCCTTAAGACTGTGCAGATTCATATTCGACGTCAATATAGTCCTTCGTATGCTTTGATCTGCTTCCATTTGTAGTAAGGTACAAAGCCTCGGACTATCTAACAGTTGTGTATTAGCCTAGGGTTAGCTGCCTTAGCATATGTTCACTTCCTTTCCATATATATATATATATATATATATATATATATATATATATATATATATATATATATATATATATATATATATATATATATATATATACTAGCTGACCCGGCCCGGCTTCGCCCAGACTCTGGTGGGGAGCATCTCATTTAATTCATATAAGTAGTCATATAAGCTCCCGTTCCCGTTCCCGACTATCTATCTGTCTGTCTGTCTGTCTATTATTAGAAAGAGCACATAAAAGATCTTTACATCTTCCCCAAACAATAAACTTGGGTAAATGGAGCGTCTTATTTAATTCATATTCGGCCCCTGCTCCCGTTCCCATTCCCAAAAAATACGACCCGGCCCGGCTTCACCCAGTCCCTGGTGGGGAGCATATCATTTAATTCATATTCGACGGAGGAGGAGGAGGAGGGAGCAGGAGGAAGGAGGAGGAGACAGGAGTAGGAGGGAGGAGTAGGAGGGAGGAGGAAGGGATTAGGAGGAAGAGGGAGGAGGGAGGAGGAGGAGGAAGAGGGGAGGAGGAATGAGGAGGAGGAGGAGGAGGAAGGCGGAGGATGGAGGAGGAGGAGAGAGGAGGAGGTGGAGGGAGAAGGAGGAGGGAGGAGGGAGAAGGAGAAAGGAGGAGGGAAGAGGAGGAAGAGGAGGGAGGAGGGAGGGAGGAGGAGGAGGAGGGAGGAGGAGGAGGGAGAAGGGGAAGAGGGAGAAGGAGGAGGAGGAGGGAGAAGGAGGGAAGAGGAGGGGAGGAGGAGAGAGGGAGGGAAAGGGAGGAGGAAGAGGAGGGAGGAGGGAGGGAGGAGGAGGAGGAGGGAGGAGGAGGAAGAGGGAGGAGGAGGAAGAGGAGGAGGAGGAATGTGAAGGGAGGAGGAGGAGGAGGTAGAGGGAGGAGGAGGGAGGAGGAGGGGGAGAAGGAGGGAGACGGAGGAGGAGGGAGGAGGGAGGAGGGGAGGAGAAGGGAAGGCGAAGGATGGAGGAAGGAGGAGGAGGAGGAATGTGAAGGGGAGGAGGAGGGATAGGGAGGAGGGGGAGGGGAAGAGGAAGAGGGTAGGAGGAAGAGTGGAGAGGAGGAGGGAGGAAGGTAGAGGGAGGAGGATGAGGGAGGGAAAGGGAGGAGGGAGGAGGAGAGAGAGGAGGTAGGTGGAGGAGGAAGAGGGAGGAGAAGGAAGGAGGAAGGAAGAAGGAGGAGGAGGAAGGAGGAGGGAGAGGGGAGGGAAGAGGGAGGAGGAGGAAGGAGGAGGAAGAGGGAGGAGGAGGTGGAGGGAGAAGGAGGAGGGAGGAGAGGGAGAGAGGGAGAGGGAGAGGGCAGGAGGGAGGAGGGATAATGATGGAGGGGAGGAGGGAGAATGAAAGAGGGGGAGGAGGGAAACGGGAGGAGGACAGAGGAGGGAGA